>CM032455.1:179704929-179772429 GCA_019049505.1 Pachyrhynchus sulphureomaculatus | reverse complement strand
GTTGTCGATTATTATTTAGAAACCGGACATCAATTTGATTTTGTAAAAGTAAAAATATTGGAAAACGAAAATGATTATAGGATCGATTGTTTCTTGAAATTTATCACATTAACAAACATAAAGTCGATGTTAATTTTAAGTCAGACGCCAATAGTTTAAGCAACATCTATTGTAATGTTTTAGACATATAAAAAATTTCACTAATACTCCAAACCACTGTATACATGGTTTTGTTACCTGTTTTTTAAAATTTGTTTCATTTATACTAGTTAGAAGTTTAAGGAAAGTCAGTGTTATACGCCTGATTGTTCGTTACATGCCGGTATTGTTCTCTTGCTTTACATGTTCTCTTTTATTTTCATGAAATGTGAGGGTAGCAGTATTTCTAGTATGGTGCAGCTGTATGACTAACTTTGAGCTGGTGAGCCTTATACATATTCGTTTTTGTATGTACTGACACATTGTTTTATAATTTACAGTGCTCCTGATGAAGTTGCAATATAGCAGCGTAATATTGAGTCCAAAGCAATTGAGTTTTAATTAGTGACAGACCTCATACCTGATATATATTCCAAATTCTCTCTCTCTCTCTATAAGTATATATATATATATATATATATATATATATATATATATAATATATATATATATATATATATATATATATATGTATATATATGTATATATGTATATATATATATATATATATATATATATATATATATATATATATATATATATACTTCGTCCGCTGAGATACTATATATAGTAACATATGTATGAATATTTCTGAACATATTAACTGTTCTATGTCGAAGATTTTTAGTTATACGGCATTAAAATCCGTCAAATAGTTCTACAAAATAATTATAAAATGCTGTTTGTTGTGCCAGTTTTATCATGTATCCCGCCAAAATTTTGAATGTTGTGGCTTTGATTTGTTCCAGGGAATTGCCAGACAAGTACATTATGCGCGTTCCTATAACGTAAGAACGTAAACACGCAGGCTGATGGCTTTTTGTGTTTGTGTCTTAATCAGTGTCCTACCTCTCTGTCTCTTCTAATTTTTCGTAAAATGTCTGCTTTAATAATTAAATCTTCAAAATACATTTAATCAATAGATTAACAATATAATTTTCTTATTTTTGTCTTTTCTTTAAATATTTTATATTTACTATTTCAACTAAATTATTGTAGGTCTATTTAGTAATAGTTTAATAAAGTAAATAAAAATTATTTAATTTGATTCACATTAAATAAAATATTATAGAATTTTATTATACTAAATATTACTAATAAATTTAATTAAAATTTCTCAAATTTTGACCCCAATAAGAACTTTTTCAAAATACCACTCGTGTTACTAAATAAAATAAATAGCCAAAATAAATCAAAAGCTACAGTCATAATTACATACATTTTACATGTAAGCCAGTGTCATTTGTTTATAACAGTTTATCATCGAATATTATACAATTTTTTATTCATAATACCCGTTCAAATATTTGGTTATGGAAGACTAATACTATATATATATATATATATATATATATATATATATATATATATATATATATATATATATATATACACCCATATATATATATATATATATATATATATGTATATATATATATATATATATATATATATATATATATTATAACATATATACAGGGAGCCCTATATGTATAGAATAATGATTTCACAGCATTTATTATTCAGTGTATGAAAAAAATGTTTAAATAAAAATGACAGGGTGTTATACTACGCACATGCTGACGTGGACAATAATATGTTTTAAACTAACAGTTCGAAGAAATTACGCCATCTTGATTTTTTTTGAATGGAAAGCCCTGTATATTATTTTATTTTTGATTCCTACTAAAAATTCTAAATATTATTTGTCTAACACAGGAGTCGGCAACCTTTTAACTAAGGGGTGCCAGTTTTCATCCATACAACATTTTGCGTGCCGACATTGGTACTTACTACAACTAAAATTAACAAAAATTAACTTAAATTAACTTAAAATATTGCTTTTAGAAGGTTTAATTACAAAAAAAAATTTTAACATTTAACAAATAATTTTATTATACTAGTCCTAGGACCTAGTGTGAACCCTGTGCTTGAAGTTCTTTAGAGAGTTTTCTTATATCCGGTTCATGTCTGGTTATTTTCAGTGTCACACATGCTTCCGAGTTGTCTGTTGTCAGCCTGCTTCGGTACGGGTTTAAAATCACTCTCATATGGGAAAAAAGTCGTTCACAGATATAGGATGATCCGAAAGCTGTAAGCATGGCAAACGCTACTTTCTTAAGACAAATAAATTTCTCTGGTAAACTCATCCAACAACTGAGTATCTCGTTTGAATGGTTCTGGCAGTCACCTTCTAATACCCTTCTTAATTCTACAAATTTCGTGTTCCATAACTCGGAGCTTTTAAATTCAATGTATTGAAGATCAAAATCATTAATGTCCATCCATGAGAAAAGAGATATGTCAAAGCAACTGCTGGAAAAATCCATTAAATGTGATTTGATTAAAAAAGCGAACATAGGACCATGTTTATCAAAATCCTGACCCCTCTCGATAAACTCCTCTTTTAAATTAGTCATATATTTAAGAATTTCGTCTATTAGTGCTCCATCGTCGACACTGGATATATAGGTTTTTAAATTTGGAAAATATTTATATGTGTTTGTACTAATATCGCTGATAAATAAATCTATTTTTAATTTAAATAATTTCCAGGATTCGTATAAATCCAGAACTATTTTGCCTGAACCTTGTAACTTTAAGTTGAGTTCACTGAAATGGTTTGTAATATCAGTAAGTAACATTAACATACAGGTCCAATTCTTATCTTCTAGTTCAGGATAAGCATCCACTTGATTTTTTTCCAACAAGAACGTTTTAATTTCTCCCAGACATTGCACAAATCTAGAGAGCACTTTACCACGGCTGAGCCAGCGCACATTATTATGCAATGGTATATCTGAATATGCACTTTCTAATTCCTGCAGAAACGCCTTAAATTGTCTATGGATCAGTGAAGAACGACCGACAATGTAGTTAACTATCTTAACCACCCTATCTATCACGGATTTTAAACTTCCAGCGAAGATTTTAGCGCACAAACTCCCTTGGTGAATTATGCAACGAAAATTCAAAACTGATCGCCCCATGCGTTCAATAAGAAAGGAAACAAATCCTTTATGTCTCCCAATCATAGCAGGAGCGCCATGTGTCGTTACGGAAAAAGTTTTATTTCAATCAATGTTCCGCTTTTCAAAATATTTAACAAATTCTGAAAATATATCCTCTCCTCTTGTAGTTCCCTGCAATAGGAGCAGACAAATCAGCTCTTCATACACACTGCCATCATCGAAGTATCGCGCAACGATTGCCAGACGGGCAATGTCATTAATATCGACACTTTCATCCAATGCTACACTAAATACAAAACTCCGTTTGATAGCGTCTCTCTGCTGTTTTTGGACATTTTGTGTCATTTCGATAATTCGTGTCTCGATGGTTCGCGCTGATGCTGATATATCCCTAATCCTGGCCAATATTGTATCCTTATTGGACAAGTCGTCGAATAAAATCTTGCCAGTACTCAAAAACGTTTGCTTCATAAATTCTCCGTCAGTGAACGGCCTACCCTTTTGTGCCAACGTTGAACACTAGATGTCCGGAAAACTACGCTTTCCCGACATAGGACACAAATGGCCCGATCGTTTTGCTGCACAAAACCGTAATCTGTTGTCTCTGAAGTTTGAAATGATCGAACGTCTACCTTCTGTTTCTTCGCGGCCATGACGCAACGTAATTTTAATTTTTATACTTTTCGACGACTATTGACTGGAACGGATGTTACTTCTATACTAAATGATCCAAACGTGTAGCCGCCTGCTATATATAGAAAAATAATGTTTCCAGAAAAATTTCAATAATTACGTTTATTAAATTTCTTAGAACAAAAATTATTATCTACAACCCGCCCCCATTGCAATCAAAGGGCCGCCTAGAAGTTAAATCTAACAAAAACTAAAGTTCGGCAATATAAAAAGAGTTGCGGCGCGCGTCGGAACGATTGAAGTCAAGTCAAACAAAAACCGCCTTATAGCGGCTCTTTTGATCTGAATTGGGGACGTTTATTTATGTTTTTGCCTAGGCTTATATTTTGAGGCATGCCGTCTTTAATACTTGCCGAAATTAAAGCCAAACCAATGCATTCAGTAAAATTATAAATTACCAAATATATATTTTGGAGTTTTTGGTAATAATACCTAGTGACCTATATAATATGTCGTTTTTGTTTGTATCGTTAAAGTAATACTGTCTTCGATTAATTACTTAATTTCGAAACATGTCACAGATTACAGAATTAATGTGTAAACTTTGAATGGATACGCGTGCCATTCAAAATTGCTTGGCGTGCCAGAGATGGCACGCGTGCCATAGGTTGCCGACCCCTGTCCTACGGTTTCTGTAACCAACCATCATTAACAAAGTGATTCGCAAAATGCGGCAATAAACGTTTTCCTCAATAAATCATTTTTTGACCCGTTAAGTCCGTTTACCTGACAGTAAAAGTTTGACACGAGCCAGCTTAATTTTTTTTTTTAAATTTGATCTCCTTAATTTCAAATATCAATAATTCCAAAACAGTTCAATTTAGGACGTATGGTATGTTTGACAAATAATATCTAGAATTTTTAGTAGGACTTAAAAATAAAATAATATACAGGGCTTTCCATTTTAAAAAAAATTAAGATGGTGTAATTTCTTCGAACTGCCAGTTCAAAACATTTTATTGTTAACGTCAGCATGTGCGCCGTATAACACCCTATAACTTTTATTTAAACATTTTTTTGATACACTGATTAATAAATGCTGTAGAATCATTATTCCATACATATGGAGCACCCTGTATATTTGTACATATGAATGATGAATTTTTTGAGGAGTTTCAAGAAACTATAATTTTTCTTATGGAATACCGGCTATTTTGAATATATCTCCCAACATCCTTAACAGGTTGACTGCCGATCTATATATTTGAGTTTGTGGTTGACGCCGGTAAGATTTTTCCAAATATTTTTATTTTATTGTGGTAAATATGAATTAAAATGAGTCTTGGATGTGTTTTTTTTTATGTGCCATTCAAAATATTAGAAAAAATTTCACTCCGATCGGAGTAATCGGCATTGCAAGTGAAAATTTTTACTAGATGCCGAACACTCCGATCGGAGTGTCCAATTAAATAAGTAAAGAAATAATAAATCGAACTCATGAACTCAAAACATTTATTTCTAAATCATTTTTGTACATTTTTATGGTAATCCTCAAAGCAATTAAGGCAAAAACCTGGTTGTCCAGGGCACATTTTGCATTCATACACTGTTTGCTTTCTTATTTTATTTTTCCTGCATTCTTTGCATTCCTTTCTGCTTACCCGTTTTGTTTCTTTAGTTCCTTTTTTTTTCACTAACAATTTTTTCTACTTTGCTAATGCTGTGGACATTTATTTGGCCTGAAGGAATTTGCGGCAAATTAGTAATTGGTCGTCTGGCTAGTAAATTTCTTATGACATCCAATCGGAAGTCATATATACGTAACTGGTCAGACCGCGAATATTTATTGTACAAAAAATAGGCGTTTTATCATGCTCATTTGTAGCACATGCATGAATAACTTTTTGTGCCACCGAATGGTTTTACGGCTGCAAGGATAATATGCCATCATTTGATCCTGTCTATCTATACCGGACATAAAAGCATTATATCCAATGATTGCGGAAGGTTTTTCAGATTCTTGATTTCTTTTGTTTTTAAAAAAATGCCCATTTCGCTTCCAAATTCTGTTGAAATGTATTGAACATTGCGTTTATATCGCGCCATTTTCCGACATGCACTCCATTGCAAAAGATAGATTTATTCTCACCACGTTTTAAGTTTGCACTCATTACCTCTTTCGGATTATCTTTCCTCTCAGCTCTCAGCGTACCAGTGCAGTATGTATTTTGTTGAAGTAATTTCCTAGCTAAATTAACACTATTGTAAAAATTGTCTAGATAAACAGCATGTCCCACACCCAATTTTTCCTCCAATAAATGTAAAAACAATCTTTTCAGTATGTCCGCTTCCACCATAAACATCTGTCGCACCTTCGTAGACACGAAATTTCAAAATAAGTCCATTTTAAACTGGAGACTACCCCGATCCCCATCCAAAGACAACTCTCTTCCAGGATAGTAAATTTCTCCCATCTTGTTGTTAAAAAAATCTGCCACAAATCTAATCTTTCCTAGCCGATCTGCCGGATCCATATCTGGAGATGTAAAATGCAAACACCTCAAGATAAGCAAAAATCTATTCCTTGACATATATTTTCTAAAAACAGGTAGATTAAATGGCGGATCAGTTTTCCAATAATCGTTAAGACGGCTCAAGGATATTGTGCCAGTGTGAAGTAACAGGGCCAAAAAAATTTTTAGTTCGTCAAGAGTAAGATCTTTAAAATTAGTAATACGTGATTTTGTACTTGTTTCTGGGCGCAGCAAAACCTCGACTGCGTAAGAGTTCGTTCGTTCTACAATAATTTGTAAAAAATCATCATCAATGATCATTTCGAAAAAATCGATAGGTGCACCCCTGTCCTAGAATTTGCAGCAATAATTCCTGGGTTCTCTGGAACAAAATTTGTTTTAACGCACCTCTGTCGTTCTATTTTATCTCATCAAGGCTAGGAAGTGTTTGATGTGGCCGAATAGGGTCTATAAAATTCTCTTCTTCGGACTCAGAGCTTGAATTTACATCACTATCGTCTGTGTCTGGTACGTAATGTTCGTCACTACTACCTCCGCTTTCTTCCAATAGCTGCAATAATTCAGTGTCAGTTAGCTTCTTTTTCTTATCATATACCTTTTTTTTCATCACTACAATGTCTTTTTTTAATACCAGAAGGCCCAGGTTGATTGTCCATATTGTACGGCAGATTACAACCAAACCAAAAGCAAATCCGCGGAACCACTTAAGCACCTGTTAGAACTTGCGTTTTTAAGCAACGCCACCACTAGAAACACGTTTCATATACAACGCCGATGGAATACTAAAACGTTTCGTAAGAACGCATGTCGAACTCCGATCGGAGTAGACGGCGTTGGCGAAGAGACCCGACGCACTCCGATCGGAGTGGTCGGCAGTCAACCTGTTAACTAACTGACATACTGTTAGTATATCTTGGATGTATTTTTTGTCATAATTGTTACAACGAAGGATAAAAAACTTCAGAGAATACTTTACCAGAAACAAGCATATTCTAAACAGAGAACTCATGAGAGAGGTATTACAATGTTTCCTATTTATGCTTAAGTTTCCACAATCGCAAAACTTAACCCTATTTATACCATTTTACGACAACCCATTTTACTGCCAGCTATTGGATTTACGTCAGAATGTAAAAAAAATAGAATAATTTTACACAATTTATGTTTGCAACGTTGAGGTTATTAGACTTAACTATTAAAATAAGAAATTTTTGTAATTTTAACTTGATGTTCAGCCTTAGTTGGGAATGTGGAAATCTTTGGCACAATGATACTACTCAGTAATATATCACCACAACACCAAACACTTTATTTTTTTTTTGCGCTCGACGCGCGTTTTGCTAACTAGAGGGGACTATAAGGAATAGGCCCTCTGTCTTTATTTAAATTACTTTTACATTTTATGATTTCCATACTTTCGTATGCGTTCAACAATCTCCTATCAGATACATTTTTTATTAATCTTAGATTATCTAATGTTACAGTATGATCAGCTTCAAGGGCATGTTCGGCAATGCTAGACTTTTCTGTTCTATTGTATCTTAAGTGTGCTAAATGTTCTTTAAATCGTGTTTTAATTGACCTTTTAGTTTGCCCAACATACTTTTTTGTCACAATCATTACAACTAATTTCATAAATTCCACTTTTTCTCACAATTAGGGAATCTTATCTTTGGGATTTCCTAAGATATTCCTCAGATTGTCTGATGACTTATAGACTAAGGTGAGGCCTACCTTATTAAATATCCTATTGAGTCCCTTGCTATATTTCAGATTATATGGTATGGAGACATATTTTGGTGTTATTTTCTTCGCGTGTAAAAAAAGGTGGAATTCTGAATATTAAACCTAAATTTATGTCTATTTATTAGCTTATTTACTAAGTCATCGTCGTAAACCATTAACTCTAGTTATATTTCTAATACGATTCCTTTCTTGATGAAGTTTACTCTGTTCAGAGGGAAAGTGACCAAACGATGAACTAAAAAATGTAATGAGGCTAATTTATGTTGTTTTGCAATGAAATGAATCATTAGGAATATATCTATCTGTTACTGTATCCTTCCTATAGATATCAAATTCTAATATATTATTATTTTTAATAATTAAAATATCTAGAAAAGGCAATTGTCCTTTGTTCTCAACTTCGTAAGTGAATTTAATGGAATCATACCGGCTATTTAATTTAGAAACAAAATCATTAATATTTGCTCTCTTTGTATCAAAAATCGCGAAAATATCATCCACATACCTATACCATACCCTCGGGAAATATTCGAATTCTTGACGAAAAAACATAAAAGTAGTTAAAGGATTGAAAAAAGAAAGATGTCTTCTACTTAAAAGCGGATAAAGGAAATAAGGTTGTTATATTGGATAAGAAAGATTACTTTGAACGCGTAGATAATCTTATCGAATCTGGCCCTTATGAAAAGGTAATAAGAAATCCATTACCGAGAATGATATCAGAGGTTAAAAATTCTTTAAAAAAAATGTAAGAACCTTGTCTCCGATTCGCTAAACTTTAAATTAAATGTGAGTAATCCGACTATACCAAAATTGTATTGCTTACCCAAAATTCACAAACCTGGAAAAGCAATGCGACCCATTGTTTCATCGGTCGGATCACCCACATATTTAATATCCAAATGGTTATCAAAAGAACTTGAGAACTTACCATTAAATACTTTCGCAGTGAAGAATTCGTTAGAATTCATTAATAAAACAAAAAATCTAGTTCTTAATGAAGGTGAAGTCTTAATTTCTTTTGATGTTAGTTCTTTGTTCCCAAGTGTGCCAATTCCACAAACTTTACAATATCTCGAAGAATTACTTAGAATGAATGACTTTGAAGACGAAATTATTCGTGAATACTTAACATTATCTAAACTTTGTTTGGAATAAAATTATTTCCAATATAACAATCAATTTTATGTTCAGAAAGAAGGAACAGCTATGGGTAATTGTTTGTCACCCTTCATAGCCAATTTATTCATGAGTAAGTTTGAAATCGAAGCCAGTCAAGAATTCGAATATTTCCCAAGGGTATGGTATAGGTATGTGGATGATATTTTCGCGATTTTTGATACAAAGAGAGCAAATATTAATGATTTTATTTCTAAATTAAATAGCCGGTATGATCCCATTAAATTCACTTACGAAGTTGAGAACAAAGGACAATTGCCTTTTCTAGATATTTTAATTATTAAAAATAATAATATTTTAGAATTTGATATCTATAGGAAGGATACAGTAACAGATAGATATATTCCTAATGATTCATTTCATTGCAAACAACATAAATAGCCTCATTACATTTTTTAGTTCATCGTTTGGTCACTTTCCCTCTGAATAGAGTAAACTTCAATAAAGAAAGGAATCGTATTAGAAATATAACTAGAGTTAATGGTTACGACGATGACTTAGTAAATAAGCTAATAAATAGACATAAATTTAGGTTTAATATTCAGAATTCCACCTTTTTTACACGCGAAGAAAATGACACCAAATATGTCTCCATACCATATAATCCGAAATATAGCAAGGGACTCAATAGGATATTTAATAAGGTAGGCCTCACCTTAGTCTATAAGTCATCAGACAATCTGAGGAATATCTTAGGAAATCCCAAAGATAAGATTCCTAATTGTGAGAAAAAGTGGAATTTATGAAATTAGTTGTAATGATTGTGACAAAAAGTATGTTGGGCAAACTAAAAGGTCAATTAAAACACGATTTAAAAGAACATTTTAGCACACTTAAGATACAATAGAACAGAAAAGTCTAGCATTGCCGAACATGCCCTTGAAGCTGATCATACTGTAACATTAGATAATCTAAGATTAATAAAAAATGTATCTGATAGGAGATTGTTGAACGCATACGAAAGTATGGAAATCATTCAAAATGTAAAAGTAGTTTAAATAAAGTTACTTATAGTCCTCTCTACTGGGTACTTGACCGGAACTGAGGGCCTTGCCTATGTCATTAGTTCCGCTTGAGTAATTCAAGGGTTAGACTAAGTATAAATAGGGTAGATTTGTAGTTTTAGCTTTAGTCAATCATCGCTCCTGATGAAGCTAACATGGTTAGCGAAACGCGCGTCGAGTGCAAAAATAAAGTGTTTGGTGTTGTGGTGATATATACTGAGTAGTTGATGTTCAGACTATTTTAAGGGAATACTTTTTGTTAAGTTATAACACTTTAACAAATTTTACACTAATTTAAATATATGCGACCTGAGAAAATAAAGTAGTGAATTTTCCTTTACTCCATCAAAGAAATCACCCTTTGCAATATACCAGCCTAATATTATGACACCCTAAAAATATACAAATGAATGTTAAACTTAAGTTTCGATTACATATTTAATCTTCCAAAGCAAATATATTCATTAAAGTGTTTACAAAGTAACAGCAGACTCTTTCCAAATCATTTTAGATGTTTGTTGCATGCTCGATCGAGATATATTGTCCCTGTTTGTGCTTTTTTCAAGTCTGATGAAATACTGAACGAATTTTCTCCTTATCTACTTGTTGATATATTATGAACAGAGGCATCGCAACTTAATTTTTCTATTAACTTAATAACATTTAATTTAACGTATTTTCCATTGCTTTTAAATGATTTTACTCCTTATAATTTGGTTAGTTTTTAAGTCTGAACATTTTTAAGTAACCACTACTATATTCAGTTGCGAACAAAATAATCACAAATAAATGGTAAAATATTATTAATGAAAAAAAAGAAATTACGGAATTCCACAAACATGCCTTTATTTAGAATTTGTTAAGAAATGTTCATTTTGTAACTAAAGAAATTCAAAGGCGTTAGAAGTTACAGTCAGTCAAAGTGAAACTCGTACACTAGCTTCAATATAATTTTATTTGTAACACAAAAAGCACACTGAAAGAATAACATTTTATCATTTAACTCCCAATTAGTATAACTAAATAACAATGCGAATAGTAAATTATTCCAAATATTTTGACAGAAAAATAAAAATATTATTTTTAAACCTCAAAATGAAACTCGTACAAATGTAAAAAAATGGCTTTCTATACTGTCTAATATTTTGTTGGTAGGCCTTTGTTTCCTATCACATCTCTTAGTCGATTGGGGACCGACCGCACCAATTTTTTCACAATATTCTGGCGATATTTTTCCCATTCTTCCTGTAATACAGCCTTGACTTGATTTTTATTAGAAATTTCATGTTTTCTGATGGCAATTTTCAAATGGCTCCATAAATTTTCAATTACATTAAGGTCTGGACTTTGTGGTGGCGTTTCGAGTACTTTTGGACAGTTGTATAAGAGCCATTGTTTAACTCGTTGTGCTTTATGCTTGGGATCATTATCCTGATAAAATTTGAATGATCCCTGCAATCCAAACTTTTCCGCGCTTTGCTTTAAATTTTGCTTCAATATGTCCAAATACATATTTTGATCCATTATACCCTCTATAAAATGTAAGTTTCCTGGGCCTTTGGCAGACATACACCCCCACACCATAACGGATCCTCCTCCATGCTTAACTGTCGCTCTTAGATTTTTTTTTTTAGTGCTTCATTTGCCCTTCTCCATACTCTTAGCTGCCCATCCGATCCCCAAATGTTAAACTTACTCTCATCAGTGAAAATAACTTCTTTCCAGAATTCAAAATCCTTTTCACGGTATTCTTCAGTAAACTGTAGTCTTTTAACTTTATTTACTTTACTAATAAATAGCTTTTTTCTAGCAACCCTGCTATTTAATTTATGTTTTTTTAAAAGATTTCTAATTGTTTGTGGATTAACACTTTTATGCAAATATTTTTCAGCTTCCTTAGCTTAGCAGCAGAAATTTTTGGATCTTCTTCCACTTTTCGCAAAATCCATCGTTCGTCGTAATAATTAAAAAAATTTTTCTGGGACTTTTCCTAACTTTATTTTTTATTCTATTTTCATTTTTGTAGCGGTCTACAATGCTTTGAACTGTTGTATGACTTCGGTTCACAATCTTGCCGATTTGACGGTAGGACTTACCCATCTGAAAATGATGGATTATCAATTCCCTTTCGGCAACGCAAGTTTGTCCTCGTTGCCGTCCCATATTTTAAAAACAAAATTAAACGACAGTAAATGTTTGAAACTATCACCAGACACTATAATTTTAGAATAAATTTGTTTCAAGGTATTTTTACAACAATTAGATACTAACTGTACGAGTTTAATTTTGGCGTTCTAAATGCAAATTTATAACAATTTGTTTACATTCCAAATTTTTTTTAGATCACTATATGCTGAGGAATTTGTACTAATACGCAGGTCACACAAAATGTATTTGCTGTTGTTTATTTTACACTGAGATAAAAATATTTAAAATTTTTATAGTGTACGAGTTTCACTTTGACTGACTGTAGGTATACCAGGTGTACAAGTATGAAATGCGGATTTTTTTCTAAAAGAAACATGTTAAATTCATAAGAATGATAAAAAGTGCTTTATTCAAAGTATGCTCCATCACTTGTTATACATTTTTCCCCATCTTTCGAGCAATTTGTGAATACCACGCCAGTAAAAATCTCCCCCCTTTTGCTGCAAACCATTCATCGAGCCATTTTTTCACATCTTCATACGATCCAAAGCGCTGCTCGGCAAGTGCGTGACCCATCGATGCAAACAAGTGGTAATCGGAAGGAGTCAAGTCTGGTGAGTAAGCCGCATGGAGTAGAACTTCAAGGCTGAGTGCTTCCAACGTGTCGCGATCTGGTTTTGCCGTATGCGATGGAACATGAAGAAAAATGACCTTGTGTTGCCTCTTTCGGTATTCTGGCCTTTTTTCAAGCAGCGAACGGTTCAAATCGGTCAATTGTTGTTGGTAACGTTTAGTATTAACCGTTTCCCCCCCCAGGTTTTAACAGCTCATAATAGACCACGCCTCTCCGGTCCCACCAAACACAGCATCGTCTTTGTATATATATACATATCGGTTTCACAACGTTCTCCGACGTCTTCCGATACCCAGTCTCCATTCGGTGCGGTCATTCCACTGGCCTTCCTCCAGTCCTCTTTCTTTGTCAATGCCCTCTCTCCAGCTCATTCTTGGTCTACCTCTTCTTCTTCTTCCTGTAGGTGTCCAATCTAATATTTGTTTTGGGAGCCTCTCTGGTGTCATTCTTTGGACGTGTCCATACCATTTAAGTTGTTTCACCCTTATTTCTTCGACTATGGTCTTTTTTACACCCATAATTTTACGAATTCTCTCGTTCCTTATTCTTTCCAGCTTAGATCTTCCGGCTGCCCGTCTCCAGTAGTCCATTTCTGTGGCCTCTAGGGATTTAACGGATTTTTCTTTTAACTGCCATACCTCACTACCATATGTTACAATGCTTTTAACTATTGTGTTGTATATTCGGTGTTTGTTCTCTTTGTTTATTTTCTGGTCCCATAAAATACTGTTCAGAGACCTGATAGCTTTCCTGCCCTGAATATTCCTTTCTTTGATAGCGTCATCGAGAGTTCCGTTGTTGGTTATATTTAGACCCAAGTATTTATAGCTACTGCATGATTTAAGATTGTGTTCGTCTTCTGTCACCAAATCCTGTTGCGTACCCCCCCTATGCACATATATTCTGTCTTTGATAGATTTACTTGTAGACCCCATTTTTTGTATTCTTCAATAAGTTTCCTGGTCACATATTCCAAGTCTTCTTGTTCCTGGGCCACTACTATTTGGACATCTGCAAAACTAAGAGTGTAGAGAACAGTATCGTTGAGCGGGATTCCCATATTTTTACATTTGAGTTTCCATCTAAGAAGCACCTTCTCAAGGTGATAGGCAGCAGCCCTGTTTTAGACCTTTATTTGGGGAAAAACCCTTTAATATTTTATTGGCGATTTTTATTCGGATATGGCAATTTTGGTATAGATCTTGCACTGCTCTCAACAAATTAGTGTTTATGTTTGTTGTTTTTAATGATTCCCATAGTTTTATAAGTAAGACGCTATCGTAAGCTTGTTTCAAGTCCACATAGAGAATATGTAACTCCTTGTTCATCGCTGTCATCTTTTCTATGAGCTGAGTTAGACAAAAAAGGTGGTCTACGGTTGATCTTCCTGCTCTGAACCCGGCTTGTTCTTCTGCCTCGCTGGCCACATATTCTCGCTCTATTCTTGCTTTTATCACTTTTCCGTAGATTCTACTTATTGTCCCCATGACTGCAATACCTCGATAGTTATCGCAGCTCTCTTTGTTGCCCTTTTTATGTAGAGGTGTCAGAAAAGATAGTTTCCATTCCTGTGGTATTTGCTCAGTGCTGAGGCATTTTTGGAACAAATTGGTTAGATGTTCAAACAACTTTGGTGTGCCATATTTTATCAATTCTGCTGGTATATCTCCAGGTCCAGGAGCTTTTCTGTTTTTGAGTTTTGTGCACACCTCTTTTACTTTTCTGACTGTAATACGGATCGGTGATGCGGTCACTTTTATGGCGTCAATTTCCTCAGGTGGATCTCTGTATAGTTCTCGGTTTTCCGTAAGTAAGGAGCTGAAGTATTTATCCCAATTTATTAAAGTGATGGGCGATATAATTTCCTTTTTGGTATTTTGGCGCAGTGATTTTATAAGTCTCCAACTTTCTGTACTTTTGGCTCCTCCTATGTACGTGTTTACTCTGTTACAGCGTCTCTCCCAAATTTCATTTTTCTTTTGTGTAATCATCCTACGTACATTAGCTTGAAGTTGTTTATACATTTCTTTGTTGTTTTCTGTTCGCGTGCTGAGGTATCTTTTATATGCTTCGTTCTTTTCTTTTATTTTTTCTTCTATATCCGAGTCCCACCAGTAAGGCTTTCTCCTTCTTTGAATCCTAGTGACTCTTTTGCTGCTTCGTGTAGACAGTTTTTAATGTGGTTGTAGTGCTCTGATGTGGTCGAAAAGTCTCTGGGTTGTAGTTTCTCCTCTAGTCTCCTCCTGTACAGATTTTTGGTACTTTCTTGGTCTAAGCTTTCTAGGTTGTATTTACTAAATTCTATCTCTTCATAGTCATCACATTTTTGAGCATGCGTGTGTGGCTTTTTACCAGTAAAGCTTATTTTTGCATTTAGGAGATGGTGGTCACTACCGCAAGTAGCTCCTCTCTAAGCTCTGACGTCGTGGATTCTAAGGGTTGTTTTCTGACGGACAATCAGGTAATCAATTATGGATCGCTGGTTTCTAGATGGCTTAGTCCAGGTATATTTATGGATCCATTTGTGTGAGTAGAATCCATTAGTTATTCTTAACTCATTTTGTTCGCACACTGTTATTAGTCTTTGGTCGTTATCATTCAGAATTTCCTCTCCATGTCTACCTACTACTTCGTCTTGAACTTTTTTTCCTATTCTAGCGTTCAGGTCTCCTAAGATTATTACTTCTCTGGTATCTCCAACGTTTACTATTTCTCTATTTAGTAGCTCAAAGAATTCGTTTTTCTGATTTACTAGGGCGTCATCATTTATTGCATATACTCCAAAGATTATAACTTTATGTCCTTGCGCTGTTAAGTTCATTTTTATAATTCTTTCGCTGATTGGTTCCCATGATGTTATGCATTTTCTGAGTTTTTTTTAGATATCAGGATAGACACGCCTTGCTGGGCACGCTTATCTTTCGGTACACCGCTGTAAAAGTGGTCATACCTTCCTAAATTTTCTGAGCCCTGTCCCTTTTTTTTTTGTCTCTGTTAGTACCGCAAGGGAGACATCTGATTTTCGGAGCTCAAAAATAACTTCATTGGTCTTATTCGTCCATCCTTGCACATTCCATGTTGCAAAATTCATTGTCCGTTTTCGTAGCGTTTGTCGTCTTCGTGTATTTTGTTCTTTATTCCGAGGCTGTTGACTAGGTTTTTTAACAGTAACGTTTTTCCGAGTATCGAGGAGTTAGCCCGATGCCTCAACCCCCCAACCTGGAGGGCCGGTCAATTTGTGGTCAAGGTTTTCTTCGTCTTTATGCCAAAGCGAAAAGCGATTAGGTCTTGCGGTCGATGTGGATGGTGCGCCTGGGTCTACCCATGATTTTTTACGCTTGAGATTCTCAAAATAAATCCACTTTTCATCTCCTGTAACTATATAATGCAAAAACGACTTCCTTTTGTGCCGAGCGAGCAAAGTGTCACACGCGTTTTTGCGCTTTTCCATTTGCCATCGTTCAACTCATGAGGTACCCACCTATCGGTCTTCTGAATCTTTCCCATCTCTCGTAACCGATTGGAAATTGCTCGGCGAGTTGTTTTTGTGTTTGCGAATCATCTTCCTCCAAGAATGCTTGCAATTCCACATCTTCGTATTTTTTGGCGGTTTTCCATGTTCCTTGTCTGTAACATCGAAATCATCACTTTTGAAACGCCGAAACCATTGTTCACACGTATCTTGCGATGGGACATGTTCACCATAAGCTTCTCGAAGTAATCGGTATGATTCAACAGAAGTTTCCTTCAAATGAAAACAAAAAATTAATGCTGTCCGCGATTGCTCTTTGTTCGGTATAAATTTCGACATATTGAACACAACAACACAACACTATGCACACACTGTTACAATTTATCACTCGTGCGCGTCTGACACTTGTTGATGACACAACAAAATGGCGCAGTGTCAGATCTTTATAGCACAAACTGCATTGGTGCACTATCTGTTTGAAATCCGCATTTCATACTTGTACACCTGGTAAAAGCATTATTTTTGAGAAACCTAGAAACCCAGTTGGAAAATTCGCTCTCTGCTGTTCACTGGTTTTAAATAAGACAAATAGTATAACCATTATTTTCTCTCATTTCAGTTCAATACAAACTAACTTATTATAAAATGTTAAAGTAGTCAATAAGATTCAGCATACATCTCATGGATAAACATGATGATTGAGCTAATTTTTACCACTTACATTGTTAAACTAAAATTATTGTAAGAAACAAAAAACCTATCTTCGTGTTTTTTAAATCAGCACGTTTCTGTTCTCACAAAAAAATTACTGGAAAAACAACTTTTACTCTCTTGCTTCTTATATTCTCTATCTAAAAACCAAGGAAAATAAAAATAAATAAACTTTTTTCTTTACCTTTTAAAAAATGTATATTATATATATGGGTATCCCAAAATTCACGCAAGAAGTAATTTTGATAGAAAACACAGGTTTTTAATTAAAAACTGTAATTTTTTTAAATGGCCTCCACGACTTTGCTGGCACATACGCACTCTTTTGTCGAAATTTTGCATGACCGTTTTGCATAAATGTGGCTGAATTTCGTTGTTACAGCGCTTAATTTCCTCCTTCAAGTCGTGGGTGGTTGTGGGCTTGTTCGCATAAACCTTAGACTTTAAAAAATCTCAAAGAAAAAGTCCAACGGCGTTAAATCGCATGATCTAGGCGGCCAATTCTGATCACCAAAACGGGATAGTACACGACCAAGAAATGACTCATGCAGTAATTGAATTGTTTCTCGGGCTGTATGGCATGTGGCACCGTCTTATTGAAACCACAATGTCGTCCACATCCATATCTTGTAATTTGGGCACAAAAAACTGGATTATCATATCGCGATAACGATCACCATTACCTGTTATTGCCTGGCCAACCGCATTTTCGAAGAAGAATAGTCCGATGATGCCTCCAGCCCAAAATCCACATCAAACAGTGACACGTTGTGGATGGATTAGTTTCGCAACAGTCACGTGTGGATTGTCTGAACCCCAAATGCGACAATTTTGTCGATTAACGAAGCCATCAAGATGGATCGCTGAAGATGATTTTCTTCGAAAAATCAGTATCCACTTGTTCTATAATCCATTCAACGAACTCTCCTCGTTGTGCGTGGTCAGTAGGCTTCAGTTCTTGAGTCAATTGAACTTTGTAAGCATGAAGATGTAAATCTTTCGTGAGAATACGCTGTAGAGACCTTCTTGAAATGTCCAATTCTTGACCACGGTGCCGAATTGATGTTCCTGAAGTCTTAGCAACACTCATGAACTGCTTCAATATTTTGTGCCGAACGACTTGTTGAAGGACGGCCAAAGAATTTAAGATCACTAACTGATCCAGTCTCCCTGAATTTTTCAATTAATCTCTTCACAGTTGATGAGGTTAAATCACTATTCCGACCATATTTTGTATATAACCCTGAACTTATAGGTATCGCGCTGTGTTTTTTGTTTTGTTGGCAACACTTTACAATACAAATGGCGCCAAATTCAAATCTTGCGTGAATTTTGGGACACCCTGTATATATATATATATATATATATATATATATATTTATATGTATATGTATATATATATTATATATATATATTATATATATATATATATATATATATATATAATATATATATATATATATATATATATATATATATATATATATATATATATATATATATATATATATATATATATATATATATATATATATATACATATACATATATATATATATATATATATATATATATATATATATATATATATATATATATATATATATATATATATATATATATCTATATATATCTATATTATATATACATATACATATATATATATATATATATATATATATATATATAAATTATATATAATATTTATATATATATACGAGGGGCTGGTTTGAAAAATCCGTGCAAAAATAAAAACTACTTATGTGTTTGGGGTAAAAACCTTTTTTATTTTTCGACATAGTCTCCTTTTAGGCTTATACACTTTTTCAACAAAACGTCCAACGATGTTCTAGTTTGTTGATCCCTTCCGAATAATAGGATTTGTCCAAGTCTGCAAAATATCCATTAGTGTCTGCAATCCCCTCCTCGTTTGAATAAAATTTTTGTCCCGCCAGCCATTTCTTTTCTTCAAATTGGGGAACAAATAGTAGTCCGAGGGAGCCAAGTCTGGAGAATAGGGGGGATGTGAAACGAGTTTGGAATCCTATTTCCATTAATTTTGCGACCACAACTGCTGAGGTGTGTGCTGGTGCGTTGTCGTGATGGAAAAGGACTTTCTTGTGGGCCAATCGCGGGCGTTTTTTTCTTGCAGCTCGGTTTTCAAACGGTCCAATAACGATGAATAATATTTACCCTTTTTCAGATAGTCGATGAGGATTATCCCTTGCGAATCCCAAAAGACAGTCGCCATAACCTTTCCGGCCGAAGGAACGGTCTTCGCCTTTTTTGGTGCAGATTCCCCCTTGGTAACCCATTGTTTAGATTGTTGTTTGGTCTCAGGAGTATAGTATCCATGTTTCATCCACAGTGACGAAACGCTGCTTAAAGTCCTCCGGATTCTTCTGGAACAGCTGCAAACCATCCTTGCAACACTTCACACGATTCCGTTTTTGGTTTAAGCGTGAGCAATCGCGGCACCCATCTTGCGGATAGCTTTCTCATGTCCAAATGTTTATGCAAAATATTATATACCCGTTCAGTCGAGATGCCCACAGCACTAGCAATCTCACGCACCTTAACACTCTTCTGTCATCCATCACCATATCATGGATTTGATCAATGATTTCTGGAGTCGTAACCTCCACAGGCCGTCCAGAACGTTCAGCGTCACTTGTGCCCATATGGCCAGTCCGAAAATTTTGAAACCACTTATAAACTGTTCTAATCGAAGGTGCAGGAGTCACCATAAATTGTTTATCAAGCTTCTCTTTTATAGTCTCCTGAGGCGTTTTGCCTTTCATAAAGTAACGTTTAATCACCACACGAAATTCTTTTTCATCCATTTCTTGAAAATCACTCGACTTCCTTGATTCAACAGGAATGCCAAAACACAAAGAAATAGACCAATATGGCTGAAACTTGGTGTGCGTTCATTCAAGAGATGCTACTAACTAAACATGACCTCGATACGCGCCGGTGGTGCCATCTCTCGGACTTTGCACGGACTTTTCAAACCAGCCTCGTATATATATATATATATATATATATATATATATATATATATATATATATATATATATGATAAAAGGGCTTTTTGAGGTTATCTACCAACCTATAAGAGAAAACTCTTAGAGCTTAACTAAAAGTCTACACTTCTGAAGAAGAAAAAGAAATACTTTGATTACGGTTCAAAAAATGACTCTATTGCGGACTTTAACTCTTCTAAGAAAAATTTTGGTCCGTCGCGACTTTCTTCAGGTGTTTACACTAAAAGAAATCACAAGATTATTAAGTTTTGCTGGGGAATAGGGTGGATGTTATAACCCAATGGATTCACATCTTTCAATCATGGCACGAATTGTACGAGCCTTGTAGAGACTCAAGTTGTCGTGCGAAAACAAATTTTTGGTTCTCTATATACCCGGAAATTTTTCTCTTCTGGCCTATATTCGTGAATACCTTTTGGTCCGTTTCCAAGAAAAAAAATCTTACAAACGGCAAAACGCAACGAACTTGTCCAAAATTTCGTCAAAGTAGTGAAAGCAGCAGAGAGTAGTTTGATAGCATTTTCATAGTTGGATAGATAGTTCGTATAATTAATTCTATTTTTAAGACGACCAAGGGGCTCTCCTCGACATTTTAAATCACTTTCATGTATTTCCCTAACTTAATATTTATAGATGGCTATTGAATTATTCTGCGACTGCAATTTTATTAATAAAGAGACTCATAAACCTCATAAAACCAATAAATGTCGACAATCAAAACTTTTATAGCCAATACATTTATTTCATTATATAATTTACATAAAAGAATGGTGGCCCCAGAACGCGGAAAGGGTATTCTGAAATATTAGGAAACTTAATGTCATTAAATCGTAACTTTTTAATGTTGATGGGGGATGAAGGGTTTATATATAAATAAGAATAGCAACAAAATGCGACTCCAGATTTTTTGTTATTATTTTGTGATCATAAGAATATTTTAATACGGTATATTTATCATTACAAGCGATTAACGGAATTTTCCAATACTAGAAACGACTGTTTTTTCCTTTTCCTGAATAGTTAAATTTTTTATTCAAGATATCTATAATATTGGGGTGATATCCATTACACAGCCCCACAAAAAAAAGTGGGGTATACTTTTGATGCGATATGTCAGATCCGTAGTATTTTTGCCCGCTGATCATGAATCTGACGTCAGAATATCGCCATCACATCTCAATTTTTTTCTAACTTCAAAAAATAGGTAAAATTAAGAAAAATATACTCCTAAAAAATTGATTCAAGCTTTTTCATGAATCCAAAGATGTATTAATATGTATTCGGACACGCTAAGCTAATATTCATCGGTTTGGATTGAGCCATACAGTTCTGTTTTCTTTCTAACCTCAATAAATCAGACAGATATAGTGCTTCTTGAATGCAAAAAAACGAATTCAAATTAAAATTCAAACCGATTCTTACCAAATTTGGTACACGGGGGTTTTTTTTGGGTTGCTGATCATGAATCTGAGGTCGAATTTGCAAAATTCAAAATGGCGGATCCAAGATGGCGGACAAAATTTTTGAAAACCTACCGATTCCTACCAAATTTGGTATACAGTTGGGGAATCCTCAAACCTGATACTCTTAAACCCTAAACCCTGAAACGTTAGACTCCCACACCCTGTAACCTCAAAAAATAGACCTCAATAACCCTGTAACTTTAAAAATGAGACCCAATAAACTCAAAACCAGGACTTTTAAACCATATACTCTCAAATAGTAGACCCTTAAGCCCTAGAATTGTTTTTTTTTGGCTGTATCTTGTTCTTTTTTTTTTTTTTTTTCCGCGCATGACCTATTCAAAGGCTTTCTGCCCAAACGCTTTTGAGGACTTGTTTCTCTTTTTAGCGACCAGCAATAGTCCGCTAGCATATGGTCATCCCATCGTCCTTGATACCGATTTTCTATGATTTTCAGATCTTGGTGAAAACGTTCCCCTTGCTCCTCATTGTAGTCACCAAGATTATCTGGGAAATCATCGGTGTGGGAGTCCAGGAAATGTAATTTTAGATTCATTAAGCAACCTAATGTTTGAAAATTTTTTACCATTTTCTCGACTATTTCTTTGTACTTAGGACTTTTATTATTTCCCAAAAAGTTTGTTGCGACTTTTTTAAAAAACTAAACCAAGCAGCTTTTTCTACTTTATTCATTTTAGTAACAAATAATGAATCTTGAAACAATTTTCTTATTTGTGGCCCGTCAAATACGCCTGCCTTAATTTTAGCTTCAGAAAATTTCGGAAATTTTTTATGCAAATATTTGAAACATGGGCCGTTTGTATCTAATGCTCTCGTGAATTGCTTCATAAGTCCAAGCTTAATGTGAAGCGGGGGAATAAGAACTTTTCCTGCATCTACCAATGGTGGAAACAATACATTATTTTCACCAGGAGTGAAGGATTCTCTTGTTGGTCAAATTTTTTTTCTTATAATGACGTTCCTTGTCTCTGCTATTCCACAGACATTTTTAACAGGGATAAAGTGTAAACCCTGACTGTTGGCCAAGCAATATTGTTACAATTTTCAGATCTCCACAAATTTTCCAGTTATGATCAGCATATTTTATTTTTATCAAAAGCTGCTTCATTTTTTCATATTGCTCTTCCATAACTGTGGAATGAGCAATCGGAATGGGAGCGTAAACGTTGGTATTATGCAGCAAAACTGCCTTAATGCTCCGTTTAGAAGAATCAATGAACAGTCTCCATTCTTCAGGATCGTATGGGTTATTTTGAAATTCATCCATTAGACCTTTTACATCGGTACAATATGAAAGTGACAATTCCTCGTCCATTGTGAAATATTTTCGAAATTCTTCATCTCTGTTTCTATAATAAGAAATCGTAGCTTCTGGCTTAAGTAAATGTCTTTTCTTTAAAAAGGAAGCAAGATGCTCTGAACCATCTTTGGATAAGCCTAAATCTCTGACTAGATCACTAAGTTCTGACTGTGATACGAGTATTGGTTCTGGTTTACGGTTGTATGGTAGAAATTCTTTATCTGTGTGACTAGTATATGATAGGTTGTCACTAGAACATTCATTAGTAACAGTGTTTGAATCTTTTTCGACAGTCTCAATGTTTTCGGCATGAACTGATAAGGTGAAATCATTTGTTTCCATAACATCAGCATCAAGTGGTTCAGGAGGCGGAATTAGTTTAGTTGGTCTTGTTACTGTCGAAACATCGTTATAAGTAATAGTGCTTTTATTTTTTTGGTTATGCCTAGATACAACATTCATACAAAAGTAGCAATCATTTTCACTGTATGGTCTATTCCATATTGCTGGTCTGGAATATTTAATCGCCTTCTTATTGATGTACAACATTATTTTGCAAGAACTGCAAATGATGTGGGGAATCCAATCTGTATCCTGGTGCTGTATTTCAATGTTAAAACAATCCTTATATAAGGTTTTAATCTTATCCGTTATTGGTGACCCCATTTTACTCAATACGTGTTGACAGCAAAATATAACAAAATGAATCACTGTTTTTATCGCACTTATGAAAAGTCCTTGTACCGCGAGACCGTTTTCTTGTAGCATTATACTCTACATGAGCCAAGTCACCCACACATGAAGAGCTACGGTCGCTGGATGACGACGGCTGCGGGCCCGCTTTCCCACCCTGACCAACCGCCGATACTGGGTTTCCGAGTCCCTGCATCGTAATTCTCTTTCTTCTACCTGCCATGACGGCATCTCAGCCGTTATCCAGGGACTCTGCCGGCTAGTGGAGTAACACCGTTGCCCACCGTCACCACGTGGAGGTGCCCTGGATGCAGGTAGAAGAATAAAAAATCGACCGATGAATTTTCTCGGCGTTCAAAATGGCGCGAAAAACATCTGCCATCTTGAATTTTGCAAATCCAACCCCAGATTCGTGATCAGCGACCCAAAAAATCCCCGTGTACCAAATTTGGTAAGGATCTGTTGAATTTTAATTTGAATTCGTTTTTGCATTCGAGTAGCACTATATCTGTCTGATTTATTGAGGTTAGAAAGAAAACAGAACTGTATGGCTCAATCCAACCGATGAGTATTAGCTTAGGCGTGTACGAATACATATTAATAGATTCATGAAAAAGCTTGAATCAATTTTTTAGGAGTATATTTTTCTTAATTTTTACTAATTTTACCTATTTTTTTTGAGGTTAGAAAAAAATTGAGATGTGATGGCGATATTCTGACGTCAGATTCGTGATCAGCGGGCAAAAAATACTACGGATATATCGCATCAAAAGTATACCTCACTTTTTTTTTGTGGGGCTGTGTTATTAATTGCTATTTGTTTGATTATGTTGTATTCTTTGTTAAAATTAGTTTTAGTCATAGGGATATGTAACAATCTATGTATGAAAGACTTAAAAGCTGCCATTTTGTGAGGATAAGGGTGGGATGAACTATTGTGTATGACTGTGTCAGTATGTGAAGGTTTGTGAAAAATCGAGAAATCATGTTTATTGTTCACTTTTGATATAGATATGTCTAAGAAATTTATAGAGTTATTAGTTTTTAAATCTATGGTAAATTGAATATTAGAATGCAAATTATTTAGGAAGTTAAGGAGGAGCATCCTAGTTATTAAATTTACCATAGAATTATAAACTAATAACTCTATAAATTTCTTAGACATATCTATATCAAAAGTGAACAATAAACACGATTTCTCGATTTTTCACAAACCTTCACATACTGTCATACACAATAGTTCATCTCACCCTTATCCTTACAAAATGGCAGCTTTTAACTCTTTCATACATAGATTGTTACATATCCCTATGACTAAAACTAATTTTAACAAAGAATTCAACATAATCAAACAAATAGCAATTAATAATGGATATGACCCCAACATTATAGATAATATCTTGAATAAAAAAATCCTTTAAACAAGCAATCAATTTATCCTACAATTAATGACAAAAAAGAAAAATTTAGACACTCACATACACAGGGATAATAACTAGAACAATTTTCAAACATTTAATCAAAAAAAAAACAATAAAATAGCATTCAAAACCAGTAATTCCTTAGGGGTATAATTTTGAATAACAAAACCAAATCTAAGAAATCTTTTAAATCAGGAGTTTATTTATTAAATTGTGGATCTTGTACTAAAACCTACGTAGGACAAACTGGTAGATCTTTGAAACTCGCATTAAAGAACATACACATAGTTATTTAAAAAATAAGAACAATTCACATTACGCAACCCATATAATAAACCAATCCCATAATTTTGATGATACGTTAAAAATCCTACATGTAGAAAATAAATCTAAAAAATTAAATTTGCTTGAATGTCCTGAAATTAACAAACGGAAATACTCCAGTAAATTATTAAACGAACAGGTTGACTTAAACTATTCACCCTTACTTAATCTTTATTAGTTCTTGGAAATAGTACCACAGATTTGCATTCTTAAAATAATTCTGTCTGTAAATAATATAATAAAATGATTAGCACAATCTTAGGTAATTAAGGATAGTTTTAAGCACTATTTAACCAGGATTACTACCCAATATTTTTCTTTCTTATTTACTTCTGAAGAAACCATTGTATGGTGAAACAATTGTCAAGTGACTTTAAATATATTGGAAATTAAAACATAGTGTTGTTTTTATATAATTTTAGATAATGTTCTTTAAATTCGCTAATTTATCATTTCACAACAAAAATAATAATCTAAATGCCCTTGAAACTGTAGTTTTAAAACTCGAATTGTGCATTTCTATTAAATTAAGAATTGAAATTTAAGTCTATTATATTTCTAATAAAAATTTATCTTGTAAAAAAGAAATTAACACCAGAAACTCCGCATAATAACAGATTAGTTCTCTTCAGTATTTTATCTACTTGTCCCTTCATACATCTCTAAACTTAGTTCTTTTTTCATACATATGTAATATTAGATTATATATATATATATATATATATATATATATATATATATATTCTATATATATAAAGTATATATATATACATATATATATATATATACATATATATATATATATATATATATATATATATATATATATATATATATATATATATATATATATATGTTCTATGTACTAGAAATATGGAGAATGCTGATATCTAAAGTGTTACTTCAGTATAATGTAGAATGATTCCAAAGAGCTTGCTATATAGTTTTACATTAATAATTTTCTAAACTCATTATATGATAGTTACACCCACGTGTCAAAACTGAAAAGTAGAATTTTATAGACATGAAGTGTAAAGAGATGTTTGTGCATTCGTATTATTCCATTAAATTGAAAACGACCAAATTAATCTTATTTGATTGATTTTGTAATTGCTTAACATACTAAAGTTGGTAAACAAGAACTAGAAAGATTGTTTTTTTGACTCTTTAGACTATTTAGTTTCTAATGAAAAGATTGATAAAAAAATAACAATTTTTCTTGGACAAATGCACAAAAATTATATACATTTTTTGTAATTTTAAAGTTAAAAGTTGGTTGGTTTTTTTTAAAACTCCGCTCTAAATAAAATATAGAATAGAAAAAAACGCTTTCAAAAATTGCTCTATACCAGAGACATCCAAGCCAGAATGGGCCCGGTTTGTACACTCCTGGACAAAATTAACGCAACAGTATATTAAATCATACAAATCTCTATAATGAATTAATTTTAATAATTTTTTTATGAACATTGGTTACACTAAAAGTTAGAAAAAACTTATTCGGATAATTTAAAAGTGAATTAGCTACCAAATTTCTCTATAAGATTCGAATTAAAATTATTCTTAAGACCTAATAACAAAATCGTTGAAATTATGTAATTATGAAAAAAATAAACTGGGACACTAGTAGCAAAATTATTGGTGTAACTGAGACACTAGTAGCGTGTGTTGCCTCCTCTACTTCGGATGACAGCGTTTATGCGCCTAGGCATGCTTCTAATTAAATTTTGGATAAAATCTTGAGGAATTTGCTCCCATTCTGTGATAACTGCATTTTCAAGTTTCCTCAGGTTTCTAGGTGCAGGTATATGACGTTTCACATTTTTCTTAAGGTGATCCCATACATGTTCTATCGGATTCAGATCCTGGCTTTTTGGTGGCCATTGCATAATCGGTATATCAACTTGATTAAGATAATCGAGTACCTCCCTAGCCATGTGAGATCGAGCGTTGTCTTGCATAAACAGGAAATTGGGCCCCACAAAATGACCGAAAGGCATCACATGTTCTATTACAATATTCTCATCAAAGCAGATGCCACCCCAGAACATAACAGAGCCACCGCCGAATGGAATCCTTGCAGAGATATTGCAAGGGGAGCAAACCTCTCTCCTGGTCTTCGCCATACTCGCTCACGACCATCTGGATGTTCTAGACTAACCCTAGTTTCATCTGTGAAGAAAACTTGTTTCCAATCATCCACAGACCAGTTTTCGTGATTTCGAGCAAAACGTAACCTGTCAACTCTGGTCTCTCTAGTAAGCAAGGCGCAGTGGCTGGTCTCCTACTGTTTAATCCAGCTTCATTTAACCGTCTTCTAACTATTTTAGAAGAAATTGTGACATTGCGAACAGCTTCGAGTTCGTTTCTTATTATAGAACTAGTGACAGTCCCTGTTTCTTAAAGCATATTGTCTTATAAAACGTTCATCTAGGTCGCTAGTGCATCGTTTTCGCCCTTGCCCTAGCCTTCTAGAATAAGTTCCTACTTCATTCAAGCGTCTTACCATACGACTTATTGTGAAACGATGTTTGCCTAAAAAATTGGCAACATAACTCTGACAATATCCCTCGTCCAATAAAACTGAGGCTCGTACTACCTCGAGTTCAGTTAAATTCCTTGTTCGATTCATTTTTTCTAATTCTTCGGGGTCAAAAATAAAACAGTCTACCACAAAAACGTATTACTTTGAAAAAAGGAACAATTTATAAGCTTACTTTTAAAGAAAATCTATCGCATTATTACAGAAAATTATTTATCTTCTCAAAAATTCTTTAAAACTGTAAATCTAAACGAATGGCATGTTTTGATTTCTGTCATGAACGACGAAAACAAAATATGTATAGCCTACTATTCAAATACTCGATAATAAACTTTAAAAAACCGATATAAGAAAAAGATAATTAATTTTTAGATTGTTGCGGAGTTTATAAATTATATAAGATTCTAGAATTTTTTGACAATAGCGCAAAAATATATAAAACAGTGCTAATAAGGGTAATATTAAGAATTGCTTACCTATCTGGATAATGTTAAATTTTTATAACTCACCATAAGTTAAAACAAAACTTAAAAAAATAAACTATTATGTCAGAAGCCACAACTTTGATGTCTACTATATTTCTGGTTTAAAAAGTTATTAAGGTTGTGTTAAGTATTGATAACAAAATTAAAAAGAAGTTATTTTTATTACGTTACGAACAATTATGTATATAAAATAACAAGCTTCTATCAAGCTTGTAAGTTAGAAAGTTATAAATGGATATTCAATGTGGAAAGTTCAACAAAGGTTTTCTGAAACTTTACTAAATGTTTCTGTAAAGATTTATATCAGTATCTATCCAATTTATAATGTAACTTTGTTTTTCGGATCGGGTTTAACTTTAAAGTTTAGCTAAATACTTCCATCAAACAAAGAAAATTTATTACAACTAAGTGGTGAAAATAATTCTGACACTCATGGGATATACAAAATGTCCCATAAAAAAGTTTAAGTTTGGACTATGACATTTTATTACAATAATATAAATTTTTTTTCTTTAATTTTAAGATGCAGTGTTTTTTTCTTGATTTTATATTCCTTAAATTATTCTTTCATCATGGGATCTATTTCTAGACCATATGAGATTTTGAAATTCCTCATATAACCTTTGTAGTTCGCTAGAGAACCGAATTTTATCGTATTTTTTCTTTGTTGTAGTTCTAGGGTGTGAACATGCATTATAGCACCATAAAAAACATTCAGAGAGCCTTTTAAATTCCCCATCCGAGTCCTTGGAGGCAATCCCAAAATTTAGATCTGTAAAGACCTTCCTAAATTCATTAATTACTAGACCATTTATAAGTCTGGTTATAAAGGTGGACATCAATGATTCACAATCATGAGATAATGTTAACTTGGGCAAAAATACTTTAAACTAGTTGACCAAAATGGTCGGAAATACCTGGATCAAAATTAGTTACTGTCAAATGATCAGGACAATTAGTAACTACGTAATCTACAATTGATTGGGATTTTTGCATCCCCCGGACCTGAATTCTTGTTGGTGTATCCATCAAAGACGCTAAATGAATAGCATTTTGTAATTTGCATGACTGCTCAGCCGATCGACATTGAAATTACCTATATCCTACGGATATCGACAACGATGATGTCCAAGTGTCCACACATTATTTGTTTTTCACCGCCCGTTTTTAGACAACGAAGTAGTGCTGCGACAGGCATTATTGTATTTCTGCAACAACTACTACTTATGTATGTGGCAGACCAGATCTGCCTAAATAATACATTACACACAATAAATACATTAATCTGCCAGGATTGGGAACTCGGGACCCTCAGTACCGTAAACCGGAATTAAACCACGAAGCTAGGACCGCCACATAAGGAAGGTAACGGGAAGAAGCCTGTCATCTACCACTCATAAAGAACACCCTCTGTGGACATACAAGAATCATAGAGAAAATATTACAGACAGAAAATATTAAGGCGTAGCTTAGCCAAGAATCCAACAAAATTGAGAGTGAATTGTAACGAAATTTTAGATCCATTGGCGGGTACTTGATCGTTTGCGTATTGAGAGGTCGGTTTTCTCACTTGAACGCATGCTGTATATAAAAAAAATTTATTTAGGTATATAAATACACTTGACTTTTCTGTGTTTTTCTTAAATTCACTCAAATTGTCTTTATAACATAGGCTGGTTTGAAAAGTCCGTGCAAAGTCCGAGAGATGGCACCACCGGCGCGTATCGAGGTCATGTTTAGTTAGTAGCATCTCTTGAATGAACGCACACACCAAGTTTCAGCCATATTGGTCTATTTCTTTGTGTTTGGCATTCGTGTTAATCAAGGAAGTCGAGTGATTTTCAAGAAATGGACGAAAAAGAATTTCGTGTGGTGATTTAAACATTACTTTATGAAAGGCAAAAAAATCGCCTCAGGAGACTAAAGAGAAGCTTGATAAACATTTTGGTGACTCTGCACCTTCGATTAAAACAGTTTATAAGTGGTTTCAAAATTTTCGGATTGGCCATATGGGCACAAGTGACGCTGAACGTTCTGGACGGCCTGTGGATGTTACGACTCCAGAAATCATTGATCAATGGTGATGGATGACAGAAGAGTTAAGGTGCGTGAGATTGCTAGTGCTGTGGGTATCTCGACTGAACGGGTACATAATATTTTGCATAAACATTTGGACATGAGAAAGCTATCCGCAAGATGGGTGCCGCGATTGCTCACGCTTGACCAAAAACGGAATCGTGTGAAGTGTTGCAAGAATGGTTTGCAGCTGTTCCAGAAGAATCCGGAGGACTTTAAGCGTCGTTTCGTCACTGTGGATGAAACGTCGATACATTACTATACTCCTGAGACCAAACAACAATCTAAACAATGGGTTACCAAGGGGGAATCTGCACCAAAAAAAGGCGAAGAAGGTTATGACGACTGTCTTTTGAGATTCGCAAGGGATAATCCTCATCGACTATCTGGAAAAGGGTAAAACTATTTACAGGTGAATATTATTCATCGTTATTGGACCGTTTGAAAACCGAGCTGCAAGAAAAACGCCCGCGATTGGCCCACAAGAAAGTCCTTTTCCATCACGACAACGCACCAGCACACACCTCAGCAGTTGTGGTCGCAAAATTAATGGAAATAGGATTCAAACTCGTTTCACATCCCCCTATTCTCCAGACCCTCCCTCGGACTACTATTTGTTCCCCAATTTGAAGAAATGGCTGGCGGGACAAAGATTTTATTCAAACGAGGAGGTGATTGCAGACACTAATGGATATTTTGCAGACTTGGACAGATCCTATTATTCGGAAGGGATCAACAAACTAGAACATCGTTGGACGAAGTGTATAAGCCTAAAAGGAGACTATGTCGAAAAATAAAAAGGTTTACCCCAAACACATAAGTAGTTTTTATTTTTGCACGGACTTTTCAAACCAGCCTCGTATATAGTAGGATGATTGACGTATTTACCATAAAGATGATTTCCCGGTGTTTATTTTTAATGGACTATGATGCCTCATATGATCGTCTTCCCGTGCAAAAGGTAGCTGTGCCTGTAAAGGGACGTTTAATTATGCATTGAAATATTGATTGTCTAAACTTTCATTAGTCATCAAAGTTTTCGAATTAATTTCCTCTGTTCGTTAGTTTTAGCGTTCGGTTTCGATGTAATTATAGTCGTGCATACGAAATCCGACACAGATTAAACTTTAAAATCAAAAATTAGAAAAAAAATTAATTTAGTTGATATGTCAGTAATATTTAGTCGGCTTTCGAAGGTAGGGAGTCTATTCCGCCAATTACTGCCGACGGCATGTGATTGGCGTATGGTTACTTGAGCCGGTAGGCGGACGAAGTAGATGGCGCTCTCTTAAATAAAATTCAGATCTACGGTTAAGCTGGCAAGTTCGAACGATGTTGCTAACTAACATACTTTTTCATAGAGGTATTAAATGTTGAACCGCCCGTCGATTGGCTGGAGGAGAGTTAAAAGAACAAGACCGTAAAAATAGTAGAATGAGAGAGTATCATCTGCAGATGATGTGGTTCGGATCGCACGTTAAACTTTAAGTCTAGTCTAGTTGATATGACCCATACGTTAATTGTAGTTGGTAAAAAGGATCCATCAAGTCTCCTTGCTTGACTTTAGGCCTCCCCACCATATTTCTACCACTACTACTACTACAGAATAATACTACTACTACTACTAGTAATATTGTAAGTAGTAAAAGTAGTAATTTTCATATATACTTCAAGTTGGCGAAGGTGCATAAAGTATTATATTACTTACTTACCTTTTAGCATATCACTTTCATGCTGCTTTAGGTAATTATGGAGTATGAATTTTTCTTTTTTCACTTATCTAAATCTTACTATACAAGACACTTAAAAAAATTGAATACGAGAAACTTATTACATGCTCCTCAACCCAAAACTCTAAAATAAAGCTTGATACAGAACACAAAGTTACCTTCTAAATTGGATAGACGCCAATTCAAATCTCTACAGAAACGTTTGGTAAAGTTTTAAAAGCCCCTTATTAAACTTTCCATTAGCCATATCCATTTATAACTTTCTAACTTACAAGCTGGGCGAAATTTTGTTGGTTATTTTGTTTACTTACTTCGTTAAGGTAAAGGAAAAATTGATTTTTTTACATGGTTTTTCAATACGTAGTAGGGAGATTGTAAATGAGAGACTAATGAAAGTATTAATGAATGTGAGTGTAGGAGAAACAGTAACGATTGTAAGAGTATATGCTCCAAATGAAAACGATAAAAATAGAAGAAAAAATCAAATTCTGGAATCAGTAGTCATAGGAAAACACGGTGAGAAAACTGAAAATGGAAAAAAGTTACTTGAATTTGTAGTGATTGGAGAAGCGAAGCAAAAAGCATGGGAGGAATTTGAAGTTCTCTGAGTAAAAAGAAAATATCAGTGAAAACAAAAATGGCAATTCTAAACAATTTATACGCCACTTATAACCTGTGGGACTGAGAATTGGATTCTGATGGATAAGTATGAACAACGATTACAAGCTTAAAAGAAAGAATGAAGATATTAGAGAGGAACTTAATGTAATATCGCTAAAGGAAAAAATAGAGGAAAAGAAGTTAAAATGGACTGGACACATAGCGAGAATGAATGATGATCGGCAAGTCAAGGTGGTGTGGAATGCAAGAGTGACTGGAAAAAATAGAAGGGGGAGGCCGAGCGAAATATGGAACAATAGTGTGAATGAAATACTGAAGAAAAGAGGAAAATCCTGGGCTGAGGTGAAACAACTAGCTTTAAATAGAGATGAGTGGCGTAAATTTGTGGAAAAAAAGTAGTGAACGATCCTCGACACCTACACATAAAAGAGGTTTACCGATTATGTTATGTTATGTGTGTTACAGTACGTAGTACAGGCAACAGTTATATTTGGCTTCGTACCTCACCCAAATCTTATCATCTCTCATTTATTAAAAACTTTTATAATAGCTAGTTTTATAAACTAGTTAAAAATCAAGTTAACCATAAGTATCAATTTTAACTTAATAAGTTTGTTTTTAAATGCAAGACGATTTCAAAATCTTGCTTAGTGCCCTGGGAGTATAAAATTTGATTTTTCGAAGATCTCTTCATCGGGTCTTGTGAAACAATAATACGAAAAAAAATTGCTTAAAACTGCTCATTTAGGTCCACCTTTATTCGTAAAATGATATCATTGATTAAAGTGCCAACTTCATTATTTTTAAATTGAAAGTAATAAAGACTTTTACAATGGCCTGCACATACCTCGCTAACAAACCCAAACACACTGGCAAGCTTGAAAAACCACGGAAAATAGTCTTTTTGAAGAAAATTGCTGGGGGGTATTGCATTGTTTTAAAAGTTAACGAACCATTTATGAACCCTAATTAGAGAAAATGCCTTTGGGCAAAGGGTTGTATTATTTTTATAAGAGAGGGCATAACTGAGAAAGTTTCAGTTTTTCTATTAGTAGGGGCCATTAGATGATAGTGTTAGATTGATTTTAGTAACTATTTTAACTGAAACCTTTTGGTGGGTGCGAGTCATATACTTAATACTTTTAATTTGTAGGGACATTTTTGTGTTATGTTGCCAACTCTTATGAATGATCAAATTAATTGTATGTTCCAATAATGACAGACTTTATCGGCGGTTTTTTTTTCATAAATTATATATATAAGAACTTGACAACACTGTGTAAGCTATGTGCCCGATCGGTGCCACCCACTCTCACGATTGATCAAAAATAGATGAACCATGTTTGGCACTATTTCGGAGTAATCCGAAGGAGTCGATTCGTAACAATGGACGAAATATATCACTACACGCCAACAGGAAGTCTGCAAAGTGACTGGAACTGCATGAAAGTCGACCGACGCACAGTGGGGACGAAGCACCACTGTGCCACTCCAATTATTACCCTACAGATCTTAATTTTGAAATAATCGGAAAGATTTTTGTTTAATTATTCATTTTTTCATGACCAATTGATCTGTCGAGCTAGATTTTAGGTTTTTTTTCCATAATTTTCCGTAATTTTCAAAAGTATTAATTTTTATGAAAAAAAAAACGGCGTTTCTCGCGGGAAAATTCCTCTAAGATCGTAATTTTCACCTAATCATAACATATTTTTTTCCGAATGTTCGTTTTTTTTTATTACCAATCGATCGGTTCGGGCTGGATTTTGATTTTTCCCTCGTGTTTTTCAAAAATTTGGATTTCCATGGAAATACGGTTTTTTCGCAAATGGCTACTCATAGATGGTTTTCCTTCCATATTCAGGACAGATTTTTCTCAAAAATCAATTCTTTGGATGGACAATGAATCTACCGACTTCGGATCATTATTTTTGCCCCAAGTTTTTCAAAATTTGCAGACATCTTTAGCGCTACCCAGGTTAAACCACATGGAGGTAGTGTCTGCTGGTATCCCTTTGTGTATGCGTGTGTTTTTGTCTGTCTGTATGTGCTGTGTGCATATATATATATATATATATATATATATATATATATATATATATATATATATATATATAATATATATATATATATAAATATATATCTGTGTGTGTGTGTGTGTGTGTATGTGCGCGTGTGCATGTGCTTGTGTATGTGTATTTCCTACGATAACTCAAATACCTACAAAGAATTCTGCTGTTTTTCAACTTCTATTACAATATTCATTGTCAGGATGTCGAGGAATAATCATGAATGAATATCCCACAAATTTATTGCAGGACAGTTCCGATGCAGAAGAACCCCGTTAAATCTAAACGAATTTAAAAATATTTATTATTGAGTCCAAGAAATAACTTGCAATTTAAAGAAATCGCTTAAGAGATAAATTTACTTAAATTTATCAGAAAATTTTTTCGCGCAACTGAGCAAATTCAAGTAATTTCGATTAAATTTGGGCAAATTTTAGGTAAATTTGGTAAAATATTTGCGAATTTTTGCTAATCGCTACTAATCTAAACAAAACTACCTCCATGTTGTGTATCCTGGGTAACGCCAAACATGTTTGCAATTTTTGAAAAACCTGGGGCAAATGCGAGGTCGGTAGATTGATTAATTATTCATCAAAAGAAATTATTTTTTTGGAGAAAAATCTGTCCTGAATATGAAAGGAAAACCATCTATGGATAAATTGCGGAAAAAAACCGTAATTCATGGAAATACAAATTTTTGAAAAACATGGGGGGGAAATGAAAAATCCAACCCGACCGATCCATTGGTAATCAAAAAACGAACATTTTAAAAGAAAATGTATCATGATTAAGTGAAAATTACGATCTATAGAGTGATTTTCCCCGACGCGAAAAAATGCCGTTTTTTTCATAAAAATTAATAGTCCTGAAGATTCCGGAAAACTGTGGAAAAAACCTAAAATCTAACTCAACAGATCGATTGGTCATGAAAAAACGAATAATTAAAAAAATATATATTTCCAACTACTTTAAAATTAAAATCAGCTGGAAATGTTTTGACAAGTATTTTTTGGGATATGCATGGAATAATACTAATCGACTATCTTGAGAAGTGACGAACAATCACATTACTGGAGATTATTATATTGGTTTATTGGACCATTTGAATGGTGAAATCAAAAAAAAGAGACCATATTTAGCGAAGATAAAAGAGTTGTTTCACCAAGTCCATAAAATCGATGGTGAAATTGGACCATTTGCGCAATGAATTGCTTCGTCATCCACCGTATTCACCAGATGTGGCTCCCAGTAATTATTATCTGTTTCCAAAGTTGAAAAGGTAGCTCTAGAGAAAGAGATTTGGCTCAAATGAGGGAGTCGAATAGGAAACTGAGGGTTATTTCAGAAAGCTCGACAAAATCGTGCTATATGAAAGGTATCCAAATGTTGGAAAAAATGCTGAAATAACTATGTTGAAGAATAAAATCGACTTTTGGCAATATTGTTTTTTCTTCAAAAGTGTTCGGACTTTTGACCCCATATAGTATATGAAGCCGATTATTTCTATTAGTTTTTAAAAAGCTTAATAGGAAACAACATTTCGTTTCTTTTCGACTACATATGACGGAAAATTAATCTTTACAAATTTCTAGAGCGCTAGATACATACTGGTATTTATACAATGATCTTAACTAAGCTCCACTGTGTCGCTACGAATTTTATATCACACAATGCTGGTTTCTGTGTATGACAACAATAGAATTCCCGTAGAGAAGGAATATAACGAAATATAAACGTTTTGGTTATTTGGCGTGTAACGTGAATTTTAATGTGACGAATCTGTGGTATTATTTCATATTAGGCATAGGCAAAATATACATAGTACAGAGATATTGCACCAAATTCATATACAGTCAGTCCAAAAAAGTCTCTATACACCACCTGCTTTCTCTGCTAACTGCTAATTGAAAGAAACATGTTTAAATTAATATTTGTAACTTAACCAACGAGAATTAGTATTAAAAACAACTACGGAACATTTTATTTAGAAGTTACAACATTGTTATCAAAATGTAAATAAAATTAATGTCAAAAAAGTCAGTCTCCATACACTCAAGAACTACATTGAAAAAAACACATTATCAGCCGCATTTTATCAAGCTATCTGTTGCTCGCTAAACTGAAAACAAATGAATAATTTTCGGCCATACTTTATAATCTGTCACTTGTTGCTAGTAATTTTGCAGTGAGTTTTCAAAATAGTATTAAAAATGAGCGAGAGAAATTGTAAAATTCCATTTCAAGTTCGAATGATCATAACTGATTTGTGGAAATATGGAAAATCGTACAAAAATTTAGGAAAAAAATGTTAAACAGTCGCATGCTACTGTTCAGTACATTGTAAACCAGTAAAAATCAATGGGTTCTTATAAAATTCGACCATGCTCCGGTCGTCCCAAGAAATTGACTCTACGTGAAGAGGCCAGTATTGTTAGACAAGTAATTATAGAACCCAAGAAAAGTACACCGAAATTAAAAGAAGAAGTACGGGGACTATTTTCGACAAATGTTTATTCACAAACAGTGAGAAATTGTTTACAGAGGGCATGCTATAAGGGATGTGCATATAGGAAGAAACCGTTAATTTCGGAAGCAAATGGCAAAAAGCAGTTAGCCTTTGCTAGAGAACACGTTACTAAACCTTCTAAATTTTGGGAATCCGTAATCTTTAGTGATGAAACTAAAATTAATCTCTTTGGGTCTGATGGCAAAACTAAAGTTTGAACAAAGAAGAATACCGCATTCGATATTAAAAACATTTGTTCCACGATGAGAGAAGGTGGCAGTGTTCTACTTTGAGGATGCATGTCCACTGGAGGGGTTGGAATATACATTTGTACCATGGATCAGTATGTTTATTTGAACATTTTGAGACACAATTTAAGAGAAAGTGTCCAAAAATTAGTACTCGAAAAAAGATTTTTCGAGTACTAATAAGTAGTTACATTTTCCAACAGGACAATGACCTGAAACATACCACAAACTTGGTGCGAGAATGAATGATCCATAATGTGCGACAGCAGTTTCATACACCTCCGATCTTAACCCCTTGGAGCATTTATGGGAGGAACTTAAACGGCGCTTTCGCAAACATAATGTTTCAAATAGAGAAAAATTAAAAAACAGAATATTGAACGAATGGGAAAACATGCCAGCAGAAGTTACTAAAAAGCTGATTGCAAGCATGACACAAAGGTTCAGGAGATTATCAAGGTCAACGGCAGTTCCGCTAAATATTAGTTTAAACGAAGTTGTTATTTTCCGTTAAACTCCGCCAAACTATTATTGGTAATTGTTAAGTGTATGGAGACTTTTTTCATATTAATTTTGTTTACATTTTTATAACAATGATGTAACTTCTAAATAAAATGTCCGTACTTGTTTTTAATACTAATCTTCGTTGGTTAAGTTTCATATTTTAAATTAAACATGTTTTCTCATAGTTTCAATTAATTAGTTAAACATAACAGAAAAATAGTCTAGAAAGCAGGTGGTGTATGGAGACTTTCTGGACTGACTGTATATGTTCAATCATAAACATATGCTGGACACCCCTGCATTTCTCTTTAATAAGAAATATTTTTAATATAGTATCATTAAGGACACAGCATAGAGTAAAACGATCGAAGATATAATGTTTTTATTAGTAGCTGCTAAAACGGATTAAAATTAAAAAAGAAAATAACCGATCAAGTGTAAGTTGAACTTGCGCAATTAGTGTTCCGTACGTTGATTTTATTTTAAAATAAAAAATGTTTGTAACGGAAGTATAAAATGATCAGTGACTTCACAAAACACACCCGAAATGAGTTTTCAACAAAGTTTGATTCCAATCTTTACTGAAAATTGATGACCTTGAAATTTCTGTTTTTTTTATATACCAGATAAATTATTACAGGTAATGCACTAGTGATAATGTTCGTTCAATCTACACCCCGTGGAGAATATTCCAGAATTTTTTCAAAATTTTTTGATAAGTATTTTTCGAGATAAGAGACCTATATAGACGCCGATTAGATCAAAAATTAAATGAATTTAACTACGACAACCTCCAACAGATGTATGACCACATAAAAGAATGCATCAAACAGGCGTCCCTAGAAGCATTAGGTAAAGAAGACAACGAGAATGAGAAACATAAAATTAGAATCTGTGAAAAAACCAAAGAATCTATAAAGGAGAAAAAAAGACTATACGAAAAATGGCTGAATACAAAATCAGAAAAAGGTCTACAGAAATATAAAGAGAAAAATGCAGAAACGAGGAGGATGATAAAACAAAGAAAAGAACGAGAGATGGGAAAAATCGTGCGAACATGTAGAATAGTATATAGGAGGAACTAGAAGTACAGAGTCATGGAGAATAATTAAAACATTAAGGACTAACAATAGAGAGAAGACGTATATAGAGTACATCCCAGAAAGCGAGTGGGAAGAATATTGTAAGAAGCTGCTAACAGAAGATAGACAAGAATTCCAAGAAGAGAACCCTGAAGAAGAACAGAATAAGGAAATAAAAGAGATACAACTAAGCTATGAAAAAGTAAAGAAGACAATAAAAACACTCAAAAATAATAAATCTGCAGGGCCTGGGGGTGTGGTTAAATGAAATGATTAAGTACGGGTCTAATAAATTACATCGAATGCTGAGAAACATGTTCCACAGAGCGATAAATGAAGAAAAAATACCAGAGGAATGGTCAAAAGCTTATATAGTATCTGTATTTAAAAAGGGAGACCGTAGAAAATGCACAAACTATAGAGGCCTAAGCATAATATCGAGTATGGGACGTTTGTATGGAAAAATTATTAAAAATATCACGGAGGAAAATATAAAAGGAAAAATTGGAGAAGACCAAGCAGGCTTTACGGCCGGAAAATCATGTATAGACCACATCTACACTATAAAACAAACAATGGAAAAAAACTGGCAAAGAATAGAGAAGTTTATCTAGCCTTCATAGACATAAGAAAGACCTATGACTCAGTACCAAGACAAAGATTATGGAACGCAATGTAAGAAATAGGCATTGACAAAGAACTAATATACGTAGTAAAAGCTCTCTACGAAAACAACACAGTGAACATAAAAATAGGACATAAAATAGGGAAGAGACTCCAAACATCAAAAGGCATATTTCAAGGATGCTCTACATCCCCAACACTATTCAAAAATATACCTCGAACAAACATTAAAAAAATGGAAGCAAAAATGTAGTGGAATGGGAGTCCCAATACGAGAAGATTACTTATATACTCTAAGTTTCGCAGACGACCAAGTAATCATAGCGCAAGATGAGGAAGACAGTTATATGGTAAGAAAACTCAAAGAAGGATACACTAAAGCAGGATCAGCAATAAACTTTGATAAAACGGAATATCTAACAACAAAGGAGGGAAACGTGGAGAATCTAGAAGTAGATAACGAAACAATAATCAAAAGGATAGATTTAAATATCTAGGAACCATCATTTCAAAAAACGCAACATCAGAAGAAGAGATTAAAGGTAGATTAGGACAAACGCGAAACATGCATAAGACAATTAATTCGATCCTGTGGGACAAGCACATTACAAAGAGAAACAAAACACGCATATACAAATCAATAATACAAAGCATAATGACATACGGGTCAGAAAAATGAAAACGATCAACAAAAGAAATAAATCTAAAATTAACGCGATAGAGATGGAGTATTGGAGAAGATGTTGTAGAGTGGCACGTATGGAGAGAATAACAAATGAAGAAATAAGAAGCAGAATGAACATCAAAGAGAACGCAATAAACACCATTGAAGGAAAAACGATTAAAATGGTATGGACACATAAGACGAAGCGAAGATAATAGGTGGATAAAGAAAATAACGGAGTGGAGCCCTATAGGGAGAAGAAAAAGAGGAAGACCCAGACGATCGTGGAGAGACGATGTGGACGAGGCTATGGAGGACAGGGTCTAACAGTTGGAAACTGGGAAGATAGAAACGGATAGAATCAAAAGGCTGACAGAAGGAAGACAGCGTCAGCTGTAGAAAATCCTTGCCATATATATATATATATATTTATTATATATATATATATATATATATATATATATATATATATATATATATATATTTATTTTTATTTTATTTATTTATTTGAACCAGACTTATTACAATTCAATACAAAATATGCAATACCTATAAAGATAACACAAGTTATCTGCACAATAGGACTGGTGGACAAAAATCCTTAAGAACTATACACAATTATAATAAACTACAGTAATACCCCGCTTAGCGCGACCCGTTACGCGCGGTTTCACTATAACGCGAATTTCAAATTTCGCGCTCATGTAGTCATTAACTTCTCTATGGTCGCGGGGGGATCCCCGCTTTCTCTGAATATTCTCTTTGAAGAATTGGGAATTCCCTGTCCTTCGACTTTGTTCTATGGGGATTTCCTCGTTCGTTTCGTGTGTTCATTTGTTCCGTAATGTTAGTTCGGTCGGCTGGCAGTTTTGTTTTAATATTTATTGGAGATACATACATACATAATTTAACCCTACGTTAAAAATGCCGCCTGTAAAGAAAAAAGAGGCGTAAAAGCGTCACTTTGGAATTGAAGATGAAAGTGTTAAGAAGAATGGAAAATGGAGGCAAAGCAACAATTGTTGGGAGAGATTTTGGACTCTCAGAATCGACTGTGAGAACGATTTTATAAAAATCGGGAAAAAATTAAAATCTCCAGCGAAGGTTCAACACCTATAAGTGCAACAAAACTTTCTCGTTCGAGATCATCTATCTTAGAAAGAATGGAGAAATTACTGTCAGTCTGGATCGAAGATTTGAATAAGAAGAACACACCACTAAGTCAAGATCTCATATGCACAAAAGCAAAATCTTTGTATGAGATGCTGAAAACAAAAGAAGGAGAAGGGAGTGCCACTCCGACTTTTGCTGCCAGCAGAGGCTGGTTCCATCGGTTCAAGCAGCGTTCTAATCTTCACAATATCCACATAACAGGCGAGGCGGCCAGCGCGGACATTCAAGCTGCAGCTGAGTTTCCAGACAAGTTTTCAAGACTTCGTTAGACGAGAGAAAATTCCTGCTTGTCTCATCTTCAATGTTGATGAGACCGCACTTTACTGGAAAAAAATGCCATCTCGAACATTCATTTCTAAGGAAGAACGTCAAGCCCAGTGGTTTCAAAGCTGCGAAAGATCGACTAACACTTCTGCTGGGTGGTAATGCCACTGGTGATTTCAAACTGAAACCTTTACTAGTGTACCATTCAGAAACACCCCGTGCAATGCGAGGCACAGACAAGACAAGTCTATACCAGTTGTGTGGCGATCAAACAGAAAGGCGTGGGTTACACGGGAAATTTTTCAAGAATGGTATTCTAATAGTTTTTGCCCATCAGTCAAATCATACTGTGACAGAAATGGGCTTGAACCTAAAGTTATATTACTCTTAGACAATGCCCCAGGACATCCAACCTCACTTGATACGCCCAGAGACTTAAAAGTGTACGTAAAGTTCCTTCCACCAAACACTACGTCAATATTACAACCTATGGACCAGGGAGCAATAGCAAACTTCAAAGCTTATTACCATCGCCGCACTTTTAGCCAACTAATTCATGAAACTGAGGGGGAAGGAAGACAGTCTATGCGAGAGTGGTGGAAGTCATACAACATTATGAAGTCTATTCACAACATAGAAGAGGCTTGGAAGGAAGTTAAAATGAGTTGTATGAATGGGGTGTGGCGTAATCTTTGGCCAGAATGTAGTGGAAGCACCTAGAAGAATTGTCCAGATGCAGAGACAAGTGCTTGAAGACATTGCTGCAATGATTGAGGGGTCTGAACTTGAAGATGTCACGGTAGAAGATCTCGTAGAACTTGTAGCAACGCACGACGATCCTATTAGCAATGAAGATCTGATCGAGTTACAGAATAATCCTATCTACGATGAGGAAGAACAAGTAGAAGAGAAAGTTTTATCTTCAGGGGAAATACAAAATGCACTTTCAAAAATTTATTCAGGTTTGGACATATTGCAGAGTATAGACAATAATGATGACCGTGTCTTGACCGTGTGTCAAAAACAATTAAAAACAGTGTTGGGTGTTATGAACGTATTTTACAAGAACGTAAACAAAACGTTACCCAAAAGACAATAGATGTATTTTTCCGTAAAAAATAAGAGTATGTATTGCATAAAGTGTTCTTAGAATTAAAGTGATTGATTAAAATGATTTGTATTTTTTTGTATTAAAATTTGACTATGTTTAATCATAAACCTCGATATACGCGAATTTCAGTTAACGCGATTTTTTTTCGGAACGTATCCCTCGCGTTTGTAAAGCGGGTATTACTGTATACTAAAATACACAAACTTAAATTTAAAAAAATATAAAATGAAAATTTATTGGTTGCTCAACAGTGGCAGTAGATACAGAAAAATTCAGAAAACAAAAAGCAGAAACAAAAAGCAGAAACAAAAAAAAAAAAAAGTATATATATACTTTTCGAGATAAGGCGGGTGGACAGCGATTTTTTAAAAATAATACAAAGAAAAGTGCGCGCAAGTATTACATTATATATATATTTTTTACTCGTGTTTTCACAAGCTTTCGTTTCACATCACACTCGAAATTTTTTTTTTTCACTTCCGATTTCACCCCTCAAAACTAACTCCTTAAGCCAAAATTTAACTTTCAAAACTACATGGCTCTGATAAGGCCATCAATTCCTATATTATTACCAAATTTCAACTTTCTATGACAAATAGTTTCGGAGAAAATCGGGTGTGACAGACGGACAGACAGACGACGGACAGACAGACACCGAAGTGATCTTATAAGTGTTCCGTACGGAACACTAAAAAAACAGAAAATAAAAACACTTTTCAAACAAAATAAGGAAATTTATCTGTTATTTACCTAACTTTGGAAACGACGTCATACAAATATGAAGATCTCAGTGCTTCTAAAGGAGGTATCTTAAAGTGCACTTTTTCAGATTGTACAATCGCTTTCGACCTCAAAATTTATAGAACTGTCAACACACGGCAACTGAATGACTAGGAATTCAGCAATGTCTACAGTTACGCCGCACGAGCATAAAAGTGTTCGAATATTTCTTGCTTTGGTTGAAACAGCAATATGAGACCGTTAAATTTAACAATAACTATTATTATGTTATAAATTGATATTAGTTTTTAATATTTTTAACTTATACGTCCGATTATATTAAGAAAAATATTTTTTATCTACAGGTCGGTCATGTTTTTTTAAAAAAATACAAATATTTGGCCACATTATTTTAAACTAATGTGCAAGCGTCCGAAAAGACCGGTTATGAGACGTTTACAAATTTTTAAAAGTGTTCAAATAGAGAAGGACAAATAATTGAATGCATACTTCTTTGACCTAAAGAATCACTTATTTCATTTTAATAAACTATTTCATGACACCTTGTATTTAGAGAATCAGTGTGTACATGTTATGCTATGTTCATGAATAACTTAAGAACGAATAAATTAATTTTCATAGTTTAATGTAACATCAGTAGGTACTACATGTGGCTAGGTGTTCTACTTTTCAGTCGAGAATGAAATCGTATACATACACATCTATATTTAAATAAGCTATGTCAAACAAATTGATCCACCACTGGCGCACCACTATCAAAGGATGCTGGAATCAATGAAAGCTTGCTCGAAATACTTCTCAGTAAGTTCTAATTACTTGCTGAATAACGTGCTTATATCGTTGATAAATTTTGCCGAAGGATTTTATCGATTGATTTCTCTGCTAACTAAGTTTTAAAATAAATAACATCGAAAAGCTGCTTTATGTGATTTCAAATAAAATCTTAAGATTTTTTTTTTTAAATCACAGATGTTTGATAAAAAATAATGGCGAAATTTCTTGGCTTATAGAAACTAATTTCTTGGAATAACTGATATTACAAGTACACTATCAGCTCTGAAAGCCGCCAGTTTGTAAAGTTTTATTTTTTTGTTGCTACTATGGCCTACCCAGTAAGATCGTTCACGATTACAGGTTTTCCATGCTAAGAATATACACACTCACAGTACTTGTTTAGAAAGATTGGGAAACAATTGGAATGTCTTGAAATTTACAATGAATAATATGTAAGTTGAAGGCACAAGACTGGCGTCAGTGGAGACATATAGGAGGATACACCCAGCAGTGGGTGTAGTAGGCTTGTGACGATGTTGATGATGAATATGTTTGTAATTTAAATATATTTTGCAATTGCAGATCTTCTGGCATAAAAGGTTCAAAATGAAGAATTAAATTATCAGGCATATACTTATTACTAAATATATAGGTTATTTCTGAATAAAGCTACATTTATTCTTTTCAAAATATCATTAAAGTTATAAATAATGAATGAAGTATACTTTTTCTGTGATTAATGTACAAATATATCATAACAATACTTTATATTGTAATGCAGAAACAAGAAGGATTATATATACAGTCAGTCCAAAAAGTCTCCGTACACCACTGCTTTCTATACTATTTTTCTGTTATGTTTAGCTAATTAATTAAAACTATGAGAAAATATGTTTAAATTAATATTTGAAACTTAATCAACGAGGATTAGTATTAAAAACAACTACGGAACATTTTATTTAGAAATTACATCATTGTTATAAAAATGTAAACAAAATTAATGTCAAAAAAGTCAACTTCGTTTAAACTGATAGTGGGACCGCCGTTGGCCTTGCTAATCTACTGTAACTTTTTTGTCATGCTTGCAATCGGCTTTCTAGTAACTTCTGCTGGTTCCCATTTGTTCAATATTCTTCTCTATTTGAAACTGTTTGCGAACGCGCCGTTTAAGTTCCTTCCATAAATGCGCGATAGAGTTAACATCGGGTAATTGTGGAGGTGTATGAAGCTGCTGTCGCACGTTATGGATTATCCATTCTCGCACCAAGTTTACGGTATGTTTCGATCATTGTTTTGTCGGAAAATGTATCAAAAAGATATTGCCTAGCAAAAGCTGACCGCTTTTTGCGATTAGCTTCTGAAATTAACGGCTTCTTCCTGGCTGCACACCACTTATAGCCTGCCCTGTGTAAACAATTTCTCATTGTTTGTGAACAAACATTTTTCGAAAATATTTTCCGCACTTCTCTTTAAATTTGGTGCACTTTCCTGGGATCTATAATTATTTTTCTAACAATATTGGCATCTTCACGTGGAGTCAGTTTCTTGGGACGACCGGAGCGTGGTCAAATTTTATAGGAACCCGTTGATTTATACTGGTTTACAATGTACTGAACAGTAGCATGTGACTTTTTAACAATTTTTCCTATATTTCTGTCCGATTTTCCATCTTTCCACAAATCATTTATGATCTTTCGAACTTGAAATGGAATTTCCCAATTTGCTCGCTCATTTTTAATATTACAGTAGAAACTCGATTAATTGTTGTCGTTAGGCATTCGGATAATAGAAAATCCGGATAATCGAATGTATGAAGAAAAGCGGTTTTTGTACATATTATTGCATAATACATAATGCTAGGTAATTATTTAAAACAATAAAAACAAATTAAACTTATTAACAAAAATCAATGTTTATTAAGAAATTATTAAGAGATGACATATTTTCTTAAATTACTAAAATACTGCAACCTTCATCATAAAATAATATACATATATACATATGTATGTACATACTAGTTTAATTTGTTTAAAATATTTGGTAATTTTCATTTGGTAATCAACAAATAAAATATGTATTTAGTTTCAAGGGTTAAAATATTTGGTAATTGTCATTTGACGTAAGCCAGTTTGTCTCTTCATTGCTGCTACATCACAAATTCATGTTAGCTGTAGTAAACTCACAGTATCACACTCTGTTTATTTTTCGAACCATTTGAGAGCTGTTTCCAGGGCCTGAAGTGCTTCCGCATGAGATGGTCCTGCATCATTTTCCACATCTACGTTTTCTTCTGTTTCATCTTCTTGCATTTCCTGCTCTTCGTTTACCTGCAATATGTTTTCAACAATTTCGTCATCCGACATAATCTGAAAACCTTGATTAGTAGAAGTGAGCCACTCTTTCATATCATCAGCATCACATTCCTGGCATATTTGTACGTTTAACATTAGCTCATTTATATCCTTCAAAATAGAATCATCCGTATTGGTTATTGAATTTTCGTTCTCCCGTATTAGTACTCTGTTCCAAGCTTTGCTCAAAGTCTTCCTTTCAATCAAATCCCGCGCATCTACAAACCATGTAACAACACTCCTTTAAATTCATTTGCTTGAAAAACGACAAAACGACTTCTACGTCATCTCCATCAACAGATAACAATCTAAGTAAAAATTGCTTTCTATAAAGTCGTTTTAATGTTTCAATAACACTTTGATCCATTGGTTGTAGCAAGGATGTCACATTAGGGGGCAAAAATCTTACTTTAACCTTTCCATTTTCTCTCTCTAACAGTTCAGCCGAAGGATGGGTTGGCGCGTGATCCAGTAAAAGTAGGACATTTCCTTGTTTGCCAATTTCGTTTTGATATTGTTTTACTTCAGGGATGAAAGTGTTGTCATACCAGTCAATGAATATTTCGGAGTTCATCCATGGGCTTTTTTGGTTTTTGTAAATTAAAGGTACACTGATATTTTTTTGAAGCACCTGGGGTTTTTGGATTTTCCGATGAGGAGCAAAGGTATTTTATGGGCCCCGGTAGCGTTAGCGCAAACTAATATTGTTACTCGCTCTTTACTAGCTTTATATCCTGGAGCTGAATTCTCTCGCCGAGAAGCCAAAGATTTTGACGGTAATGATTTCCAGTTTAATCCGGTTTCATCAGCATTATAAAGAAAATCCAAGTCGTAGTCATTTTCATCCCATTCCTTCTTAAAACCATCTTTAAAAGAATTTGCTGCATCTACATCAGCTGACATTTTTTTCACCTTGTATTTCCAATTCGCGAATTCCATGACGAGATTTAAATCTGTACAACCATCCGTTACTTGCCACAAACGATTCATCGCCACCTATTTTTTTATTTAACTGTAATGCTTTTTCACAGAGCAAAGGACCAGATATCGGTTGTCCAGTTACTCGTTTTTGTAAAAACCAACAATACAAAGCTTCTTCTAAAGGTTCATTTTTCCGTTTCTTCATCACTTTTCGATGTTTACTCCCGTCTTCACTATCTAATTTGCAAGTGTACTTCAAAATTGAATCGGTATTCTTCTTAATATCACTTAGCGTGGATGTACCTACACCATACTTATCAGCTAACTTACGACCGGTTTCTCCTTTTTTTAATGAATCAATAATATTTATTTTATCTTTAACCGATAACACCACTCTCTCAATAACGAAACTCGTGGGACAGAGATCGCGCGGTGACACGACACAGCGGAGTACAATAACAATTGGTAACTAACTAAAACAATAACAAAACGCGTGGAGTAGAGATAGCGCGGGGCGCGGGCGGGGTAATGCAAGTTTCGACATGTCCGTGCATGCATGGATTCGACTTGAAGATATAAAGTTATTTGATCACGGTTGGTAGTCCGGATAATCGCGAATCCGTATAACTGAGGGCCGGATAATCGAGTTTCCACTGTACTTTGAAAACCTACTGCAAAATTACTAGCAACAAGTGACAGATTATAAAGTATGGCCAAAAATTATTCATTTGTTTTCAGTTTAGCGAGCAATAGATAGTTTGATAAAATGCGGCTGATTATAACGTGTTTTTTTCAGTGCAGTTCTTGAGGATGTGGAGACTCTTTTGACATTAATTTTGTTTATATTTTTATAACAATGATGTAACTTCTAAATAAAACGTTATTTTAATACTAATCCTCTTCGGTTAAGTTTCGAATATTAATTTTAATAATTAGTTAAACGTAACAGAAAAATAGTGTAGAAAGCAGGTGGTGTATGGAGTCTTTTTGGACTAGCTATATATATATATAATATATATATATATATATATATATATATATATATATATATATATATATATGTATATATATATATATATATATATATATATATATATATATATATATATATATATATATATACATATATATATATATATATATATATATATATATATATATATGTATATATATGTATATATATATATATATAACACATGGGCTGAAAAGTCCCGGGCCTAACAAAGAAAACACGGTTTTTTTTTTGGTTCAAAATTAGCTTTATTCATCAACGTAATCTCCATCAAGAGCAACGCAATCATTCCAGCGCCGCTCTAACAATGGCCAAACACTGCTCAGAATCATCAACACGTTCTTGTTTTTGATAAACAGTGAGCAAACGCGGCACCCACTTTGAACAGAGCTTTCTCATAGTCAAATGCTCATGCAATATAAAGCCAACACGTTCTTTTGATATCTTTACGATGTCAGCTAACTCACGCAACTTCACTTTTCGATCATTCAAAACGATTTTATGGATTTTTTTGATGTTTTCTGGTGTTACCGCCTCATTTGGACGTCCACTGCGTTCTGCATCATCGGTGTCTCTACGACCACGTTTGAAGTCAGCAAACCAACGTTTTATTGTTGTTTCTGATGGAGCGGAGTCCCCATAACACTTTTCAAGCCATTGCTTCGCTTGAACGGTATTTTTTCCCATCAAGAAGCAGTGTAAAATTAAAACACGAAATTGTTTTTGATCCATTGTTTTGAAAATAACAAAAGTAGCGTCACTCTTAGCACAATAACTCACAAACTAATGAATAGAATATCATGAAATTTTAACAGCTGTCTTTTGAAGGTTAGTATTAACTGAAAAAAAGGTGACTGCAATAAAACTAGCGCCATCTATGTGTTAGGCCCGGGACTTTTCAGCCCATGTGTTATATATATATATATATATATATATATATATATATATATATATATATATATATATATATATACATATATATTGGCTTCTTTACTTAAAAGAGAAATTTATAACCTAAACATTCACTTAACATCGTCCTCCTAACAGTCAAGCGACATTTATTATCCTAAACATGCCAGAAATGTCGTCCCGGGATATCTATGCCAAGTTCACACCTGTTAGTCCTTCCTCAGCCACTCTGGATTTACGCGAACTCTGATCTGAATATAATTTCAAGTCGGTTTATGTTTGCGTATTCAATATTCGTGCAACTAGGAGGCTTAACTCGTAATACTAGTAAACATAGAGCTCAAATTTTCGATAAATTGTAGAATATCTAGATAAAAGATGCGTATCGTACAGTATATTCTGGAAAGTATTCAGCATGCGTTTTTTTTTAAGAAAAAGACAAATTTTTGCATTATCGATTAACCGATTGTTTTTTTTTTCACCTCTCAGAATAAATATTAATATGAAGAGATAGAAAAGACCAGCCAGCTTCTGAATTTCTTTAGCATATGAATGCCCATTCTTCATTTTTTTTTTCCACGAAAAAACATTTATTTCGATTTGTTCAAAACTTATGTATAACAAAGCAACAAATGAACTTAACACATTCTTCTCATCAGTTCATAAAAATTATATATTTGTATAAATACTGTAGTTTAAATTTTACGTTTGTATTTAAGAATAATAACAGTAGACACGACAAACACTTTCCAATAATTTTTGATAAAACCAAAAAGAAAAAACATTCTTACCAATAATTTAAAAAATATTTTTGAAAAAAAATAGCAAACAGAACATATATCTTAATACTTTTTGTGCAATTTTTTACATCTGTAAATTTGCATATTTTATTATAAGTTTAGATAAAACTTTGCTTTTTATAAATTCTTCTGAAGTTTTGCAGATAACACTTGAAACTATTTCTATGTTTAAAAAAAAATTTATTACTGACTATTTAAAAATTAGTATACTCAATCTCTCTTAACGTAAAAAAATGTAAGATATTTCGTAACATTAATCTTTCTCCTTTATTAACGATTTATATATTTTTACAAAACCGTTGAGCTAATAATAACCCTACTTATTTTCCAGAGAAATAACCTATTATTACAAGCCTGTGGACACAGACTATATTTGTAGCAAAAGCAACTTCTCCGGCATGCACACTTGTCATGATCTTCCCCCGTTCATAAATGGCACAACGGAGTGCCAACTTAGTTGGGAAGAAAAACAATTGCCTCGGTATGCAGGTAATGATAATTACTGTATCAACTGGCATCTGTACTATTCAACGTGTTCCGATAATAATCCCAATCCTTTTCAAAATACCATATCATTTGATAATATTGGATTGGCCTGGATTGCAATATTTTTGGTAAGTATACCAACCTCATATTATTCTATTCGTTGTGAATAGCTGTGTATATATATATTTATATATATATATATATATATATATATATATATATATATATATATATATATATATATATATATATATATATTTATTGAAATAAATACATATAAGGTATCTTATTTTAAGAAGTCAGTAAAGTACTTTCCTTGCAAGCATGTAGTTCTACTGAATTTGACTTTCTCAGGTAACGAGTGGATAAATTTTCACCTCTTTTATCACCTTCTCCTGAAACGATATTAATTAAGAAAAACAAAAAATTGCAGGGCTTTGTTTTTCTGCGAATATAATACTTCCCGTTAACAAGGAAAGTAAACATAAAAATTTACCCGCTGTGCTGTAAGTACGCTACTGCCAGCTTATTAGTTTATATTTATAAAATTTATATATATATATATATATATATATATATATATATATATATATATATATATATATATATATATTGCACTGCGGTGTCTTATTTACAGTCTTTCCGAAGAAAGGGGTCAGACCACAGCTAACACTTTATTGCAGAAACGCACCTTCTCAAGCTTCCCGCTCGAAGGCATAGATGCCGCTATGGTGAAGCAACCAAGGCGAATCGAATAATCCGCACTTTGGAAGTTCCCAAAAGTGTTCTCTGTATTTGCTAGACGATCCCAAGACGCGTTTCGCCGTATTACGGCTCATCAGCTAGGTTAGGTTCAGCAAACGCAAAGAACACCATTTCAGACCTTATCCAGGTACTAACGGAAAACCATGACAAAATAGATGCTTATACTGCACTCTGTCGGTGACTTATTTAAAGTTTTTCCGAAAAAAACGGCCAGACCACAGGCGACACTTAATTGCAGAAGCGCACCTTCTCAAACTTCCCGCTCGGAGTTTTCGATTCGCTTTGGTTGCTTCATCAATGCGCCATCTATGCCTTCGAGCGGGAAGCTTCAGAAGGTGCGCTTCTGCAATTAAGTCTCAGCTGTGACCTGGCCGTTTTCTTTCGGAAAGACGTTAAATAGGTCACGACAGAGTGCAATATAAGCATCTACTTTGTCGTGGTTTTCCGTTAGTACCCGGATAAAGTCTGAAATGGTGTTCTTTGTGTTTGCTGAACCCAGCCCAGCTGATGAGCTGTGATACGGCGAAACGCGTCTTATCTCGGAGGGTAATTGTTCCCGAATAGGGAAACTTTCCTTTAAGAAGGAAAGAAACAAGGGCGCTTTTGGGAGAAAGAGGTGAAAATAATTTTCAATAGTAATATTATAAAATACGAACCATGTAAACAATTATTTTTTCGATCTTCTAGCTGGGAAACCATGATTATTTAAAATCCCCAAATACTTGTTAATAATACCCATCAAAATATAGAAAATCGTGATACGTATTTTACGAGGCTGGTTTGAAAAGTCCGTGCAAAAATAAAAACTACTTATGTGTTTGGGGTAAACCTTTTTTATTTTTCGACATAGTCTCCTTTTAGGCTTATACACTTCGTCCAACGATGTTCTAGTTTGTTGATCCCTTCCGAATAATAGGATTTGTCCAAGTCTGCAAAATATCCATTAGTGTCTGCAATCACCTCCTCGTTTGAATAAAATCTTTGTCCCGCCAGCCATTTCTTCAAATTGGGGAACAAATAGTAGTCCGAGGGAGCCAAGTCTGGAGAATAGGGGGGATGTGAAACGAGTTGGAATCCTATTTCCATTAATTTTGCGACCACAACTGATGAGGTGTGTGTTGGTGCGTTGTCGTGATGGAAAAGGACTTTCTTGTGGGCCAATCGCGGGCGTTTTTCTTGCAGCTCGGTTTTCAAACGGTCCAATAACGATGAATAATATTCACCTGTAATAGTTTTACCCTTTTCCAGATAGTCGATGAGGATTATCCCTTGCGAATCCCAAAAGACAGTCGCCATAACCTTTCCGGCCGAAGGAACGGTCTTTTTTGGTGCAGATTCCCCCTTGGTAACCCATTGTTTAGATTGTTGTTTGGTCTCAGGAGTATAGTAATGTATCCATGTTTCATCCACAGTGACGAAACGACGCTTAAAGTCCTCCGGATTCTTCTGGAACAGCTGCAAACCATCCTTGCAACACTTCACACGATTCCGTTTTTGGTCAAGCGTGAGCAATCGCGGCACCCATCTTGCGGATAGCTTTCTCATGTCCAAATGTTTATGCAAAATATTATGTACCCGTTCAGTCGAGATGCCCACAGCACTAGCAATCTCACGCACCTTAACTCTTCTGTCATCCATCACCATATCATGGATTTGATCAATGATTTCTGGAGTCGTAACCTCCACAGGCCGTCCAGAACGTTCAGCGTCACTTGTGCCCATATGGCCAGTCCGAAAATTTTGAAACCCCTTGTAAACTGTTCTAATCGAAGGTGTAGAGTCACCATAATGTTTATCAAGCTTCTCTTTAGTCTCCTGAGGCGTTTTGCCTTTCATAAAGTAATGTTTAATCACCACACGAAATTCTTTTTCGTCCATTTCGTGAAAATCACTGGACTTCCTTGATTCACACGGATGCCAAACACAAAGAAATAGACCAATATGGCTGAAACTTGGTGTGCGTTCATTCAAGAGACGCTACTAACTAAACATGACCTCGATACGCGCCGGTGGTGCCATCTCTCGGACTTTGCACGGACTTTTCAAACCAGCCTCGTATAATCCAGATAATTTATTTTTAGGTCATATCATTGGAGGGTTGGACTGAAATTATGTACTACGTCCAAGATGGTCATAGTTTTTGGGACTGGATTTATTTTGTTTTACTTATTGTGGTATGTACTTATTTTAAAAGTTAGGGACAACAAGAAAATGGGATATATGTAGTCCCTAAAAGGCAACTTTCAAAAAACACATTAAAGAAATTTTAAACATATTTAGCACGCGATTCATTTTCGTTACAGATCGGTTCATTCTTTATGATCAACCTCTGTCTCGTCGTCATAGCGACTCAATTTTCTGAAACGAAGAAAAGAGAGATGGAACGTATGCGGCTAGAGAGAGCGCGATTTCAAAGTAGCAGTACACTAGCGTCATCTACGAATAATAGCGAACCAACGAGTTGCTACGCTGAAATAGTTAAATACATTGCTCACCTCTGGAGGAGGTCAAAAAGACGGCTGTTGAAAAAAATTCGATTATACAGGGTACAAAGAGATCTTAGGAGAGACCAAAAGATTACTATGGGAGAGACTATAAGACTTAATTATACTAAGAGACATCATCCAAATTGTCCAAAAACGAAGCCAACTGTAAGTAGTTTTTTTTTTGTCTTAATAATGACTTTCATATTATGTTTATTTATTTATATTTTGCTTAAATGCACTTACTTTTTTTTTGTCATTGACATTTTTCTTTCAATGAAAATACTTGAAAATATTCAAAAGAAAAATTTACGGGATACTAACATGTACGTGCTTCTTTTATTCTGACAATATAAAATCTGGGTCTTACTTATTGCATTTTAATAAGCTAGGAAAAGCTTTCGTGCTCTAGCAATCACCGCTTGTGTTTGCTGAAAAATAGTTAATATATACAAGAAAAATATATGTTCTCCTAAATTAAGCTTAAAATTTTATTATATGAATATTTACGACCTAATGATTTTTTAAACGTTTTGAAGTTCTTTAATGAAATAAATTGCCAATAAAATGTATATACTCTGCTATATTGGGAATGTGGAATCTTTGCTACTCAGTATATATCACCACTACACCAAACACTTTATTTTTGCACTCGACGCGCGTTTCGCTAACCATGTTAGCTTCATCAGGAGCGATGATTGGCTAAAGCTAAACTACAAATCTACCCTATTTATACTTAGCCTAACCCTTGAATTACTCAGGCGGAACTAATGACATAGGCAAGGCCATCAGTTCCGGTCAAGTAACCAGTAGAGAGGACTATAAGGAATAGGCCCTCTGTCTTTATTTAAACTACTTTTACATTTTATGATTTCCATAATTTCGTATGCGTTCAACAATCTCCTATCAGATACATTTTTTATTAATCTTAGATTATCTAATGTTACAGTATGATCAACTTCAAGGGCATGTTCGGCAATGCTAGACTTTTCTGTTCTATTGTATTTTAAGTGTGCTAAGTGTTCTTTAAATCTTGTTTTAATTGACCTTTTAGTTTGCCCAACATACTTTTTGTTACAATCATTACAACTAATTTCATAAATTCCACTTTTCTCACAATTAGGAATCTTATCTTTGGGATTTCCTAAGATATTCCTCAGATTGTCTGATGACTTATAGACTAAGGTGAGGCCTACCTTATTAAATACCTTATTAAGTCCCTTGCTATATTTCGAATTATATGGTATGGAGACATACTTGGTGTTATTTTCTTCGCGTGTAAAAAAGGTGGAATTCTGAATATTAAATCTAAACTTATGTCTATTTATTAGCTTATTTACTAAGTCATCGTCATAACCATTAACTCTAGTTATATTTCTAATACGATTCCTTTCTTTATTAAAGTTTATTCTATTCAGAGGGAAAGTAACTAAACGATGAACTAAAAAATGTAATGAGGCTAATTTATGTTGTTTGCAATGAAATGAATCATTAGGAATATATCTATCTGTTACTGTGTCCTTCCTATAGATATCAAATTCTAATCTATTATTATTTTTAATAATTAAAACATCTAGAAAAGGCAATTGTCCTTTGTTCTCAACTTTGTAAGTAAATTTAATGGAATCATACCGGCTATGTAATTTAGAAATAAAATCATCAATATTTGCTCTCTTTGTATCAAAAATCGCGAAAATATCATCCACATACCTATACCATACCCTTGGAAAATATTCGAATTCTTGACTGGCTTCGATTTCAAACTTACTCATGAATAAATTGGCTATGAAAGGTGATAAGCAATTACCCATAGCTGTTCCTTCTTTCTGAACATAAAATTGATTGTTATATTGGAAATAATTTTGTTCCATACAAAGTTTAGATAATGTTAAGTATTCACGAATAATTTCGTCTTCAAAGTCATTCATTCTAAGTAATTCTTCGAGATATTGTAAAGTTTGTGGCACACTTGGGAGCAAAGAACTAACATCAAAAGAAATTAAGACTTCACCTTCATTAAGAACTAGTTTTTTTGTTTTATTAATGAATTCTAACGAATTCTTTACTGCGAAAGTATTTAACGGTAACTTCTCAAGTTCTTTTGATAACCATTTGGATATTATATATGTGGGTGATCCTACCGATAAAACAATGGGTCGCATTGCTTTTCCAGGTTTGTGAATTTTGGGTAAGCAATACAATTTTGGTATGGTCGGATTACTCACATTTAATTTAAATTTTAGCGAATCGGAGACAAGGTTCTTACATTTTTTTAAATAATTTTTAACCTCTGATATCATTCTCGGTAATAAATTTCTTATTACCTTTTCATAAGGGCCAGATTCGATAAGATTATCTACGCGTTCAAAGTAATCTTTCTTATCCAATATAATAACCTTATTTCCTTTATCCGCTTTTAAGTAGAAGACATCTTTCTTTTTCAATCCTTTAACTACTTTTATGTATTTTCGTGAATTAGAATTTGTGTTGTTAACCATGTTTTTCGATATTTGATTGCGACATGCTTCCCTAACAAGTGATTTACTATTTTCTGGAAGTGTACTAATGGAACTTTCAATGTGAGCAACTATTTCTTCCAGTGCAGTGAGTTTTCAAAGTAGTATTAAAAATGAGCAAGAGAAATTATGAAATTCCATTTCGAGTTCGAAAGATCATATTTGATTTGTGGAAAAAAGGAAAATCGTACAGAAATATACGAAAAATTGTTAAAAATTCCTATGCTACTGTTCAGTACATTGTAAACCAGTAAAGTCAACTGGTTCCTATAAAAATCCGACCACGCTCCGGTCATCCCCAGAAACTGACTCCCCGTGAACAGGCTAGTATTGTTAGACAAATAATTATAGATCTCAAGAAAAGTGCACCAAAATTAAAATAAGAAGTATGTTAGGTGAACTATTTTCGAAAAATGTTTGTTCACAAGCAGTGAGAAATTGTTTACACAGGGCAGGCTAGAAGCCGTTAATTTCGGAAGCTAATCGCAAAAAGCAGTTAGCTTTTGCTAGGGAATACGTTACTAAACCTCCTGAATTTTAGGATCTTTAGTGATGAAACTAAAATTAACCTTTTTGGGTCTGACAGCAGAACTAAAGTTTGGAGAAAAAAGAATACCGCATTCGATATTAAAAACATTTGTTCCACGGCGAGACAAGGGTGTGGCCGTGTTCTGTTTTGGGGATGCATGTCCGCTGAAGAGGTTGGAAATTTATATTTTTATTAATGGTACCATGGATCAGCATGTTTATCTAAATATTTTGAGAGACAATTTAAGAGAAAGTGTCCAAAAATTAACACTCGAAAAAAGATACATTTTCCAACAGGAAAATGATCCGAAACATACCGCAAACTTGGTGCGAGAATGGATGATCCATAATGTGCGACAGGAGCTTCATACAGCTCCGCAGTCACCCTATGTTAACTATTTCGTTAAGCGTCGAGCATTTATAGGAGGAACTTGAACGGCGCATTCGCAAACATAATGTTGAGAAAAATTAAAAAATAGAATATTGAACGAATGGCAGAACATGCCAGCAGGAGTTATTAGAAAGCTGGTTGGAAGCATGGCAAAAAGTTTACAGGAGAATATCAAGGCCAACGGCGGTCCCACTAAATATTAGTTTAAACGAAGTTGTTATTTTCCGTTAAACTCCGTCAAATATTATTGGTAATTGTTAAGGGTATGGAGATTTTTTTAAATTAATTTTGTTTACATTTTTATAACAATGATGTAAATAAACGTTGCAGAGTTGTTTTTAATTCTAATCCTCGTTGGTTAAGTTTCAAATATTAATTTAAACATGTTTTCTCACAGTTCCAATTAATTAGTTAAACATAACAGAAAAATAGTATAGAAAGCAGGTGGTATTTGGAGACTTTTTGGACTGACTGTATACTAAGTAGTATATACTCTGGCCAGAATATTGAGATATCCAATTATAAAAATCATCTAAAACTAGCAGCGTAGCTTTTTTCACAAAGTCTCTTTTTTTAAAGAAAACGTAGACAGACATTCGCACACAAGGAGAGTAAAATATAAAAAGATAAAAGTTTATGATTTTGTTTTCTTAGCCTTTATTTTCCATAAAAGGAAAAATATGTATAAGCGTTATGTTTTTTATCGCTGAAAATTACGAAATATATATGGAAGTAGATGTGGTGTGAATATCATCTTTTTCGAATATTTTTGAAAAATGTTTTTCAGAATAAAGCATTATAATATTGATTACTTTTAAATAAATGTTGGTTTAAAATCTACTCTTTATAGTTTTACAACTTTGTAATATAATTTCCTATTAGAAAATAAGCGCCGGATATAATATATTTGATGAAACAAATGCTAATTATTTAAAACTACATATTTTGTGTATATTCCACTAAGTAGAATTTTTGAAAAAGCAAAACTTTAATAACAAATTCTCCTCGATAATATTCTGCAACTGACTTGCTTGAAGAATTTTTTTTTTTTTTGTTTTTTTTCCGCCCTATTATGTGTATCTGAATCAATATGACTGGATTAGAAACCCATTCCAATAAACCCCACCCCCATCTACATTTTCAACAGTCGAGGAAGAACAGCTGTTAGAACTACCGTGTAATACGAGCCTAAAACCACGATTCTTTAAAGACAAACTATTTCAGTTTTGGAAGAATACATCCCAAGAATATCCCACTATCAGTACTACGGCTTTGAGGGTTCTTTTACCATTTGCTACGTGGTACTTGCGAGAAAAAGAAATGAGAAATGAGAGTAGTAATTTCAAAACTTCAGCCCCGATTTGAAAAGTTATGCTCAGAAAAGCAAGCTCATTCTTCTCATTAATGGTATTGTTTGTAGTTTTTTTTTAATGTTTTCTAATAAATAATAATTAAGATTCTGTATTCTTTGGAGTTTTCTTTGAATAATAAAGTAATTCTATTGTCTGCTAGAGCTACACACAGGTATCTTCTTTTAGAAGCGCGTCACCAAAAAATGGCAACCTGTAAAGGAAGTCGCATTAAAAAACAGATTGGGAACCCCTGCCTTAATCACAAGTATGCCGTAACTGTTCTCTCGCAAGTAAAAAATACAGAGAAGGTACAGATCTTAACAACGTCTTTGACTCTTAAAAATTCTTCGTTATAACTCGGTCAGCACCATTTTAATTTGCTAAGGTAAATTAATTTCTCGCTTATGGTCTGAATATTACGATTTTTAATACACAATATCACAGAATTTCCGAAAATTATTAGCCTCGAGGCTTTACAGCGAAAAGCTCTTTATAATACGATGGAAACTACGATTTTAGATTTACATACGAAAACAGGATGTTGTGTATAAATTCTTTGCTAACTTTAATAATAAAAACCGGCACTGTAAAAATAACCATAATGGGCGGCTATATTTTAAATAAAAATGAATCTTTTAATTATTACCTTATTTTTCGAAAATTCTAGCTATTTAATGAAAAAGTGACTTTGATTCCTAATATAAAAATTTTATTGTTTTATCATCATTATTATAAAATTCTTTTGTGGCTTGTGGTTTGTTATATGTAATAGGTCTGCTATGTAGTAGTATGTTTTTCGACTCATTTCAACTTTATTTTTTCTCATCAATGAGTGATAAAGAAACGGCAAATTGCTATAAATTTGTAGCTACAAATCTACTAAATAGAGGGAACTCGGGGAAAGTTTTCTCCTCCTAATTGCAGCAGTGCCTCAGTCAAACAAGTTGTTGGTTCCAAATATCTTGCCAATGCTCTTAAACATTACTGACACTGTTAGTACCCGAAACAGAGAAATCCATGGAATTAAAGACGCCCATACACAGAGAATTAATAACAAATTGCTCGCTTGTACCAGCTATATCACCATTTATATCACCAAACAGGACTGTTGAAGCAACCTTTGTTAGGAAAGCCAATTTGGAAGCTCAACTGTATACTGGATCGTTGAATTTCAGGAAAAAAAAAAGAATTTCTAACAAGTATCGGCTAACACAATCAATGATGTTATTGAAGGTTCAACGAGCTTTTTAGCCTCATGGTATTTCAAACTGCTACTGAAAACTAGAATTTGCATACAGAATATTTGGTTTTTAAAACAGTGTACACAATTCAGAGTTTATCCTAAATACATGTGCCTTAACAGGTTGACTGCCGACCACTCCGATCGAAGTGCGTCGGGTCTCTTCGCCAACGCCGTCTACTCCGATCGGAGTTCGACATGCGTTCTTACGAAACGTTTTAGTATTCCATCGGCGTTGTATATGAAACGTGTTTCTAGTGGTGGCGTTGCTTAAAAACGCAAGTTCTAACAGGTGCTTAAGTGGTTCCGCGGATTTGCTTTTGGTTTGGTTGTAATCTGCCGTACAATATGGACAATCAACCTGGGCCTTCTGGTATTAAAAAAAAGACATTGTAGTGATGAAAAAAAGGTATATGATAAGAAAAAGAAGCTAACTGACACTGAATTATTGCAGCTATTGGAAGAAAGCGGAGGTAGTAGTGACGAACATTACGTACCAGACACAGACGATAGTGATGTAAATTCAAGCTCCGAGTCCGAAGAAGAGAATTTTATAGACCCTATTCGGCCACATCAAACACTTCCTAGCCTTGATGAGATAAAATGGAACGACAGAGGTGCGTTAAAACAAATTTTGTTCCAGAAAACCCAGGAATTATTGGTGCAAATTCCAGGACAGGGTGCACCTATCGATTTTTTTTTTTCGAAATGATCATTGATGATGATTTTTTACAAACTATCGTAGAACGAACGAACTCTTACGCAGTCGAGGTTTTGCTGCGCCCAGAAACAAGTACAAAATCACGTATTACTAATTTTAAAGATCTTACTCTTGACGAACTAAAAATTTTTTTGGCCCTGTTACTTCACACTGGCACAATATCCTTGAGCCGTCTTAACGATTATTGGAAAACTGATCCGCTATTTAATCTAGCTGTTTTTAGAAAATATATGTCAAGGAATAGATTTTTGCTTATCTTGAGGTGTTTGCATTTTACATCTCCAGATATGGATTCGGCAGATCGGCTAGGAAAGATTAGATTTGTGGCAGATTTTTTTTTTAACAACAAGATGGGAGAAATTTACTATCCTGGAAGAGAGTTGTCTTTGGATGAAGCTATGGTACTTTATCGGGGTCGTCTCCAGTTTAAACAGTATATCAAGAATAAGCGTCATAAGTATGGTATGAAGTTATACATGCTGACAGAGCCTAATGGACTTATTTTGAAATTTCGTGTCTACGAAGGTGCGACAGATGTTTATGGTGGAAGCGGACATACTGAAAAGATTGTTTTACATTTATTGGAGGAAAAATTGGGTGTGGGACATGCTGTTTATCTAGACAATTTTTACAATAGTGTTAATTTAGCTAGGAAATTACTTCAACAAAATACATACTGCACTGGTACGCTGAGAGCTGAGAGGAAAGATAATCCGAAAGAGGTAATGAGTGCAAACTTAAAACGTGGTGAGAATAAATCTATGTTTTGCAATGGAGTGCATGTCGGAAAATGGCGCGATAAACGCAATGTTCAATACATTTCAACAGAATTTGGAAGCTAAATGGGCATTTTTAAAACAAAAGAAATCAAGAATCTGAAAAACCTTCCGCAATCATTGGATATAATGCTTTTATGTCCGGTATAGATAGACAGGATCAAATGATGGCATATTATCCTTGCAGCCGTAAAAACCATTCGGTGGGACAAAAAGTTATTCATGCATGTACTGCAAATGAGCATGATAAACGCCTATTTTTTTTACAATAAATATTCGCGGTCTGACCAGTTACGATTATATGACTTCCGATTGGATGTCATAAGAAATTTACTAGCCAGACGACCAATTACTAATTTGCCGCAAATTCCTCCAGGCCAAATAAATGTCCACAGCATTAGCAAAGTAGAAAAAATTGTTAGTGAAAAAAAAGGAACTAAAGAAACAAAACGGGTAAGCAGAAAAGAATGCAAAGAATGCAGGAAAAATAAAATAAGAAAGCAAACAGTGTATGAATGCAAAATGTGCCCTGGACAACCAGGTTTTTGCCTTAATTGCTTTGAGGATTACCATAAAAATGTACAAAAATGATTTAGAAATAAATGTTTTGAGTTCATGTGTTCGATTTATTATTTCTTTACTTATTTAATTGGACACTCCGATCGGCATCTAGTAAAAATCTTCACTTGCAATGCCGATTACTCCGATCGGAGTGAAATTTTTTTTTTCTAATATTTTGAATGGCACATAAAAAAAACACATCCAAGACTCATTTTAATTCATATTTACCACAATAAAATAAAAATATTTGGAAAAATCTTACCGGCGTCAACCACAAACTCAAAAATATAGATCGGCAGTCAACCTGTTAAAACAAATAATCAGTCTAAAGCCGCTAAAATTGCACAACAAACTGGACTTAAGAGATGGATACTTGAAGATATGAAAATACAATACAGTAAAAGGGATAACTACAACATATATCTCAAAGTAATACATTCTGAAATTGCCCATAGATCAACAAATATTGAATTTGATATCTTCGATAGGAAAGTCAGAGAACAAGTAAATTCTATAATTACCAAAAAATTCAATACACAAAACAAAAAAACTTCAAACCCTCAGAACAACTAATAAATAGAAAATCCCGACAATAGGGTTAGAAACCAAACACTTCACTGACCATGCATTTTACAAGAGATTTGTTAATCTTACTCAACTCAACATTCCAGAAGAGGAATCAGGACTACTTGAAAAAGGCTTACAGTATAATATAAAACTTAAGGATACCCAAAAATCAAGAGAAATCCTCGGAGTTGAATGTGAATTAGCTTTATCTAATGAAGACCCACATTTTAAATACATGATAGCCAACAAGATTAAAAAAGAATTGTTCGAACAACCACAACCAAGACGAGCTAAAGAACTGAAGACAGCCAACCAAACCATAACCAAAGCCAAAGAAAACAACATAATATTCACTAGAGCTGATAAGGGTAAATCTGTAATAGCTATTTCTAGAGAACAATATATATTTAAAACTCTTTCTTTTCTTAACGCAGACAAATTTCAAGTATTAAATAATGACCCAAGAAAAGTCTACCAAAAACTAATAAAATCTACTTTGAAAGATCTCACAATTTTCAATGATTTTGAAAAAAGTACTTTAACAATAATGAACCCATAAATTCCAAAATTATATTCCCTAATTAAATTACATATAAAAGATTTCCCTATTAGACCTCTTGTATCGTTTGTTTCGACACCATCAATCAAATTATCACAAAAATTCATCCCTTTACTACGACAACATTGCAAATTTAAACCGATATATAGTATAACCAACACTTATGAACTAATAGATAAAATTAAAAATATTAACTTACCAGAAAATTCTAAAATTATCTCATTTGATGTACAAAACTTATTTCCTAGTATCCCACCATATGAAGTCATAGAATTAGTAAATAGACTCTTAATCAAGAATAAAGTAAACGGGATATTTTAGATTTACTTACGACAAACTTGGATCAAAACTATTTTGAATTCAACGATAACTTTTATACATCTAAAGGTCTAATAATGGGTAATCCTTCAAGCCCTTTACTAGGAAATTGTCATGGATCATATAGAACTAAAAATTCATCAAAAAGCGGTAAGCAAAAATATTGTTTACTGGCATAGATATTTGATGATATCATTTTCTGTTTCACGGGAACAGATAGACAACTAACAATCTTCCTTAACTCCCTAAATAATTTGCATCCTAACAGGTGATACACCTTAGAATTAGAATTCAATAACTTTATAAATTTCTTAGACATATCTATATCAAAAGCGAACAATAAAAACGATTTCTCGATTTTTCACAAGCCTTCACATACTAACACAGTTATACACAATAGTTCATCCCACCCTTATACTCACAAAATGGCAGCTTTGAACTCTTTCGTACACAAACTGTTACATATACCTATGACTAAAACTAATTTTAACAAAGAATTCGACATAATCAAACAAATAGTGAATGAATGTAATTGACCCTAGCATTATAGATAATATCTTGAATAAAAAATCGTTTAAACAAGCAATCTCTCTAATTTATTCCACCACTAATGACGAAGAGGGAAAATTTAGCATACTCACGCACACAGGGAAAATAACTAGAACAATATCAAAACATTTAACAAAAAAGAACAATAAAATAGCATTTAAAACCAGTAATACCCTAGGAAATATAATTTTGAATAACTAAACCAAATCTAATAAATCCATAAAATCGGGAGTTTATTTATTAAATTGTACTAAAACCTACGTAGGGCAAACTGGTAGATCTTTTGAAACTCACATTAAAAAACATAAACATAGTTATTTAAAAAACAAGAACAATTCACATTACGCAACCCATATAATAAACGAATCCCATAATTTTGATGATACATTCAAAATCCTGCATGTAGAAAATAAATCTAAAAAATTAAATATGCTTGAATGTCGTATTAAATTATTAAGGATAGTTTTAAGCACTATATAACCAGTAGTATTACCAAATATTTTTCTTTCTTATTTACTTCTGAAGAAGCCATTGTATGGTGAAACAATGGTCAAGCCATTTTAAATATAGTGGAAAGTAAAACAGTGCTGTTTTAACATCATTTTATTATAAATTTCCAACAAGTATCAAACAATTTACTATCTTAAAGAATCCAGAGATACTACATGGAGTCAAAAGTCCCGCCACTTTTGAAGAAAAATTATCTTTTTGCTAAAAAATCAATTTATTCTGCCTTCAGGAGTGATATACTTATTCCGGCGATTTTCTAACATTTGGATACCTTACATGTTGTATGATATGTTGCGCTCTCTAAAATAAGCCTCAGTTTCCCATTCAATTTCTTCATTTGAGCCAAATTTCTTTTCACATTTGAAAAGAGGTAATTATTGTTGGGAGTCAAATCTGGTGAATACGGCGGATGAGAAAGCAATCCATAGCCTAATTGGTCCAATCTCACCATCGGTTTTATGAAGTTGTGAGCTGGTGCATTATCTTGATGAAACAATACTTTTTCCTTCGTTAAATGCGGCTTTTTTTTCTTGATTTGACTATTCAAAAAATACTTGCGAAAACATTTGTATTTTTGGACGCTTCGATCAGCTTTCATACATTTCAGACTGCTTGTTGGACTCATGCATGTAGTGTTGGATGCACGTTCATTGTTACGAATCGACGCAAAAAGTCCTTTGGATTATATCGAAACAGTGCCAAATAGCGTTCTGAATCTTCAACACGTTGCTGTTTTTGATCATTCCTCCATCCAATACCTCCATTAATATTATGTCGCTTTTTAAATCGTTCAACCCAACTTCTAGAACAGTTAAACTCGGTGTTCTCTATTTTCCTTCCCACTTCACTAGCTTTCTCTTATAAACTATAGCCGGTAATAGGAACATATTCATGTCGTTTTTGATTAAAATAATTAAGGAGACCTTTATCGACTTGGTCATGTGTAGATTTTTTTACTTTTTTACAATTAAAATCTCTTTTATCATAGATTGATAAAATTTCTTGCCTCTTCGTCCATATGGTAGAAACCGTAAATTTAGTTAAATTCAACCGTTTGCAAACATCACTTTGTTTAACTCCATTTTCTATTTTCCTTATAGTGTCGTGTTTGTCACTTAAACTAAACGCTTTACGTTTTTGTGTACCGATTTTAAAATAAAAACTTAAACATTCACTTTGATCAAATATATATTAGAACCGCATAACACAACAAGTGCATTGAAAATAATACTACTCGAACTAGCGACGTGGCTGAAACAAGTAGAATAAGGGTTCCCAGCGAGTTTCGGTGAATTTCCTAGATCAAGTCACGCGACATCGAGCACAGGGAGTGGCAAGTTCGTTATAAACGGTCACAAAGCATCCAAATTTGGTTCGCTGTATCTGAAAGTTTTTTATAACCGGGTTCGTTATAACCGATAAAAATTTGTACTGGTCTTATGGAAGTTTTTTCGTGCATTATAAAATAGTTCGTTTTAACCGGAAATTCGCTATAAACGGGTTCGTTATAAGCAGACTTCACTGTATTCATTACTGGAGCATGGTGTTTCACTATATAGACAATCTCTACATCTCTATATTTTTCAGTTACAAAGCAAGTAGTTATGTTTGTCGCTAAAATTCGTTACTATTATTTAGGTCTAGTACATTTTTAAACCTTTTGCAGTTTATGATTTTTTTTTACTTTGGTTGATACAATAAAGTTTTTTTACATAATAGAAACGAACATTTAAATGCAAATTTTATGTTTATTCTATCGATTCTTTAACCATTTCTTAGATAAGTCTCGCTGTGACCGGCCAGACAATTTATTCATTTCGAGTAGTATAACTACGGCGATTGTTGAACGCATACGAAAATATGGATATTATAAAATGTAAAAGTAGTTTAAATAAAGACAGAGGGCCTATTCCTTATAGTGCACTCTTCTGGTTACTTGCCAGAACTGCTGACCCGGCTCATGCCATTAGTTCCTCCTCAGTAATTTAGATATTAAACTAAGTATAAATAAAGTAGATTTGTAGTTTAGCCTTAGTCAGTCATCGCTCCTGATAGAGCTACCATGCTTAGCAAAACGCACGTCGAGTGCAAAAATAAAGTGTTTGGTGTAGTGGTGATATATACTGAATACTGTCATTATGTCAAATATTCCCAACATAGGTGATTTTCTGACTGCATGACGCGCGTCGCATCAAGCGCAAAAATAAACTGTTTGTAGTCGAAATTCACGTTAAATTATAAAAATGTTTTTGATCAAAAGTCATGTTTTAATCACAGGCGTCAGACAACGGTAATAAATGGGACTTTTGCCAAATTCTAAGTATGTTCAAATTGAAAAACAAGTGGTGGACGTTGTTCTACGTGATCCAAGTAATCACCTATTTCAATTTTTTAAACTATGTCTATAACACCCTGTACATATAATGTATTGGAATATTAGATCGCGTTAATTAATTAAAAACCAGTTCAAT
>CM032455.1:179682565-179704829 GCA_019049505.1 Pachyrhynchus sulphureomaculatus | reverse complement strand
GGTCGGAAATACCTGGATCAAAATTAGATACTGTCAAATGATCAGGACAATTAGTAAACTACGTAATCGATAATTGATTGGGATTTTTGCATCCTCCGGAGCTGAATTCTTGTTGGTGTATCCATCAAAGACGCTAAATGAATAGCATTTTATAATTTGCATGACTGCTCAGCCGATCGACATTGAAATCACCTATATCCTACGGATATCGACAACGGTGATGTCCAAGTGTCCAAACATTATTTTTGTTTTTCACCGCCCGTTTTTAGACAACGAAGTAGTGCTGCGACGGGCGTTATTGTATTTCTGAAGCAACTACTACCTATGTATGTGGCCAGACCAGACATACCTAAATAATACATTACACACAATAAATACATTAATCTGCCAGGATTGGGAACTCGGAACCCTCAGTACCGTAAACCGGAATTATACCACGAAGCTAGGACCGCCACATAAGGAAGGTAACGGGAAGAAGCCTGTCATCTACCACTCATAAAGAACACCCTCTGTGGATATACAAGAATCATAGAGAAAATATTACAGACATACCATAAGGCGTAGCTTAGCCAAGAATCCAACAAAAATTGAGAGTGAATTGTTAACGAAATTTTAGATCCATTTGCGGTACTTGATCGTTTGCGTATTGAGAGGTCGGTTTTTCTCACTTGAACGCATGCTGTATATAAAAAACATTTATTTAGGTATATAAATACACTTGACTTTTCTGTGTTTTTTCTTAAATTCACCACACACCACACACACTCAAATTGTCTTTATAACATAGGCTGGTTTGAAAAGTCCGTGCAAAGTCCGAGAGATGGCACCACCGGCGCGTATCGAGGTCATGTTTAGTTAGTAGCATCTCTTGAATGAACGCACACCAAGTTTCAGCCATATTGGTCTATTTCTTTGTGTTTGGCATTCGTGTTAATCAAGGAAGTCGAGTGATTTTCAAGAAATGGACGAAAAAGAATTTCGTGTGGTGATTAAACATTACTTTATGAAAGGCAAAACGCCTCAGGAGACTAAAGAGAAGCTTGATAAACATTATGGTGACTCTGCACCTTCGATTAAAACAGTTTATAAGTGGTTTCAAAATTTTCGGATTGGCCATATGGGCACAAGTGACGCTGAACGTTCTGGACGGCCTGTGGATGTTACGACTCCAGAAATCATTGATCAATGGTGATGGATGACAGAACAGTTAAGGTGCGTGAGATTGCTAGTGCTGTGGGTATCTCGACTGAACGGGTACATAATATTTTGCATAAACATTTGGACATGAGAAAGCTATCCGCAAGATGGGTGCCGCGATTGCTCACGCTTGACCAAAAACGGAATCGTGTGAAGTGTTGCAAGGATGGTTTGCAGCTGTTCCAGAAGAATCCGGAGGACTTTAAGCGTCGTTTCGTCACTGTGGATGAAACGTCGATACATTACTATACTCCTGAGACCAAACAACAATCTAAACAATGGGTTACCAAGGGGGAATCTGCACCAAAAAAAGGCGAAGAAGGTTATGGCGACTGTCTTTTGAGAGAGAGAGAGATAATCCTCATCGACTATCTGGAAAAGGGTAAAAACTATTACAGGTGAATATTATTCATCGTTATTGGACCGTTTGAAAAACCGAGCTGCAAGAAAAACGCCCGCGATTGGCCCACAAGAAAGTCCTTTTCCATCACGACAACGCACCAGCACACACCTCAGCAGTTGTGGTCGCAAAATTAATGGAAATAGGATTCAAACTCGTTTCACATCCCCCCTATTCTCCAGACTTGGCTCCCTCGGACTACTATTTGTTCCCCAATTTGAAGAAATGGCTGGCGGGACAAAGATTTTATTCAAACGAGGAGGTGATTGCAGACACTAATGGATATTTTGCAGACTTGGACAGATCCTATTATTCGGAAGTGATCAACAAACTAGAACATCGTTGGACGAAGTGTATAAGCCTAAAAGGAGACTATGTCGAAAAATAAAAAAGGTTTACCCCAAACACATAAGTAGTTTTTATTTTTGCACGGACTTTTCAAACCAGCCTCGTATATAGTAGGATGATTGACGTATTTACTATAAAGATGATTTCCCGGTGTTATTTTTAATGGACTATGATGCCTCATATGATCGTCTTCCCGTGCAAAAGGTAGCTGTGCCTGTAAAGGGACGTTAAATTATGCATTGAAATATTGATTGTCTAACTTTCATTAGTCATCAAAGTTTCCGAATTAATTTCCTCTGTTCGTTAGTTTTAGCGTTCGGTTTCGATGTAATTATAGTCGTGCATACGAAATCCGACACAGATTAAACTTTAAAATCAAAAATTAGAAAAAAAAATTAATTTAGTTGATATGTCAGTAATATTTAAAGTCGGCTTTCGAAGGTACGGAGTCTATTCCGCCAATTACTGCCGACGGCATCTGATTGGCGTATGGTTACTTGAGCCGGTAGGCGGACGAAGTAGATGGCGCTCTCTTAAATAAAGTGGAGATCTACGGTTAAGCTGGCAAGTTCGAACCATGTTGCTAACTAACATTCTTTTTCATAGAGGTATTAAATGTTGAACAGCCCGTCGATTGGCTGGAGGAGAGTTAAAAGAACAAGACCGTAAAAAATAGTTGAATGAGAGAGTATCATCTGCAGATGATGTGGTTCGGATCGCACGTTAAACTTTAAGTCTAGTCTAGTTGACATAACCCATACGTTAATTGTAGTTGGTAAAAAGGATCCATCAAGTCTCTTTGCTTGGCTTTAGGCCTCCCCACCACTACTACTACTACAGAATACTACTACTACTACTACAGAATACTACTACTACTATACTAGTAATATTGTAAGTAGTAAAAGTAGTAAGTTTCATACATAGTCAAGTTGACGAAGGTGCATGAAGTATTATATTACTTACTTACCTTTTAGCATATCACTTTCATGCTGCTTTAGGTAATTATGGAGTATGAATTTTTCTTTTTTCAGTTATCTAAATCTTACTATACGAGGCTGGTTTGAAAAGTCCGTGCAAAAATAAAAACTACTTATGTGTTTGGGGTAAACCTTTTTTATTTTTCGACATAGTCTCCTTTTAGGCTTATACACTTCGTCCAACGATGTTCTAGTTTGTTGATCCCTTCCGAATAATAGGATTTGTCCAAGTCTGCAAAATATCCATTAGTGTCTGCAATCACATCCTCGTTTGAATAAAATCTTTGTCCCGCCAGCCATTTCTTCAAATTGGGGAACAAATAGTAGTCCGAGAGAGCCAAGTCTGGAGAATACGGGGGATGTGAAACGAGTTGGAATCCTATTTCTATTAATTTTGCGACCACAACTGCTGAGGTGTGTGCTGGTGCGTTGGACTTTCTTGTGGGCCAATCGCGGGCGTTTTTCTTGCAGCTCGGTTTTCAAACGGTCCAATAACGATGAATAATATTCATCTGTAATAGTTTTCCCTTTTCCAGATAGTCGATGAGGATTATCTCTTGCGAATCCCAAAAGACAGTCGCCATAACCTTTCCGGCCGAAGGAACGGTCTTCGCCTTTTTTGGTGCAGATTCCCCCTTGGTAACCCATTGTTTAGATTGTTCTTTGGTCTCAGGAGTATAGTAATGTATCCATGTTTCATCCACAGTGACGAAACGACGCTTAAAGTCCTCCGGATTTTTTCTGCAACAGCTGCAAACCATCCTTGCAACACTTCACACGATTCCGTTTTTGGTCAAGCGTGAGCAATCGCGGCACCCATCTTGCGGATAGCTTTCTCATGTCGAAATGTTTATGCAAAATATTATGTACCCGTTCAGTCGAGATGCCCACAGCACTAGCAATCTCACGCACCTTAACTCTTCTGTCATCCATCACCATATCATGGATTTGATCAATGATTTCTGGAGTCGTAACCTCCACAGGCCGTCCAGAACGTTTAGCGTCACTTGTGCCCATATGGCCAGTCCGAAAGTTTTGAAACCACTTATAAACTGTTCTAATCGAAGGTGCAGAGTCACCATAATGTTTATCAAGCTTCTCTTTAGTCTCCTGAGGCGTTTTGCCTTTCATAAAGTAATGTTTAATCACCACACGAAATTCTTTTTCGTCCATTTCTTGAAAATCACTCGACTTCCTTAATTCACACGAATGCCAAACACAAAGAAATAGACCAATATGGCTGAAACTTGGTGTGCGTTCATTCCAGAGATGCTACTAACTAAACATGACCTCGATACGCACCGGTGGTGCCATCTCTCGGACTTTGCATGGACTTTTCAAACCAGCCTCGTACAAGACACTTATTGATTGAATGAAAATTGAATACAAGAAACTTATTACATGCTCCTCAACCCAAAACTCTAAAATAAAGCTTGATACAGAACACAAAGTTACCTTCTAAATTGGATAGACGCCAATTCAGATCTCTACAGAAACGTTTGGTAAAGTTTTAAAAGCCCCTTATTAAACTTTCCATTATCCATATCCATTTATAACTTTCTAACTTACAAGCTGGGCGAAATTTTGTTGGTTATTTTGTTTACTTACCTCGTTAAGGTAAAGGAAAAATTGATTTTTTACATGGTTTTTCAGCTGAAAAAGTGTTTTTATATTATTACAATACGTAGTAGGGAGATTGAGAATGAGAGACTAATGAAAGTATTAATGAATGTGAGTGTAGGGGAAACAGTAACGATTGTAAGAGTATATGCTCCAAATGAAAACGATAAAATAGAAGAAAAAATCAAGTTCTGGAATCAGTTACAACACACTATAGAGAAATATGAAGGTACACTAATAATTTTGTGGACTTCAATGCAAGAGTAGGAAACAAGATAAAAAAATGGCAGGGAGTCATAGGAAAAGACGGTGAGAAAACTGAAAATGCAAATGGAAAAAAGTTACTTGAATTTGTAATGATTGGAGAAGCGAAGCAAAAAGCGTGGGAGGAATTTGAAGTTCTCTGAGTAAAAAGGAAATATCAGTGAAAACAAAAATGGCAATTTTAAACACAATTTATACGCCACCTATAACCTATGGGACTGAGAATTGGATTCTGATGGATAAGTATGAAAAACAATTACAAACTTAAAAGAAGGAATGAAGATATTAGAGAGGAACTTAATGTAATATCGCTAAAGGAAAAAATAGAGGAAAAGAAGTTAAAATGGACTGGACACATAGTGAGAATGAATGATGATCGGCAAGTCAAGATGGTGTGGAATGCAAGAGTGACTGGAAAAAATAGAAGGGGGAGGCCGAGGGAAATATGGAACAATAGTGTGAATGAAATACTGAAGAAAAGAGGAAAATCCTGGGCTGAGGTGAAACAAATATAATATATCGGTTTAAAACGTCTTTCGTCGTTATCCGATGCCTAACTTCCATTCTTTCCGATCCATCCATTGATCTTCTCTCAGGTCTCGAGCACTCATAGCTTTATTAATGCTCTCCTTTCATGTTTTTTTTAGGTCGTCCTCGTTTTTTTTGTGATTCGGTGGTATCCATTGCATGGCGATTTTGGGTAATCTGGTTTCTTCCATCCGTTGTACATGCCCGTACCATATCAGCTGTTTCTGTTCGATGTCTGTTATAATGGATCCATCTATCCCCATTCGCTGTCTTACTTCATCATTTCGAATTCTATCTCTTCGTGATATACCTAATGTTCTTCTAAATACGTCCATTTCAGTTGCCTCAAGTTTCCTGCGATTCTGGTCTGATATTCTCCACGTCTCTGAGCCGTAGGTTAGACTACTTTTAATGAAAGTTTCATATATGTTATATTTGCGTCTCTTTCCGATGTTATCGCTCCATAGTATATCGTTTAGGCATCCTATTGCTCTTCTAGCTTGTGTTATTCGTTTGTTAATCTCGCTATCATCTTTGCATAACGTGTCGAATTCTGCACCCAGATACGTGTATGAGAGGCAGCTGGTTATTTCTTCTTGATTGTCTAGCTGGATATTCGATGGTTCCGTTCCTATAGGGAGGTATTTAGTTTTCTGCGTGTTAAGCCCTAGTCCCCAGTTCTTATATTCAGTATGCAATTTTCGAGCCATATACTCCAAATCGTCCCTATCATTTGCTATGATGACTTGATCGTCAGCAAACTGAAGAGTGTATAGGCATGTTCTGCCAATGTCAATACCCATCCCATTACATTTCCTCTTCCATTGGTATAAGGCCCTTGCTACATATATTTTAAATAATGTAGGTGATATACAGCATCCCTGACGCAAACCTTTATCCACTAGGAATTTCTTTGACACTCTGTTGCCAGCCTTTATTTGTGATGAGGCTCCTGTATATTAATTCTTAAGAGCTCTTATAATTCTCTGGTTAACATTGGTTTCCTGTAAGACTTTCCACAATTTTTCACCGGGACTGTATCGTAGGCTTTCTGAAGATCTATGAACATAAGGTGGGTTTCTTGGTTGGTAGCTGACCTTTTATCTATTATTTGTTTTAGGGTGAATACATTATCGGTACAGGTTCTTCCAGCTCGAAATCCAGATTGCTCTTCTTCTTTAGCTCCATATTCCTCTTCAATGAGATCCCGAATAATTCTTCCATCAAGACGGCTCAGGGTACTGGTCATTGATATTCCTCTATAGTTAGAACAGTCAAGCTTGTTTCCCTTTTATGAATGGATGATATGTAAGCCTCTTTCCATTCCTCAGGCACACTCGCGCCATTTATATTCTGATTTATACACCAGGTAAGCTGATCAAACAGCTTTCCTGACCCACATTTAATCAGTTCAGCGAGAATTCCTCCTGGTCCTGCAGCTCGACCATTCTTCAATTTACTAACTGCTTTTTTAACTGTATCAACGTCAACCACGATTGTTTTCTCCCTCTATGAGTATATCCGTTGGTGTATTCACCAGGTATTCATCTCTGTTTTCTGATAATAGTATCTTGTAGTGGTCCATCCATTTCTTTATTGATACAGTTTGAATGTTTGCTTTATTTTTAGAGTTCGATGTTACGTTTTTTATGAACTTCCATGATTCTGAACACTTTTTTCCTCCTAAATATGTGTTGATTTCCATACACTTTTTGTCCCATATCTCCTTCTTTGCCACGTTTATTATTCTCCTTGTTGTCCTTTTCAAGTCTAAATATTGCTCTTTGTCTTCTTGTTGTTGGGTGTTTAACCATTTAAGATATAGTTGTTTTTTTTCCGACTTATTAATTCTTCAATCTCGTTATTCCACCAGAGTTTGTAACTATGCTTTTTAGTTTTTAATCCAACTGCCTCTTCTGCAGCGGTTCTAATACTGTTTACTATATTTTCATATACAATTTCTAGCGGCTGTCGGTTTCTTGTTCCGAAGAGTTTTTCGTCCAGTCTACGTTGGTATAACTTTTGTGTACTTTCATTAATCAAGCTATCTATTTTATATTGTTTTGTTGATACTTCTTCTGTCTGGTCAGTTTCTTCTCTCTTATCTGCACGTTGTTTGGATCTAAATGGGACTATAAACTTTGCCTTGACCATATAATGGTCTGATCCACATGTCACACCTCTATAGGATCTTACATCATTAATTTTTAAATTTGTCTTCTGTTTAACCATTACATAGTCAATTACAAATGTAAGGCTTCTTGTGTGTTGAACCCAGGTGTATGTATGAATTTTTTTATGTTTGTAGAATCCATTGGTTATTTTTAGCTGATGTTGTTGGCACAATGCAATTAATCTCTGGCCGTTGTCGTTTGTAGTAATTTCTCCATGGGGCCCTACTACGTCGTCATCATTTCTTTGACCAACTCTACTATTCAGGTCTCCAAGTATTATTACTTCTCTTGATGTTCCAATTTTTAGAATTTCATCGCTGACCCGTTCAAAAAATTCGTCCTTTTTCGTTATTGGTTCATCATCAGATATTGCATATAACCCAAGAATTGTTATTGGCTGTTGGTTTACAGTCAAATTGATCCGAATAATATTTTCACTCACTGCATCGAAATCAGATATTTTATTTTTATATTTTATGTAGCATGATCGAGACGCCTCTTTTCGCTCTTTCATGTTTTGGCACTCCAGTGAATAGATGTACATAGTTGTTGATGACTTCTGTACCAGTTCCCTTCTTCTTTGTCTCTGTTAGCACCACCAATTCCATGTTCATGTTGAGTAATTCTTGTGTTATTTCCTCTGCCTTTCCTTTGATTCCTTGTGTGGCGTAAATTTGTGGAAAAAAAGTAGTGAACGATCGTCGACACCTACACATAAAAGAGGTTTACCGATTATGTTATGTTATGTGTGTTACAGTACGTAGTACAGGCAACAGTTATATTTGGCTTCGTACCTCACCCAAATCTTATCATCTCTCATTTATTAAAAACTTTTATAATAGCTAGTTTTTTATAAACTACTTAAAAATCAAGTTAACCATAATTATCAATTTTAACTTAATAAGTTTGTTTTTAAATGCAAGACGATTTCAAAATCTTGCTTAGTGCCCTGGGAGTATAAAATTTGATTTTTCGAAGATCTCTTCATCGGGTCTTGTGAAACAATAATACGAAAAAAAATTGCTTAAAACTGTTCATTTAGGTCCACCTTTATTCGTAAAGTGATATCATTGATTAAAGTGGCAACTTCATTATTTTTAAATTGAAAGTAATAAAGACTTTTACAATGGCCTGCACATACCTCGCTAACAAACCCAAACACACTGGCAAGCTTGAAAAACCACGGAAAATAGTCTTTTTGAAGAAAATTGCTGGGGGGTATTGCATTGTTTTAAAAGTTAACGAACCATTTATGAACCCTAATTAGAGAAAATGCCTTTGGGCAAAGGGTTGTATTATTTTTATAAGAGAGGGCATAACTGAGAAAGTTGCAGTTTTTCTATTAGTAGGGGCCATTAGATGATAGTGTTAGATTGATTTTAGCAACTATTTTAACTGAAACCTTTTGGTGGGTGCGAGTCATATACTTAATACTTTTAATTTGTAGAGAAATTTTGTGTTATGTTGCCAACTCTTATGAATGATCAATTAATTGTATGTTCCAATAATGACAGACTTTATCGGCGGTTTTTTTTTATAATTATTTATAAGAACTTGGCAACACTGTGTAAGCTATGTGCCCGATCGGTGCACCCACTCTCACGATTGATCAAAAAATAGCAACGTGCCGAAGATTCAGAACCTTGTTTGGCACTATTTCGGAGTAATCCGAAGGAGTCGATTCGTAACAATGGACGAAATATATCACTACAACAGGAAGTCTGCAAAGTGACTGGAACTGCATGAAAGTCGACCGACGCACAGTGGGACGAAGCACCACTGTGCCACTCCAATTATTACCCTACAAATCTTAATTTTGAAATAATCGGAAAGATTTTTGTTTAATTATTCATTTTTTCATGACCAATTGATCTGTCGAGCTAGATTTTAGGTTTTTTTTTTTTTTTTTTTTCCATAATTTTCCGTAATTTTCAAAAGTATTAATTTTTATGAAAAAACGGCGTTTCTCGCGGGAAAATCCCTCTAAGATCGTAATTTTCACCTAATCATAACATATTTTTTTTCCGAATGTTCGTTTTTAGTGTTCCGTACGGAACACTTATAAGATCACTTCGGTGTCTGTCTGTCTGTCTGTCTGTCACACCCGATTTTCTCCGAAACTATTTGACATAGAAAGGTGAAATTTGGTAATAATATAGGAATTGATGGCCTCATCAGAGCCATGTAGTTTTGAGAATTAAATTTTGACTTAAGGGGTTAGTTTGGGGGGTGAAGTCGGAAGTGAGGTCATCGAGTGTGGTGTCAAATGAAAGCTTGTGAAAACACGAGTAAAATATATATATATATATATATATATATATATAATATTATACTTGCGCGCACTTTTCTTTGTATTATTTTTAAAAAATCGCGAAAAATCGCTGTCCCGGGCCTTATCTCGAAAAGTACTTATCAAAAAATTTCGAAAAAAGTCTGGAATATTCTCCACGGGTTGTAGATTGAACGAAAATTATCACGAGTACATTACCCTTAATAATTTATATGGTATATAAAAAAAACAAAAATTTCAAGGTCATCAGATTTCAGTAAAGATTGGAAACAAACTTTGTTAAAAACTCATTTGGGGTGTATTTTGTGAAGTCACTGATCATTTTATACCTCTGTAACAAAATTTTTTTTTATTTTAAAAGCAATCAACGTACGGAACACTAATTGCGCAAGTTCAACTTGCACTTGACCGGTTATTTTTTATTACCAATCGAACGGTCGGGCTGGATTTTTGATTTTTCCCTCGTGTTTTTCAAAAATTTGGATTTTCATGGAAATGCGGTTTTTTCGCAAATGGCTACTCATAGATGGTTTTCCTTCCATATTCAGGGCAGATTTTTCTCAAAAATCAATTCTTTGGATGGACAATGAATCTACCGACCTCGGATCATTATTTTTGCCCCAAGTTTTTCAAAATTTGCAGACATCTTTGGCGCTACCCAGGTTAAACCACATGGAGGTAGTGTCTGCTGGTATCCCTTTGTGTATGCGTGTGTTTTTGTCTGTCTGTATGTGCTGTGTGCGCATATATATATATATATATATATATATATATATATATATATATATATATATATATATATATATAACAAGGATTTTTTACAGCTGACGCTGTCTTCCTTCTCTCAGCCTTTGATTCCATCCGTTTCTATCTTCCCAGTCTCCATCTGTTAGATCCCTGTCCTCCACAGCCTCATCCACATCGTCTCTCCACGGTCGTCTGGGTCTTCCTCTTTTTCTTCTTCTTATAGGGCTCCACTCCGTTATTTTTCTTTATCCACCTATTATCTTCGCTTCGTCTTATGTGTCCATACCATTTTAATCGTTTTTCTTCATTGGTGTTTATTGCGTTCCCTTTGATGTTCATTCTGCTTCTTTTTTTTTCATTTGTTATTCTCTCCACACGTGCCACTCTACAACATCTTCTCCAATACTCCATCTCTACCTCGTTAATTTTAGATTTATTTCTTTTGTTGATCGTCCATGTTTCTGACCCGTATGTCATTATGCTTTGTATTATTGATTTGTATATGCGTGTTTTGTTTCTCTTTGTAATGTGCTTGTCCCACAGGATCGAATTTAATTGTCTTATGCATGTTCGCGTTTGTCCTAATCTAGCTTTAATCTCTTCTTCTGATGTTGCGTTTTTTGAAATGATGGTTCCTAGATATTTAAATCTATCGGTTCCTTTGATTATTGTTTCGTTATCTGCTTCTAAATTCTCCACGTTTCCCTCCTTTGTTGTTAGATATTCCGTTTTATCAAAGTTTATTGCTAATCCTGCTTTAGTGTATTCTTCTTTCAGTTTTCTTACCATATAACTGAGGTCTTCCTCATCTTGCGCTATGATTACTTGGTCGTCTGCGAAACTTAGAGTATATAAGTAATCTTCTCGTATTGGGACTCCCATTCCACTACATTTTTGCTTCCATTTTTTTAATGTTTGTTCGAGGTATATTTTGAATAGTGTTGGGGATGTAGAGCATCCTTGTAATAGGCCTTTTGATGTTTGGAGTCTCTTCCCTATTTTATGTCCTATTTTTATGTTCACTGTGTTGTTTTCGAAGAGAGCTTTTACTGCGTATATTAGTTCTTTGTCAATGCCTATTTCTTTCATTGCGTTCCATAATCTTTGTCTTGGTACTGAGTCATAGGCCTTTCTTATGTCAATGAAGGCTAGATGAACTTCTCTATTCTTTGCCAGTTTTTTTTGCATTGTTTGTTTTATAGTGTATATGTGGTCTATACATGATTTTCCGGCCGTAAAGCCTGCTTGGTCTTCTCCAATTTTTCCTTTTATATTTTCCTCCATGATATTTTTAATAATTTTTTCCATACTAACGTCCCATACTCGATATTATGCTTAGGCCTCTATAGTTTGTGCATTTTCTACGGTCTCCCTTTTTAAATATAGATACTATATAAGCTTTTGACCATTCCTCTGGTATTTTTTTTTCCATTTATCGCTCTGTGGAACATGTTTCTCAGCATTCGATGTAATTATTATTATTATTATTATATATATATATATATATATATATATATATATATATATATATATATATATATATATATATATATATATCTGTGTGTGTGTGTGTGTGTGTATGTGCGCGTGTGCATGTGCTTGTGTATGTGTATTTCCTACGATAACTCAAATACCTACAAAGAATTCTGCTGTTTTTCAACTTCTACTACAATATTCATATTTTGGATTGTTGTAGCTTCTACTTGATGGAAATTCATTATAAATATATAATAAAAGACTGTTTTTAGTCAATTTCCACTGGTTTATTTAAATTGCGATGACGCGTTTCGCTGTCGATGCAGCTTCTTCAGATCTACATTTTACACTGTCAAGTTAGGTTTAATATTCACAGTTTTATATAATTTCTTAATTATAATATTACACCTAATTAAATTACATTGATAGTATTGGAAAATCCACACAGATTTGGAGTTAAGAGAATAAATTCAATAATGGTGAATTGCTTAAATCTACCTGGTCGTTGAGTAAAGTACCTGTAGTCCTTAATCGATTTATTTGCATAGTCTCTAAAAGGTTTAGTTTTAAACCTTTTTGTTGGGTGTGTAAAATTTTGAAATTCTTGTTAAATGTGTGATTTTCTGTTAATAGATGATTAGCATATGTTGAATTAGATTTTCTATGGATGAAACTTTTTTCGTGTTCTGTAATTCTTTGTCTAATGTACGTCCAGTTTGTCCGATGTATGTTTTAGGACATGACCCACATGTTAATTGATAAACCCCCGATTTGTTGTCTTTATTGATTTGTGGTTTGTAGTTTTTAAGGTATTTCCCTATAGTATTGTTAGTCTTGTACGCTATGTTGATATTTTTTTGATTTAAATATTTCCCCAGTTTTTTCCGTTGGTTTGCCGAAATAGGTTAAGCATTTAAAAGTGGTATTTCTGTCCTTAAAACGTGGGTATATTTCTGAGATAGCCTTGTTTCTAAGTTTTTTCTTAACGATACTATTGATTAAAGTAACCGAATAACCGTTGTTAACGGCTACTTGTTTTATGTAGTTTAATTCTTTAGTAAAATTTACTTCTGATAAGGGGATATTAGTTAGTCTATGTATAAAACTATGATAAGCGGCAAGTTTATGATGGTTAGGGTGATGAGAACTATTGTGAATTGTGGTATCTGTATGACAAGGTTTGTGATATATTGCAAATTCATGTTTTTTCTTGGCTTTACTGATTGTTAAGTCTAGGATCTGAAGAAGCTGCATCGATAGCGAAACGCGTCATCGCAATTTAAATAAACCAGTGGAAATTGACTAAAAACAGTCTTTTATTATATATTTACAATATTCATTGTCAGGATGTCGAGGAATAATCATGAATGAATTTAAAAATATCCCACAAATTTATTGCAGGACAGTTCCGATGCAGAAGAACCCCGTTAAATCTAAACGAATTTAAAAATATTATTATTGAGTCCAAGAAATAACTTGTAATTTAAAGAAATCGCTTAAGAGATAAATTTACTTAAATTTATCAGAAAATTTTTTCGCGCAACTGAGCAAATTCAAGTAATTTCGATTAAATTTGGGCAAATTTTAGGTAAATTTGGTAAAATATTTGCTAATTTTTGCTAATCGCTACTAATCTAAACAAAACTACCTCCATGTGGTGTCTCCTGGGTAACGCCAAACATGTTCGCAATTTTTGAAAAACCTGGGGCAAATGCGAGGTCGGTAGATTGATTATTCATCAAAAGAAATTATTTTTTTGGAGAAAAATCTGTCCTGAATATGAAAGGAAAACCATCTATGGATAAATTGCGGAAAAACCGTAATTCCATGGAAATACAAATTTTTGAAAAACATGGGGGGAGAAATGAAAAATCCAACCCGACCGATCCATTGGTAATCAAAAAACGAACATTTTAAAAGAAAATGTATCATGATTAAATGAAAATTACGATCTATAGAGTGATTTTCCCGCGAAAAATGCCGTTTTTTCATAAAAAATTAATACTCCTGAAGATTCCGGAAAACTGTGGAAAAAAACCTAAAATCTAACTCAACAGATCGATTGGTCATGAAAAAACGAATAATTAAAAAAATATATATTTCCGACTACTTTAAAATTAACATCAGCTTGAAATGTTTTGACAAGTATTTTTTGGGATATACACGGAATAATACTAATTGACTATCTTGAGAAGTGACGAACAATCACATTACTGGAGATTATTATATTGGTTTATTGGACCATTTGAATGGTGAAATCAAAAAAAAGAGACCATATTTAGCGAAGATAAAAGAGTTGTTTCACCAAGTCCATAAAATCGATGGTGAAATTGGACCATTTGGGCAATAAATTGCTTCGTCATCCGCCGTATTCACCAGATCTGGCTACCAGTAATTATTATCTCTTTCCAAAGTTGAAAAGGTAGCTCTAGGGAAAGAAATTTGGCTCAAATGAGGGAGTCGAATAGGGAACTGAGGGTTATTTCAGAAAGCTCGACAAATCGTGCTATATGAAAGGTATCCAAATATTGGAAGAATGCTGAAATAACTATGTTGAAGAATAAAATCGACTTTTGGCAATATTGTTTTTCTTCAAAAGTGTTCGGACTTTTGACCCCATATAGTATATGAAGCCGATTATTTCTATTAGTTTTTAAAAAGCTTAATAGGAAACAACATTTCGTTTCTTTTCGACTACATCTGACGGAAAACTAATCTTTTACAAATTTCTAGAGCGCTAGATACATACTGGTATTTATACAATGATCTTAACTAAGCTCCACTGTGTCGCTACGAATTTTATATCACACAATGCTGGTTTCTGTGTATGACAACAATAGAATTCCCGTAGAGAAGGAATATAACGAAATATAAACGTTTTGGTTATTTGGCGTGTAACGTGAATTTTAATGTGACGAATCTGTGGTATTATTTCATATTAGGCATAGGCAAAATATACATAGTACAGAGATGATATACCAAATTCATATACAGTCAGTCCAAAACGTCTCCATACACCACCTGCTTTCTGTACTATTTTTCTTTTCTGTTAGGATCTTAGGATTAGTATTAAAAACAACTACGGAACATTTTATTTAGAAGTTACATCATTGTTATAAAAATATAAACAAAATTATTGTAAAAAGTCTTTATACACTCAAGAACTACATTGAAAAAAAGACGTTATAATCAGCCGCATTTTATCAAGATGTCTGTTGCTCGCTAAAATGAAAACAAATGAATAATTTTCGGCCATACTTTATAATCTATCACTTGTTGCTAATAATTTTGCAGTGGATTTTCAAAGTAGTATTAAAAATGAGCGAGATAAATTGTGAAATTCAAGTTCAGATGATCATAATTGATTTGTGGAAAGATGGAAAGTCGTACAGAAATATAGGAAAATTTGTTAAAAAGTCGCATGCTACTATTCCGTACATTGTAAACCAGTAAAAATCAATGGGTTCCTATAAAATTTGACCACGCTTCGGTCGCACCAAGAAACAGACTCCACGTGAAGAGGCCATTATTGTTAGACAAATTTATAATAAAAGACTGTTTTTAGTCAATTTCCACTGGTGAAAAATGTCTAAAAACAGTCTTTTATTATATATTTATAATGAATTTCCATCAAGTAGAAGCTACAACCATCCAAAATTTGTTAGACAAATAATTATACGGTAGATCCCAAGAAAAGTGCACCAAAATTAAAAGAAGTACGTAAACTATTTTTGAAAAATATTTGTTTATAAACAGTGAGAAATTGTTTACACAGGGCAGGCTATAAGGAGTGTTCAGACAGAAAGAAACCGTTAATTTCGGAAATTAAGCGCAAAAAGCAAATTTTGTGAATCCGTAATTTTTAGTGATGAAACTAAAATTAACCTTTTTGGGTCTGATGGCAGAACTAAAGTTTGGAGAAAAAAGAATGCCGCATTCAGTATTAAAAATATTTGTTCCATGATGCGACAGGTGCTCTGCTTTGGGGATGCATGTCTACTAGAGGAGTTGAAAATTTATATTTTATTAACGGTACCATGGAACAGTATGTTTATCTGAACATTTTGAGAGACAATTTAAAAAAAAGTGTCCAAAAATTAGTACTCAAAAAAGATACATTTTCCAACAGGACAATGACCTGAAACATACCACAAACTTGGTGCGAGAATGGATGATCCATAATGTGCGACAGCAGTTTCATACACCTCTGCAATCACCCGATGTTAACCCCGTGGAACATTTATGGGAAGAACTTAAACGGCGCTTTCGCAAACATAATATTTCAAATAGAGAAAAATTAAAAAAACAGAATATTGAACGAATGGAGAACATGCCAGCAGAAGTTACTAAAAAGCTGATTGCAAGCATGACAAAAAGGTTCAGAAGATTATCAAGGTCAACGGCAGTTCCGCTAAATATTAGTTTAAACGAAGTTGTTATTTTCCGTTAAACTCCGTCAAACTATTATTGGTAATTGTTAAGTGTATGGAGACTTTTTTCATATTAATTTTGTTTACATTTTTATAACAATGATGCAACTTCTACTAAGTTGGGAATGTGGAATCTTTGGCACAATGATACTACTCAGTATATATCACCACTACACCAAACACTTTATTTTTGCACTCGACGCGCGTTTCGCTAACCATGTTAGCTTCATCAGGAGCGATGATTGACTAAAGCTAAACTACAAATCTACCCTATTTATACTTAGCCTAAACCTTGAATTACTCAAGCGGAACTAATGACATAGGCAAGGCCCTCAGTTCCGGTCAAGTAACCAGTAGAGGGGACTATAAGGAATAGGCCCTCTGTCTTTATTTAAACTACTTTTACATTTTATGATTTCCATACTTTCGTATGCGTTCAACAATCTCCTATCAGATACATTTTTTATTAACCTTAGATTATCTAATGTTACAGTATGATCAGCTTCAAGGGCATGTTCGGCAATGCTAGACTTTTCTGTTCTATTGTATCTTAAGTGTGCTAAATGTTCTTTAAATCGTGTTTTAATTGACCTTTTAGTTTGCCCAACATACTTTTTGTCACAATCATTACAACTAATTTCATAAGTTCCACTTTTCTCACAATTAGGAATCTTATCTTTGGGATTTCCTAAGATATTCCTCAGATTGTCTAATGATTTATAGACTAAGGAGAGGCCTACCTTATTAAATACCTTATTGAGTCCCTTGCTATATTTCGGATTATATGGTATGGAGACATATTTGGTGTTATTTTCTTCGCGTGTAAAAAAGGTGGAATTCTGAATATTAAACCTAAATTTATGTCTATTTATTAGCTTATTTACTAAGTCATCGTCGTAACCATTAACTCTAGTTATATTTCTAATACGATTCCTTTCTTTATTGAAGTTTACTCTGTTCAGAGGGAAAGTGAAAAACGATGAACTAAAAAATGTAATGAGGCTAATTTATATTGTTTGCAATGAAATGAATCATTAGGAATATATCTATCTATTACTGTGTCCTTCCTATAGATATCAAATTCTAATCTATTATTATTTTTAATAATTAAAATATCTAGAAAAGGCAGTTGTCCTTTGTTCTCAACTTCGTAAGTGAATTTAATGGAATCATTAATTTAGAAACAAAATCATTAATATTTGCTCTCTTTGTATCAAAAATCGCGAAAATATCATCCACATACCTATACCATACCCTTGGGAAAAATCGTATTAGAAATATAACTAGAGTTAATGGTTACGACGTTGACTTAGTAAATAAGCTAATAAATAGACATAAGTTTAGGTTTAATATTCAGAATTCCACCTTTTTTACACGCGAAGAAAATAACACCAAGTATGTCTCCATACCATATAATCCGAAATATGGCAAGGGACTCAATAAGGTATTTAATAAGGTAGGCCTCTCCTTAGTCTATAAGTCATTAGACAATCTGAGGAACATCTCAGGATATCCCAAAGATAAGATTCCTAATTGTGAGAAAAGTGGAATTTATGAAATTAGTTGTAATGATTGTGACAAAAAGTATGTTGGGCAAACTAAAAGGTCAATTAAAACACGATTTAAAGAACATTTAGCACACTTAAGATACAATAGAACAGAAAAGTCTAGCATTGCCGAACATGCCCTTGAAGCTGATCATACTGTAACATTAGATAATCTAAGGTTAATAAAAAATGTATCTGATAGGAGATCGTTGAACACATACGAAAGTATGGAAATCATAAAATATAAAAGTAGTTTAAATAAAGACAGAGGGCCTATTCCTTATAGTCCCCTCTACTGGTTACTTGACCGGAACTGAGGGCCTTGCCTATGTCATTAGTTCCGCTTGAGTAATTCAAGGTTTAGGCTAAGTATAAATAGGGTAGATTTGTAGTTTAGCTTTAGTCAATCATCGCTCCTGATGAAGCTAACATGGTTAGCGAAACGTGCGTCGAGTGCAAAAATAAAGTGTTTGGTGTAGTGGTGATATATACTGAGTAGTATCATTGTGCCAAAGATTCCACATTCCCAACTTAGTTAATACTCATCTATATTTAAATAAGCTATGTCAAACAAATTGATCCACCACTGGCGGACCACTATCAAAGGATGCTGGAATCAATGAAAGCTTACTCGAAATACTTCTCAGTAAGTTCTAATTACTTGCTGAATAACGTGCTTATATCGTTGATAAATTTTGCCGAAGGATTTTATCGATTGATTTCTCTGCTAACTAAGTTTTAAAATAAATAACATCGAAAAGCTGCTTTATGTGATTTCAAATAAAATCTTAAGATTTTTTTTTTTAAATCACAGATGTTTGATAAAAAATAATGGCGAAATTTCTTGGCTTATAGAAACTAATTTCTTGGAATATTCGGTATTACAAGTACACTATCAGATCTGAAAGCCGCCAGTTTGTAAAGTTTCATTTTTTGTTGCTACTACGGCCTACGCAGTAAGATCGTTCACGATTACAGGTTTTCTATGCTAAGAATATACACACTCACAGTACTTGTTTAGAAAGATTGGGAAACAATTGGAATGTCTTGAAATTTACAATGAATAATATGTAAGTCGAAGGCACAAGACTGGCGTCAGTGGAGACATATAGGAGGATACACCCAGCAGTGGGTGTAGTAGGCTTGTAACGATGTTGATGATGAATATGTTTGTAATTTAAATATATTTTGCAATTGCAGATCTTCTGGCATAAAAGGTTCAAAATGAAGAATTAAATTATCAGGCATATACTTATTACTAAATATATAGGTTATTTCTGAATAAAGCTACATTTATTCTTTTCAAAATATCATTAAAGTTATAAATAATGAATGAAGTATACTTTTTCTGTGATTAATCTACAAATATATCATAACAATACTTTATATTGTAATGCAAAAACAAGAAGGATTATATATACAGTCAGTCCAAAAAGTCTCCGTACACCACTGCTTTCTATACTATTTTTCTGTTATGTTTAGCTAATTAATTAAAACTATGAGAAAATATGTTTAAATTAATATTTGAAACTTAATCAACGAGGATTAGTATTAAAAACAACTACGGAACATTTTATTTAGAAATTACATCATTGTTATAAAAATGTAAACAAAATTAATGTCAAAAAAGTCTCCATACACTTAACAATTACCAATAAAAGTTTGACAGAGTTTAACGGAAAATGACAACTTCGTTTAAACTGATAGTGGGACCGCCGTTGGCCTTGCTAATCTACTGTAACCTTTTTGTCATGCTTGCAATCGGCTTTCTAGTAACTTCTGCTGGTTCTCATTTGTTCAATATTCTTCTCTATTTGAAACTGTTTGCGAACGCGCCGTTTAAGTTCCTCCCCATAAATGCTTGATAGAGTTAACATCGGGTAATTGTGGAGGTAGCTGCTGCCGCACGTTATGGATTATCCATTCTCGCACCAAGTTTGCGGTATGTTTTGGATCATTGTTTTGTCGGAAAATGTATCAAAAAGATATTGCCCAGCAAAAGCTGACCGCTTTTTGCGATTAGCTTCTGAAATTAACGGCTTCTTCCTGGCTGCACACCACTTATAGCCTGCCCTGTGTAAACAATTTCTCATTGTTTGTGAACAAACATTTTTCGAAAATATTTTCCGCACTTCTCTTTAAATTTGGTGCACTTTCCTGGGATCTATAATTATTTTTCTAACAATATTGGCATCTTCACGTGGAGCCAGTTTCTTGGGACGACCGGAGCGTGGTCAAATTTTATAGGAACCCGTTGATTTATACTGGTTTACAATGTACTAAACAGTAGCATGTGACTTTTTAACAATTTTTCCTATATTTCTGTCCGATTTTCCATCTTTCCACAAATCATTTATGATCTTTCGAACTTGAAATGGAATTTCCCAATTTGCTCGCTCATTTTTAATATTACAGTAGAAACTCGATTAATTGTTGTCGTTAGGCATTCGGATAATAGAAAATCCGGATAATCGAATGTATGAAGAAAAGCGGTTTTTGTACATATTATTGCATAATACATAATGCTAGGTAATTATTTAAAACAATAAAAACAAATTAAACTTATTAACAAAAATCAATGTTTATTAAGAAATTATTAAGAGATGACATATTTTCTTAAATTACTAAAATACTGCAACCTTCATCATAAAATAATATACATATATACATATGTATGTACATACTAGTTTAATTTGTTTAAAATATTTGGTAATTTTCATTTGGTAATCAAGAAATAAAATATGTATTTAGTTTCAAGGGTTAAAATATTTGGTAATTGTCATTTGACGTAAGCCAGTTTTTCTCTTCATTGCTGCTACATCACAAATTCATGTTAGCTGTAGTAAACTCACAGTATCACACTCTGTTTATTTTTCGAACCATTTGAGAGCTGTTTCCAGGGCCTGAAGTGCTTCCGCATGAGATGGTCCTGCATCATTTTCCACATCTACGTTTTCTTCTGTTTCATCTTCTTGCATTTCCTGCTCTTCGTTTACCTGCAATATGTTTTCAACAATTTCGTCATCCGACATAATCTGAAAACCTTGATTAGTAGAAGTGAGCCACTCTTTCATATCATCAGCATCACATTCCTGGCATATTTGTACGTTTAACATTAGCTCATTTATATCCTTCAAAATAGAATCATCCGTATTGGTTATTGAATTTTCGTTCTCCCGTATTAGTACTCTGTTCCAAGCTTTGCTCAAAGTCTTCCTTTCAATCAAATCCCACGCATCTACAACCATGTAACAACACTCCTTTAAATTCATTTGTTTGAAAAACGACAAAACGATTTCTACGTCATCTCCATCAACAGATAACAATCTACGTAAAAATTGCTTTCTATAAAGTCGTTTTAATGTTTCAATAACACTTTGATCCATTGGTTGTAGCAAGGATGTCACATTAGGGGGCAAAAATCTTACTTTAACCTTTCCATTTTCTCTCTCTAACAGTTCAGCCGAAGGATGGGTTGGCGCGTGATCCAGTAAAAGTAGGACATTTCCTTGTTTGCCAATTTCGTTTTGATATTGTTTTTACTTCAGGGATGAAAGTGTTGTCATACCAGTCAATGAATATTTCGGAGTTCATCCATGCGCTTTTTTGGTTTTTGTAAATTAAAGGTACCCTGATATTTTTGAAGCACCTGAGGTTTTTGGATTTTCCGATGAGGAGCAAAGGTATTTTATGGGCCCCGGTAGCGTTAGCGCAAACTAATATTGTTACTCGCTCTTTACTAGCTTTATATCCTGGAGCTGAATTCTCTCGCCGAGAAGCCAAAGATTTTGACGGTAATGATTTCCAGTTTTTAATCCGGTTTCATCAGCATTATAAACAAAATCCAAGTTGTAGTCATTTTCATCCCATTCCTTCTTAAAACCATCTTTAAAAGAATTTTCTGCATCTACATCAGCTGACATTTTTTCACCTTGTATTTCCAATTCGCGAATTCCATGACGAGATTTAAATCTGTACAACCATCCGTTACTCGCCACAAACGATTCATCGCCACCTATTTTTTTATTTAACTGTAATGCTTTTTCACAGAGCAAAGGACCAGATATCGGTTGTCCAGTTACTCGTTTTTGTAAAAACCAACAATACAAAGCTTCTTCTAAAAGTTCATTTTTTCGTTTCTTCATCACTTTTCGATGTTTCCTCCCGTCTTCACTATCTAATTTGCAAGTGTACTTCAAAATTGAATCGGTATTCTTCTTAATATCACTTAGCGTGGATGTACCTACACCATACTTATCAGCTAAC
>CM032455.1:179487565-179680065 GCA_019049505.1 Pachyrhynchus sulphureomaculatus | reverse complement strand
TATATATATATATATATATATATATATATACGAGTATATATATTGAAATAAATACATATAAGGTATCTTATTTTAAGAAGTCAGTAAAGTACTTTCCTTGCAAGCATGTAGTTCTACTGAATTTGACTTTCTCAGGTAACGAGTGGATAAATTTTCACCTCTTTTATCACCTTTCTCCTGAAACGATATTAATTAAGAAAAACAAAAATTGCAGGGCTTTGTTTTTCTGCGAATACAATACTTCCCGTTAACAAGGAAAGTAAACATAAAAATTTACCCGCTGTGCTGTAAGTACGCTACTGCCAGCTTATTAGTTTATATTTATAAAATTTATATATATATATATATATATATATATATATATATATATATATATATATATATATATATATATATACATATATACATATATATATATATATATATATATATATATATATATATATATATATATATATATATATATATATACATATATATATATATATATATATATATATATATATATATATATATATATATATATATATATATATATATATTGCACTCTGTCGGTGACTTATTTACAGTCTTTCCGAAGAAAGGGGTCAGACCACAGCTAACACTTTATTGTAGAAACGCACCTTCTCAAGCTTCTCGCTCGAAGGCATAGATGCCGCTATGGTGAAGCAACCAAGGCGAATCGAATAATCCGCACTTTGGAAGTTCCCAAAAGTATTCTCTGTATTTGCTAGACGATCCCAAGACGCGTTTCGCCGTATTACGGCTCATCAGCTAGGCTAGGTTCAGCAAACGCAAAGAACACCATTTCAGACCTTATCCAGGTACTAACGGAAAACCATGACAAAATAGATGCTTATACTGCACTCTGTCGGTGACTTATTTAAAGTTTTTTCCGAAAAAAACGGCCAGACCACAGGCGACACTTAATTGCAGAAGCGCACCTTCTCAAGGTTCCCGCTCGGAGTTTTCGATTCGCTTTGGTTGCTTCATCAATGCGCCATCTATGCCTTCGAGCGGGAAGCTTCAGAAGGTGCGCTTCTGCAATTAAGTCTCAGCTGTGACCTGGCCGTTTTCTTCGGAAAGACGTTAAATAGGTCACGACAGAGTGCAGTAAAAGCATCTACTTTGTCGTGGTTTTCCGTTAGTACCCGGATAAAGTCTGAAATGGTGTTCTTTGTGTTTGCTGAACCCAGCCCAGCTGATGAGCTGTGATACGGCGAAACGCGTCTTATCTCGGAGGGTAATTGTTCCCGAATAGGGAAACTTTCCTTTAAGAAGGAAAGAAACAAGGGCGCTTTTGGGAGAAAGAGGTGAAAATAATTTTCAATAGTAATATTATAAAATACGAACCATGTAAACAATTATTTTTTCGATCTTCTAGCTGGGAAACCATGAATATTTAAAATCCCCAAATACTTGTTAATAATACCCATCAAAATATAAAAAATCGTGATACGTATTTTACGAGGCTGGTTTGAAAAGTCCGTGCAAAAATAAAAACTACTTATGTGTTTGGGGTAAACCTTTTTTATTTTTCGACATAGTCTCTTTTTAGGCTTATACACTTCGTCCAACGATGTTCTAGTTTGTGGATCCCTTCCGAATAATAGGATTTGTCCAAGTCTGCAAAATATCCATTAGTGTCTGCAATCACCTCCTCGTTTGAAGAAATTTTTGTCCCGCCAGCCATTTCTTCAAATTGGGGAATAGTAGTCCGAGGGAGCCAAGTTAGGAGAATAGGGGGGATGTGAAACGAGTTGGACTCCTATTTACATTAATTTTGCGACCACAACTGATGAGGTGTGTGTTGGTGCGTTGTCGTGATGGAAAAGGACTTTCTTGTGGGCCAATCGCGGGCGTTTTTCTTGCAGCTCGGTTTTCAAACGGTCCAATAACGATGAATAATATTCACCTGTAATAGTTTTACCCTTTTCCAGATAGTCGATGAGGATTATCCCTTGCGAATCCCAAAAGACAGTCGCCATAACCTTTCCGGCCGAAGGAACGGTCTTCGCCTTTTTTGGTGCAGATTCCCCCTTGGTAACCCATTGTTTAGATTGTTGTTTGGTCTCAGGAGTATAGTAATGTATCCATGTTTCATCCACAGTGACGAAACGACGCTTAAAGTCCTCCGGATTCTTCTGGAACAGCTGCAAACCATCCTTGCAACACTTCACACGATTCCGTTTTTGGTCAAGCGTGAGCAATCGCGACACCCATCTTGCGGATAGCTTTCTCATGTCCAAATGTTTATGCAAAATATTATGTATCCGTTCAGTCGAGATGCCTACAGCACTAGCAATCTCACGCACCTTAACTCTTCTGTCATCCATCACCATATCATGGATTTGATCAATGATTTCTGGAGTCGTAACCTCCACAGGCCGTCCAGAACGTTCAGCGTCACTTGTGCCCATATGGCCAGTCCGAAAATTTTGAAACCACTTATAAACTGTTCTAATCGAAGGTGCAGAGTCACCATAATGTTTATCAAGCTTCTCTTTAGTCTCCTGAGGCGTTTTGCCTTTCATAAAGTAATGTTTAATCACCACACGAAATTCTTTTTCGTCCCTTTCGTGAAAATCACTGGACTTCCTTGATTCACACGGATACCAAACACAAAGAAATAGACCAATATGGCTGAAACTTGGTGTGCGTTCATTCAAGAGACGCTACTAACTAAACATGACCTCGATACGCGCCGGTGGTGCCATCTCTCGGACTTTGCACGGACTTTTCAAACCAGCCTCGTATAATCCAGATAATTTATTTTTAGGTCATATCATTGGAGGGTTGGACTGAAATTATGTACTACGTCCAAGATGGTCATAGTTTTTGGGACTGGATTTATTTTTTTTTTACTTATTGTGGTATGTACTTATTTTAAAAGTTAGGGACAACAAGAAAATGGGATATATGTAGTCCCTAAAAGGCAACTTTCAAAAAACACATTAAAGAAATTTTAAACATATTTAGCACGCGATTCATTTTCGTTACAGATCGGTTCATTCTTTATGATCAACCTCTGTCTCGTCGTCATAGCGACTCAATTTTCTGAAACGAAGAAAAGAGAGATGGAACGTATGCGGCTAGAGAGAGCGCGATTTCAAAGTAGCAGCACACTAGCGTCATCTACGAATAATAGCGAACCAACGAGTTGCTACGCTGAAATAGTTAAATACATTGCTCACCTCTGGAGGAGGTCAAAAAGACGGCTGTTGAAAAAAAATTCGATTATACAGGGTACAAAGAGATCTTAGGAGAGACCAAAAGATTACTATGGGAGAGACTATAAGACTTAATTATACTAAGAGACATCATCCAAATTGTCCAAAAACGAAGCCAACTGTAGTAGTAGTTTTTTTTGTCTTAATAATGACTTTCGTATTATGTTTATTTATTTATATTTTGCTTAAATGCACTTACTTTTTTTTTTGTCAATGACATTTTTCTTTCAATGAAAACACTTGAAAATATTCAAAAGAAAAATTTACGGAATACTAACATGTACGTGCTTCTTTTATTCTGACAATATAAAATCTGGGTCTTACTTATTGCATTTTAATAAGCTAGGAAAAGCTTTCGTGTTCTAGCAATCACCGCTTGTGTTTGCTGAAAAATAGTTAATATATACAAGAAAAATATATGTTCTCCTAAATTAAGCTTAAAATTTTATTATATGAATATTTACGACCTAATGATTTATTTGTTAAACGTTTTGAAGTTCTTTAGTAAAATAAATTGCCAATAAAATGTATATACTCTGCTATATTGGGAATGTGGAATCTTTGCTACTCAGTATATATCACCACTACACCAAACACTTTATTTTTGCACTCGACGCGCGTTTCGCTAACCATGTTAGCTTCATCAGGAGCGATGATTGGCTAAAGCTAAACTACAAATCTACCCTATTTATACTTAGCCTAACCCTTGAATTACTCAGGCGGAACTAATGACATAGGCAAGGCCATCAGTTCCGGTCAAGTAACCAGTAGAGAGGACTATAAGGAATAGGCCCTCTGTCTTTATTTAAACTACTTTTACATTTTATGATTTCCATAATTTCGTATGCGTTCAACAATCTCCTATCAGATACATTTTTTATTAATCATAGATTATCTAATGTTACAGTATGATCAACTTCAAGGGCATGTTCGGCAATGCTAGACTTTTCTGTTCTATTGTATTTTAAGTGTGCTAAATGTTCTTTAAATCTTGTTTTAATTGACCTTTTAGTTTGCCCAACATACTTTTTTGTCACAATCATTACAACTAATTTCATAAATTCCACTTTTCTCACAATTAGGTATCTCATCTTTGGGATTTCCTAAGATATTCCTCAGATTGTCTGATGACTTATAGACTAAGGTGAGGCCTACCTTATTAAATACCTTATTAAGTCCCTTGCTATATTTCGAATTATATGGTATGGAGACATACTTGGTGTTATTTTCTTCGCGTGTAAAAAAGGTGGAATTCTGAATATTAAATCTAAACTTATGTCTATTTATTAGCTTATTTACTAAGTCATCGTCATAACCATTAACTCTAGTTATATTTCTAATACGATTCCTTTCTTTATTAAAGTTTATTCTATTCAGAGGGAAAGTAACTAAACGATGAACTAAAAAATGTAATGAGGCTAATTTATGTTGTTTGCAATGAAATGAATCATTAGGAATATATCTATCTGTTACTGTGTCCTTCCTATAGATATCAAATTCTAATCTATTATTATTTTTAATAATTAAAACATCTAGAAAAGGCAATTGTCCTTTGTTCTCAACTTCGTAAGTAAATTTAATGGAATCATACCGGCTATGTAATTTAGAAATAAAATCATCAATATTTGCTTTCTTTGTATCAAAAATCGCGAAAATATCATCCACATACCTATACCATACCCTTGGAAAATATTCGAATTCTTGACTGGCTTCGATTTCAAACTTACTCATGAATAAATTGGCTATGAAAGGTGATAAGCAATTACCCATAGCTGTTCCTTCTTTCTGAACATAAAATTGATTGTTATATTGGAAATAATTTTGTTCCATACAAAGTTTAGATAATTTTAAGTATTCACGAATAATTTCGTCTTCAAAGTCATTCATTCTAAGTAATTCTTCGAGATATTGTAAAGTTTGTGGCACACTTGGGAACAAAGAACTAACATCAAAAGAAATTAAGACTTCACCTTCATTAAGAACTAGATTTTTTGTTTTATTAATGAATTCTAACGAATTCTTTACTGCGAAAGTATTTAACGGTAACTTCTCAAGTTCTTTTGATAACCATTTGGATATTATATATGTGGGTGATCCTACCGATAAAACAATGGGTCGCATTGCTTTTCCAGGTTTGTGAATTTTGGGTAAGCAATACAATTTTGGTATGGTCGGATTACTCACATTTAATTTAAATTTTAGCGAATCGGAGACAAGGTTCTTACATTTTTTTAAATAATTTTTAACCTCTGATATCATTCTCGGTAATGGATTTCTTATTACCTTTTCATAAGGGCCAGATTCGATAAGATTATCTACGCGTTCAAAGTAATCTTTCTTATCCAATATAACAACCTTATTTCCTTTATCCGCTTTTAAGTAGAAGACATCTTTCTTTTTCAATCCTTTAACTACTTTTATGTCTTTTCGTGAATTAGAATTTGTGTTGTTAACCATGTTTTTCGATATTTGATTGCGACATGCTTCCCTAACAAGTGATTTACTATTTTCTGGAAGTGTACTAATGGAACTTTCAATGTGAGCAACTATTTCTTCCAGTGCAGTGAGTTTTCAAAGTAGTATTAAAAATGAGCAAGAGAAATTATGAAATTCCATTTCGAGTTCGAAAGATCATATTTGATTTGTGGAAAAAAAGGAAAATCGTACAGAAATATACGAAAAATTGTTTAAAAATTCCTATGCTACTGTTCAGTACATTGTAAACCAGTAAAGTCAACTGGTTCCTATAAAATCCGACCACGCTCCGGTCATCCCCAGAAACTGACTCCCCGTGAACAGGCTAGTATTGTTAGACAAATAATTATAGATCTCAAGAAAAGTGCACCAAAATTAAAATAAGAAGTAGGTGAACTATTTTCGAAAAATGTTTGTTCACAAGCAGTGAGAAATTGTTTACACAGGGCAGGCTAGAAGCCGTTAATTTCGGAAGCTAATCGCAAAAAGCAGTTAGCTTTTGCTAGGGAATACGTTACTAAACCTCCTGAATTTTAGGATCTTTAGTGATGAAACTAAAATTAACCTTTTTGGGTCTGACAGCAGAACTAAAGTTTGGAGAAAAAAGAATACCGCATTCGATATTAAAAACATTTGTTCCACGGTGAGACAAGGGTGTGGCCGTGTTCTGTTTTGGGGATGCATGTCCGCTGAAGGGGTTGGAAATTTATATTTTATTAATGGTACCATGGATCAGCATGTTTATCTAATATTTTGAGAGACAATTTAAGAGAAAGTGTCCAAAAATTAACACTCGAAAAAAGATACATTTTCCAACAGGAAAATGATCCGAAACATACCGCAAACTTGGTGCGAGAATGGATGATCCATAATGTGCGACAGGAGCTTCATACAGCTCCGCAGTCACCCTATGTTAACTATTTCGTTAAGCGTCGAGCATTTATAGGAGGAACTTGAACGGCGCATTCGCAAACATAATGTTGAGAAAAATTAAAAAATAGAATATTGAACGAATGGCAGAACATGCCAGCAGGAGTTATTAGAAAGCTGGTTGCAAGCATGGCAAAAAGTTTACAGGAGAATATCAAGGCCAACGGCGGTCCCACTACATATTAGTTTAAACGAAGTTGTTATTTTCCGTTAAACTCCGTCAAATATTATTGGTAATTGTTAAGGGTATGGAGATTTTTTGAAATTAATTTTGTTTACATTTTTATAACAATGATGTAAATAAACGTTGCAGAGTTGTTTTTAATTCTAATCCTCGTTGGTTAAGTTTCAAATATTAATTTAAACATGTTTTCTCACAGTTCCAATTAATTAGTTAAACATAACAGAAAAATAGTATAGAAAGCAGGTGGTATTTGGAGACTTTTTGGACTGACTGTATACTAAGTAGTATATACTCTGGCCAGAATATTGAGATATCCAATTATAAAAATCATCTAAAACTAGCAGCGTAGCTTTTTTCACAAAGTCTCTTTTTTTAAAGAAAACGTAGACAGACATTCGCACACAAGGAGAGTAAAATATAAAAAGATAAAAGTTTATGATTTTGTTTTCTTAGCCTTTATTTTCCATAAAAGGAAAAATATGTATAAGTGTTATGTTTTTTATCGCTGAAAATTACGAAATATATTTATGGAAGTAGATGTGGTGTGAATATCATCTTTTTCGAATATTTTTGAAAAATGTTTTTCAGAATAAAGCATTATAATATTGATTACTTTTAAATAAATGTTGGTTTGAAATCTACTCTTTATAGTTTTACAACTTTGTAATATAATTTCCTATTAGAAAATAAGCGCCGGATATAATATATTTGATGAAACAAATGCTAATTATTTAAAACTACATATTTTGTATATATTCCACTAAGTAGAATTTTTGAAAAAGCAAAACTTTAATAACAAATTCTCCTCGATAATATTCTGCAACTGACTTGCTTGAAGAATATTTTTTTTTTGTTTTTCCGCCCTATTATGTGTATCTGAATCAATATGACTGGATTAGAAACCCATTCCAATAAACCCCACCACCATCTACACTCTCAACAGTCGAGGAAGAACAGCTGTTAGAACTACCTTGTAATACGAGCCTAAAACCACGATTCTTTAAAGACAAACTATTTCAGTTTTGGAAGAATACATCTCAAAAATATCCTACTATCAGTACTACGGCTTTGAGGGTTCTTTTACCATTTGCTACGTCGTACTTGCGAGAAAAAGAAATGAGAGTAGTAATTTCAAAACTTCAGCCCCGATTTGAAAAGTTATGCTCAGAAAAGCAAGCTCATTATTCTCATTAATGGTATTGTTTGTAGTTTTTTTTTAATGTTTTCTAATAAATAATAATTAAGATTCTGTATTCTTTGGAGTTTTCTTTGAATAATAAAGTAATTCTATTGTCTGCTAGAGCTACACACAGGTATCTTCTTTTAGAAGCGCGTCACCAAAAAATGGCAACCTGTAAAGGAAGTCGCATTAAAAAACAGATTGGGAACCCCTGCCTTAATCACAAGTATGCCGTAACTGTTCTCTCGCAAGTAAAAAATACAGAGAAGGTACAGATCTTAACAACGTCTTTGACTCTTAAAAATTCTTCGTTATAACTCGGTCAGCACCATTTTAATTTGCTAAGGTAAATTAATTTCTCGCTTATGGTCTGAATATTACGATTTTTAATACACAATATCACAGAATTTCCGAAAATTATTAGCCTCGAGGCTTTACAGCGAAAAGCTCTTTATAATACGATGGAAACTACGATTTTAGATTTACATACGAAAACAGGATGTTGTGTATAAATTCTTTGCTAACTTTATTAATAAAAACCGGCACTGTAAAAATAACTATAATGGGCGGCTATATTTTAAATAAAAATGAATCTTTTAATTATTACCTTATTTTTCGAAAATTCTAGCTACTTAATGAAAAAAGTGACTTTGATTCCTAATATAAAAATTTTATTCTTTTATCATCATTATTATAAAATTCTTTTGTGGCTTGTGGTTTGTTATATGTAAAAGGTCTGCTATGTAGATTTTTTCGATTCATTTCAACTTTATTTTTTCTCATCAATGAGTGATAAAGAAACGGCAAATTGCTATAAATTTGTAGCTACAAATCTACTAAATAGAGGGAACTCGGGGAAAGTTTTCTCCTCCTAATTGCAGCAGTGCCTCAGTCAAACAAGTTGTTGGTTCCAAATATCTTGCCAATGCTCTTAAACATTACTGACACTGTTAGTACCCGAAACAGAGAAATCCATGGAATTAAAGACGCCCATACACAGAGAATTAATAACAAATTGCTCGCTTGTACCAGCTATATCACCATTTATATCACCAAACAGGACTGTTGAAGCAACCTTTGTTAGGAAAGCCAATTTGGAAGCTCAACTGTATACTGGATCGTTGAATTTCAGGAAAAAAAAAAGAATTTCTAACAAGTATCGGCTAACACAATCAATGATGTTATTGAAGGTTCAACGAGCTTTTTAGCCTCATGGTATTTCAAACTGCTACTGAAAACTAGAATTTGCATACAGAATATTTGGTTTTTAAAACAGTGTACACAATTCAGAGTTTATCCTAAATACATGTGCCTTAACAGGTTTGACTGCCGACCACTCCGATCGGAGTGCGTCGAGTCTCTTCGCCAACGCCGTCTACTCCGATCGGAGTTCGACATGCGTTCTTACGAAACGTTTTGGTATTCCATCGGCGTTGTATATGTTGTGTTTCTAGTGGTGGCGTTGCTTAAAAACGCAAGTTCTAACAGGTGCTTAAGTGGTTCCGCGGATTTGCTTTTAGTTTGGTTGTAATCTGCCGTACAATATGGACAATCAACCTGGGCCTTCTGGTATTAAAAAAAGACATTGTAGTGATGAAAAAAGGTATATGATAAGAAAAAGAAGCTAACTGACACTGAATTATTGCAGCTATTGGAAGAAAGCGGAGGTAGTAGTGACGAACATTACGTACCAGACACAGACGATAGTGATGTAAATGTAAGCTCCGAGTCCGAAGAAGAGAATTTTATAGACCCTATTCGGCCACATCAAACACTTCCTAGCCTTGATGAGATAAAATGGAACGACAGAGGTGCGTTAAAACAAATTTTGTTCCAGAAAACCCAGGAATTATTGGTGCAAATTCCAGGACAGGGTGCACCTATCGATTTTTTCGAAATGATCATTGATGATGATTTTTTACAAACTATTGTAGAACGAACGAACTCTTACGCAGTTGAGGTTTTGCTGCGCCCAGAAACAAGTACAAAATCACGTATTACTAATTTTAAAGATCTTACTCTTGACGAACTAAAAATTTTTTTGGCCCTGTTACTTCACACTGGCACAATATCCTTGAGCCGTCTTAACGATTATTGGAAAACTGATCCACTATTTAATCTACCTGTTTTTAGAAAATATATGTCAAGGAATAGATTTTTGCTTATCTTGAGGTGTTTGCATTTTACATCTCCAGATATGGATTCGGCAGATCGGCTAGGAAAGATTAGATTTGTGGCAGATTTTTTTAACAACAAGATGGGAGAAATTTACTATCCTGGAAGAGAGTTGTCTTTGGATGAAGCTATGGTACTTTATCGGGGTCGTCTCCAGTTTAAACAGTATATCAAGAATAAGCGTCATAAGTATGGTATGAAGTTATACATGCTGACAGAGCCTAATGGACTTATTTTGAAATTTCGTGTCTACGAAGGTGCGACAGATGTTTATGGTGGAAGCGGACATACTGAAAAGATTGTTTTACATTTATTGGAGGAAAAATTGGGTGTGGGACATGCTGTTTATCTAGACAATTTTTACAATAGTGTTAATTTAGCTAGGAAATTACTTCAACAAAATACATACTGCACTGGTACGCTGAGAGCTGAGAGGAAAGATAATCCGAAAGAGGTAATGAGTGCAAACTTAAAACGTGGTGAGAATAAATCTATGTTTTGCAATGGAGTGCATGTCGGAAAATGGCGCGATAAACGCAATGTTCAATACATTTCAACAGAATTTGGAAGCGAAAATGGGCATTTTTAAAAACAAAAGAAATCAAGAATCTGAAAAAACCTTCCGCAATCATTGGATATAATGCTTTTATGTCCAGTATAGATAGACAGGATCAAATGATGGCATATTATCCTTGCAGCCGTAAAACCATTCGGTGGTACAAAAAGTTATTCATGCATGTGCTGCAAATGAGCATGATAAACGCCTATTTTTTTTACAATAAATATTCGCGGTCTGACCAGTTACGATTATATGACTTCCGATTGGATGTCATAAGAAATTTACTAGCCAGACGACCAATTACTAATTGGCCGCAAATTCCTCCAGGCCAAATAAATGTCCACAGCATTAGCAAAGTAGAAAAAAATTGTTAGTGAAAAAAAAAGAACTAAAGAAACAAAACGGGTAAGCAGAAAGGAATGCAAAGAATGCAGGAAAAATAAAATAAGAAAGCAAACAGTGTATGAATGCAAAATGTGCCCTGGACAACCAGGTGTTTGCCTTAATTGCTTTGAGGATTACCATAAAAATGTACAAAAATGATTTAGAAATAAATGTTTTGAGTTCATGTGTTCGATTTATTATTTCTTTACTTATTTAATTGGACACTCCGATCGGCATCTAGTAAAAATTTTCACTTGCAATGCCGATTACTCCGATCGGAGTGAATTTTTTTTTTTCTAATATTTTGAATGGCACATAAAAAAACACATCCAAGACTCATTTTAATTCATATTTACCACAATAAAATAAAAATATTTGGAAAAATCTTACCGGCGTCAACCACAAACTCAAAAATATAGATCGGCAGTCAACCTGTTAAAACAAATAATCAGTCTAAAGCCGCTAAAATTGCACAACAAACTGGACTTAAGAGATGGATACTTGAAGATATGAAAATACAATACAGTAAAAGGGATAACTACAACATATATCTCAAAGTAATACATTCTGAAATTGCCCATAGATCAACAAATATTGAATTTGATATCTTCGATAGGAAAGTCAGAGAACAAGTAAATTCTATAATTACCAAAAAATTCAATACACAAAACAAAAAAACTTCGAACCCTCAGAACAACTAATAAATAGAAAATCCCGACAATAGGGTTAGAAACCAAACACTTCACTGACCATGCATTTTACAAGAGATTTGTTAATCTTACTCAACTCAACATTCCAGAAGAGGAATCAGGACTACTTGAAAAAGGCTTACAGTATAATATAAAACTTAAGGATACCCAAAAATCAAGAGAAATCCTCGGAGTTGAATGTGAATTAGCTTTATCTAATGAAGACCCACATTTTAAATACATAATAGCCAACAAGATTAAAAAAGAATTGTTCGAACAACCACAACCAAGACGAGCTAAACAACAGAAGACAGCCAACCAAACCATAACCAAAGCCAAAGAAAACAACATAATATTCACTAGAGCTGATAAGGGTAAATCTGTAATAGCTATTTCTAGAGAACAATATATATTTAAAACTCTTTCTTTTCTTAACACAGACAAATTTCAAGTATTAAATAATGACCCAACAAAAGTCTACCAAAAACTAATAAAATCTACTTTGAAAGATCTCACAATTTTCAATGATTTTAAAAAAAGTACTTTAACAATAATGAACCCATAAATTCCAAAATTATATTCCCTAATTAAATTACATATAAAAGATTTCCCTATTAGACCTCTTGTATCGTTTGTTTCGACACCATCAATCAAATTATCACAAAAATTCATCCCTTTACTACGACAACATTGCAAATTTAAACCGATATATAGTATAACCAACACTTATGAACTAATAGATAAAATTAAAAATATTAACTTACCAGAAAATTCTAAAATTATCTCATTTGATGTACAAAACTTATTTCCTAGTATCCCACCATATGAAGTCATAGAATTAGTAAATAGACTCTTAATCAAGAATAAAGTAAACGGGATATTTTAGATTTATTTACGACAAACTTGGATCAAAACTATTTTGAATTCAACGATAACTTTTATACATCTAAAGGTCTAATAATGGGTAATCCTTCAAGCCCTTTACTAGGAAATTGTCATGGATCATTTAGAACTAAAAATTCATCAAAACGCGGTAAGCAAAAATATTGTTTACTGGCATAGATATTTGATGATATCATTTTCTGTTTCACGGGAACAGATAGACAACTAACAATCTTCCTTAACTCCCTTAATAATTTGCATCCTAACAGGTGATACACCTTAGAATTAGAAACCAATAACTTTATAAATTTCTTAGACATATATATATATATATATATATATATATATATATATATATATATATATATATATATATATATATATATATATATATATATATATATATACATATATATATATCAAAAGCGAACAATAAAAACGATTTCTCGATTTTTCACAAGCCTTCACATACTGACACAGTTATACACAATAGTTCATCCCACCCTTATACTCACAAAATGGCAGCTTTGAACTCTTTCGTACACAGACTGTTACATATTCCTATGACTAAAACTAATTTTAACAAAGAATTCAACATAATCAAACAAATAGTGAATGAATGTAATGGACCCTAGCATTATAGATAATATCTTAAATTAAAAATCGTTTAAACAAGCAATCTCTCTAATTTATTCCACCACTAATGACGAAGAGGGAAAATTTAGCATACTCACGTACACAGGGAAAATAACTAGAACAATTTCAAAACATTTAACAAAAAAGAACAATAAGATAGCATTTAAAACCAGTAATACCTTAGGAAATATAATTTTGAATAACTAAACCAAATCTAATAAATCCATAAAATCGGGAGTTTACTTATTAAATTGTACTAAAACCTACGTAGGGCAAACTGGTAGATCTTTTGAAACTCGCATTAAAAAACATAAAAACATAGTTATTTAAAAAAACAAGAACAATTCACATTACGCAACCCATATAATAAACGAATCCCATAATTTTGATGATACATTCAAAATCCTGCATGTAGAAAATAAATCTAAAAAATTAAATATGCTTGAATGTCTTATTAAATTATTAAAGATAGTTTTTTTAAGCACTATATAACCAGTAGTATTACCAAATATTTTTCTTTCTTATTTACTTCTGAAGAAGCCATTGTATGGTGAAAACAATGGTCAAGCCATTTTAAATATAGTGGAAAGTAAAACAGTGCTGTTTTAACATCATTTTATTATAAATTTCCAACAAGTATCAAACAATTTACTATCTTAAAGAATCCAGAGATACTACATGGAGTCAAAAGTCCCGCGACTTTTGAAGAAAAAATTATCTTTTTGCTAAAAATCAATTTATTCTGCCTTCAGGAGTGATATACTTATTCCGGCGATTTTCTAACATTTGGATACCTTACATGTTGTATGATATGTTGCGCTCTCTAAAATAAGCCTCAGTTTCCCATTCAATTTCTTCATTTGAGCCAAATTTCTTTTCAAATTTGAAAAGAGGTAATTATTGTTGGGAGTCAAATCTGGTGAATACGGCGGATGAGAAAGCAATCCATAGCCTAATTGGTCCAATCTCACCATCGGTTTTATGAAGTTGTGAGCTGGTGCATTATCTTGATGAAACAATACTTTTTCCTTCGTTAAATGCGGCTTTTTTTTTTCTTAATTTGACTATTCAAAAAATACTTGCGAAAACATTTGTATTTTTGGACGCTTCGATCAGCTTTCATACATTTCAGACTGCTTGTTGGACTCATGCATGTAGTGTTGGATGCACGTTTCGTTCATTGTTACGAATCGACGCAAAAAGTCCTTTGGATTATATCGAAACAGTGCCAAATAGCGTTCTGAATCTTCAACACGTTGCTGTTTTTGATCACTCCTCCATCCAATACCTCCCCTAATATTATGTCGCTTTTTAAATCGTTCAACCCAACTTCTAGAACAGTTAAACTCGGGTGTTCTCTATTTTCCTTCCCACTTCACTAGCTTTCTCTTATCAAGTATAGCCGGTAATAGGAACATATTCATGTCGTTTTTGACTAAATTAATTAAGGACACCTTTATCGACTTGGTCATGTGTAGATTTTCTTACTTTTTTACAATTAAAATCTCTTTTATCATAGATTGAAAAAAATTTCTTGCCTCTTCGTCCATATGGTAGAAACCGTAAATTTAGTTAAATTCAACCGTTTGCAAACATCACTTTGTTTAACTCCATTTTCTATTTTCCTTATAGTGTCGTGTTTGTCACTTAAACTAAACGCTTTACGTTTTTGTGTACCCATTTTAAAATAAAAACTTAAACATTCACTTTACTACTTTGATCAAATATGTATTAGAACCGCATAACACAACAAGTGCATTGAAAATCATACTACTCGAACTAGCGACGTGGCTGAAACAAGTAGAATAAGGGTTCCCAGCGAGTTTCGGTGAATTTCCTAGATCAAGTCGCGCGACATCGAGCACAGGGAGTGGCAAGTTCGTTATAAACGGTCACAAAGCATCCAAATTTGGTTCGCTGTATCTGGAAGTTTGTTATAACCGGGTTCGTTATAACCGATAAAAATTTGTAGTGGTCTTATGGAAGTTTTTTCGTGCATTATAAAATAGTTCGTTTTAACCGGAAATTCGCTATAAACGGATTCGTTATAAGCAGACTTCACTGTATTCATTACTGGAGCATGGTGTTTCACTATATAGACAATCTCTACATCTCTATATTTTTCAGTTACAAAGCAAGTAGTTATGTTTGTCGCTAAAATTCGTTTTTTTTTTTTTTTTTTTTTTTTTTTTTTTATGGGTCTAGCACACGTGCTGCAGGGAAGTCCCTAAAGCGCTCCAGGAGCGGCACGAGTGCGGAAAAAGTGATTCACGTTGTTCTTGAATCGCTGTAAATTGTACTCGGTGGGAAACACAGCGCTGTGCAAATTATTCCAAAGGGATGACGTTCTCCATATAAAAGATTACTTGAAAAGCGTTTGTACGCGGAGTAACAAGCTGAACCTCGTACGGATGCGAAGCACCAGCGCGACGTGTATTTCTAACATGCACCGCTTTGGGAGGAATTAAGCGGGCTACATCCTTCGAACACTTTCCATGAAAATACTTGTAAAACAGACTCAAGTCGCCAACCGTTCTTCGATGTTCCAGCGAATCAAGGCCGCCGGTCAATTCCGGGTCCCCAATCAGACGGACCGCTCTTCTCTGAACAGAATTCAACAAATGCAGTGTATGTTTGGGAGCGGAGCCCAAACGTGGGAGCAGTATTCCATAGTTGGTCGAATTTGGGCTTTGTAAAGAATTAACAGTTGCTGTGGGGTGTAAAGCTTTCTGGTTCTAAATAATATTCCCAACTTTTGAGAAGCTCTCCTTGCTATGCCTGCAACATGTTCATGCCAAGACATATTTGCTCCCAAACTAACGCCCAACAAATTGAGCGACGATGCTAGGGGAATGGAGTGCCCCGACATAACTATGTCGGGTTCAGCAACGTTAACTTTTTTAGAAAAAACTGCCGCTTGGGTTTTTGTAGCGTTAAATTTCACTTGGTTACTGTCGCCCCAAGATAGAATTTCTTCCAGGTCTTTGTTAAGTTGAAGGACCTCCTGCTGTCTGCGGATATTCGCCTGAGCAGCCGATGTCCGAGCGTTCAAGGTGAATGAAGAGACAAGCGTACTGTCATCTGCAAAGCTATAGATTGGATTCCCGGTCTTTTCCAGCAGATCGTTAATGTAAATGAGAAAGAGAGTAGGAGACAGTATGGAGCCCTGGGGCACACCGGCGTTGATAGTGAGGGTGTTAGAAAGAAATTCGTCGACCGCCACTCGTAAAGAACTCTCTCTGAGGAAACATGAGAGCCATAAACAGAACCTTTCAGATATACCATAAGAGCGTAACTTAGCCAACAGTCCATCGTGCCAAACACGGTCGAATGCCTTGGATATGTCAAGAGCAACTGCTCGAGATTCTCCAAAGTGTTCAATTGCGTTGTTCCAAACATGTGTTACATAAGTCAGAAGATCTCCTGTTGATCTATGTTTACGAAAACCATATTGGTGATTGCTAATAATATTGAATCGTTCAAGATATTTTAGAAGATGCTCATTGATAACCTTTTCCATGACTTTCGATATTATTGAAAGCAGCGCAACTGGTCGGTAGTTATTTGGCAAGGTCTTCTTACCTTTTTTAGGTATCGGCTGAACCGTGGCACATTTCCAGCAGGACGGAAATATTCCCTTTCTGTAGGATAGGTTAAAAAGTCTACAGAAAACTGGTGTTAGTTCCCTTACACAGTTTTTGAGAACTATGGCAGGTATTCCGTCAGCGCCAGAGGCCTTCTTGGTGTCTAGCTTCATTAAAATACGCTTTATGATGCGGTGTCTGAAGACAACATCGGGCATCCTTGACTGCAATATGGGAATAGTAGGTGGTGTTTTTCCTTGGAAATCGACAGTAGAATGTGAAGCAAAGAGTTCAGCCAACAAGTTCGCTCTCTCAACAGGTGTGGTTGCAATGGAATTATCTGGCCGTGTGAGTGGTGGTATGGTGGATTTGGTAAAATTTTGACTAACTGCCTTAGCGACTGTCCAAAAGGACCTGGAATTGTTGGGACAAGCGAGAAGTTTGTTTCTAATTCGTTGATTGTGTGCCTCCTTGGTTTCGTCGATAATTCCCTTGCATCTGTTCCGGGCATGAACAAAGATGTTACGATTTACGGTGTTAGGATTTTCACGCCATTGTCGGTAGGCAATATGTTTAGAAGGAACAGCTTCTTTGCATTTTCGGTCGAACCAAGGCTTGCCGTTGGAGGAGCATTTCTTCGAAAAAAGGGATGTAAGCTTCCATACAGTCAAAATAACATCGGAGACCTCCCTGGCGCAGTCAGATGTGTTATCAGATCGAAAACAAACGTCCATCCAAGGAAAAGTTCGAAAGTATTCCATGAGATCTTCCCATTTAGCAGATTTGTAGTGCCAAATCTTGCGCGGCCTAGGCGCCTCTCTGTCACTGATTGGCAGGATACTCGATGTCGAAAGCAGTTTATGGTCGGAAGAACCTAACGGCGGATTTACGGTGACCGTGTATATCTCCGGATTGGTGGTTAAAAACAGATCAAGAAGACTGGCGAACTCACCGTCTCGATCAGGGATCCGTGTTGGTTCGCCAATAAGCTGAGTTAAGCCATAACTGATTGAGAATGATTCAGCTGTACTATTATTTAGGTCTAGTACATTTTTAAACCTTTTGCAGTTTATGATTTTTTTTTTTACTTTGGTTGATACAATAAAGTTTTTTTACATAATAGAAACGAACATTTAAATGCAAATTTTATGTTTATTCTATCGATTCTTTAACCATTTCCTAGATAAGTTTCGCTGTCACCGGCCAGACAATTTATTCATTTCGAGTAGTATAACTACGGCAATTGTTGAACGCATACGAAAATATGGATATTATAAAATGTAAAAGTAGTTTAAATAAAGACAGAGGGCCTATTCCTTATAGTGCACTCTTCTGGTTACTTGCCAGAACTGCTGGCCCGGCTCATGCCATTAGTTCCTCCTCAGTTATTTAGATATTAAACTAAGTATAAATAAAGTAGATTTGTAGTTTAGCCTTAGTCAGTCATCGCTCCTGATAGAGCTACCATGCTTAGCAAAACGCACGTCGAGTGCAAAAATAAAGTGGTTGGTGTAGTGGTGATGTATACTGAATACTGTCATTATGTCAAATATTCCCAACATAGGTGATTTTCTGACTGCGTGACGCGCGTCGCATCAAGCGCAAAAATAAACTGTTTCTAGTCGAAATTCACGTTAAATTATAAAAATGTTTTTGATCAAAAGTCATGTTTTAATCACAGGCGTCAGACAACGGTAATAAATGGGACTTTTGCCAAATTCTAAGTATGTTCAAATTGAAAAACAAGTGGTGGACGTTGTTCCACGTGATCCAAGTAATCACCTTTCAATTTTTTAAACTATGTCTATAACACCCTGTATATATAATGTATTGGAATATTAGATCGCGTTAATTAATTAAAAAACCGGGTCAATATCAAATCAGCATAAAACGTTTTGACGCAACAGTCCTTTTATTTTACGATTTCTTCCTTCTTACATAAATATATTTTCAGCAAACACAAAGTTTACCGAGTACAAGGGCTGTATCTCGAGCAAGCTCAATTTGTATGAGCGATCCCGGATATCTGCGAGCAGAAGATGTGGAATTATCTGTTGTGTCTCCAAGAAGACCCGGATTATTGACAGTCCGGCAATATCCAATCAGGAAATATCGGCTAATAATAATGATGTAAGTAGTCAGGATGTTTTATACATACAGTAGAGTAAAAGTGTAAGAGTTTATCCTGATACCGGAATATTAGAATTTTAAAAGTAATAAGATTATTTGTAAATAGCATCACGTGCCTCCTATTATTTATTTAAATAATTCACAATAGTTCATTTTAATTAATACAATAACTACAGAGTACATATATAATAAAAGACTGTTTTTAGTCAATTTCCACTGGCTTATTTAAATTGCGATGACGCGTTTCCCTGTCGATGCAGCTTCTTCAGATCTATATTTTACACTGTCAAGTTAGGTTTAATGTTCACAATTTTATATAATTTCTTAATTATAATATTACATCTAATTAGATTACATTGATAGTATTGGGAAACCCACACTGATTTGGAATTAGGAGAATAAATTTAATAATGGTGAATTGCTTAAATCTACCTGGTCGTTGAGTAAAGTACCTGTAGTCCTTAATCGATTTATTTGTATTGTCTCTAAAAGGTTTAGTTTTAAACCTTTTTGTTGGGTGTGTAAAATTTTGAAATTCTTGTGAAATGTGTGATTTTCTGTTAAAAGATGATTAGCTTATGTTGAATTCGATTTTCTATGGATGAAACTTTTTTCATGTTCTGTAATTCTTTGTATAAATGTACGTCCAGTTTGTCCTATGTATGTTTTAGGACATGACCCACATGTTAATTGATAAACACCTGATTTATTATCTTTATCGATTTGTGGTTTGTAGTTTTTAAGCTATTTCCCTATAGTATTGTTAGTGTTGTAAGCTATGTTGATATTTTTTTGATTTAAAAATTTCCCCAGTTTTTCCGTTGGTTTGCCGAAATAGGTTAAGCAGTTAAATGTGGCAGTTCTGTCCTTAAAACGTAGGTATATTTCTGAGATTGCCAGTTTGTGATATATTGCATATTCATGTTTTTTCATGGTTTTACTGATTGTTAAGTCTAGGAAGTTGATTAACAATCAGTAAAACCATGGAAAAACATGAATTTGTCAAACAGATACCACAATTCACAATAGTTCTCACCACCGTAACCATCATAAACTCGCAGCTTATCATAGTTTTATACGTAGACTAACTAATATCCCCTTATCAGAGGAAAATTTTACTAAAGAGTTGAACTACATAAAACAAGTAGCCGTTAACAACGGTTATTCGGTTACTTTAATCAATAATATCGTTAGGAAAAAACTTAGAAACTAGGCAATCTCAGAAATATACCCACGTTTTAAGGACAGAAAATACCACATTTAATTGCTTAACCTATTTCGGCAAACCAACGGAAAAAAAACTGGGGAAATTTTTAAATCAAAAAAAATATCAACGTAGCTTACAAGACTAACAATACTATAGGGAAATATCTCAAAAACTACAAACCAGAAATCAATAAAAATAATAATATGTGGATCATGTCCTAAAACATACTTAGGACAAACTGGACGTACATTTATACAAAGAATTACAGAACACGAAAAAAGTTTCATCCATAGAAAATCTAATTCAACATATGCTAATCATCTTTTAACAGAAAATCACACATTTAACAAGAATTTCAAAATTTTACACGCCCAACAAAAAGGTTTAAAACTAAACCTTTTAGAGACAATGCAAATAAATCGATTAAGGACTACAGGTACTTTACTCAACGACCATTATTGAATTTATTTTCCTAATCCAAATCTGTGTGGGTTTTCCAATACTATCAATGTAATTTAATTAGGTGTAATATTATAATTAAGAAATTATATAAAATTATGAACACTAAACCTAACTTGACAGTGTAAAATGTAGATCTGAAGAAGCTGCATCGACAACGAAACGCGTCATCGCAATTTAAATAAACCCGTGGAAATTGACTAAAAACAGTCTTTTATTATATATTTATAATGAATTTCCATGAAGTAGAAGCTACAACCATCCAAAAAATATTATATATATATATATATATATATATATATATATATATATATATATATATATATATATATATATATATATATGTATATATATATATATATATATATATATATATATATATATATATATATATATATGTATATATATATATATATATATATATATATATATATATATATATATATATATATGTATATATATATATATATATATATATATATATATAATACATTAAAATTCCTGGTTTCATTCCGTTCATCTAACAATGAATTTACACGACGTTTCGACAAAATCTCATTTGGCATTTTCAAATGTTCTTGCTGCTGCTACGCGATACTATGATCTTTCGTGCAAATTCATCGTTAGACGAACAGATTGAAACCAGAAATTTCATGTATTACATTCCACCGTCCGTGAAAACCTCCGTTGCAACATATATATATATATATATATATATATATATATAGGGTGTTTATACGGCGCACATGTTGACGTTGACAATAAAATGTTTTGAACTGTCAGTTTAAAGAAATTACGCCATCTTAATTTTTGTTTAAAAGGGACATCCCTGTATACTATTTTATTTTTGAGTCCTACTAAAAATTCTAGATATTATTTGTCATAACATACCACATGTCTAAATTAAACTGTTTTGGAATTATTGTCATTGAAATTTAAAATTAAAAAGAGACAAAAAAATTATTAATAAATACTCTTAAGTTTATTTTTAAGGGAACAAATGCTCAAAATATCTACTGTTAACAGCAGGACAAAGACCCATAATAAACGGCTTGAACAGAGTTTCACAGACAATCCGGAGTGATCTGTGCTACTTTATATTGAATTCTTTGTCGTAAACCTTCTACAGTTACAGGTCGACTTCGGTAAACTTTGGTTTTCAAATGACCCTGCAAAAAAAAAAAATCGAGTGGCGTAAGGTCGGGACTCCTTGCAGGCCATTCTAGAGCACCTCTTCTGCCTCTCCATCGATTAGGAAAAAATCACATCCAAATATCTACGAACATTGATTTCGTAGTGAGGAGGTGCTCCGTCCTGTTGATACCATAGATTTCTGTTAGAAGAATCCAAATTATTTTCATCGAGAAAAAGACCTGTTGGAATAACTTACTCTTGGAGTAACTGTAAATACTGCTGTCTTGTAAAGTTTCCATCGATAAAAAAGGGACTAATGATACGAGGTCCACAAATCCCTGCCCACACGTTTGTGGTCTTTGAGAATGACTGTCGATTTTCCAGTGGGGATTTTCAGTAGACCAGTACCGGCAGTTTATGCCTGTTAACTCTTCCGTGAAGACAAAATGTGGCCTCGTCAGAAAAAAAAAACTATATTATGAATTAGGTTAGGATCATTATTGATTCGTTCCACCATGACCTCGCAAAATTTAACGCGTCTGTCGTGGTCATCTTCAGATAATTTTTGTAATAGAATGGATTTGTATGGATGCAATTTTTCTTCATTCAGTGTACGACTTAGGGTACCTTTACTTATGTTGTGATCTAGGCAAAGCTGACAAGTGGCTGTTTGGGAAGTTTTTGTCATTTCCAATAAAAACATCTAATTTTTTATCATCGCTTGTTTTAATTTTTGGAAGTTCAGATTTAGAACGATCTTCAAAATTACCTGATTGTCCAAATCGTTTTAATGTTTTGCTAACTACGAATTGGGTAATAGGTAGATAGGTAAACGTTTCGTGAATAAATCATTTTTTGTCGCGTTGGGTGGTTACCTGACAGCAAATGTTTGACACAAGCCAGCTTAATTTTTTATTTTTTTTTAAATTTGATCTCCTTAATTTCAAATATGAATAATTCCAAAACAGTTCAATTTAGACGTATGGTATGTTTGACAAATAATATCTAGAATTTTTAGTAGGACTCAGAAATAAAATAATATACAGGGCTTTTCATTTTAAAAAATTTAAGATGGCGTAATTTCTTCGAATTGACAGTTCAAAACATTTTATTGTCAACGTCAGAATGTGCGCCGTATAACACCCTATAATTTTTATCTAAACATTTTTTTGATACGCCGTGAAAGCATTATTCCATACATATAGGGCACCCTATATATATATATATATATATATATATATATATATATATATATATATATATATATATATATATTTACATACATACATATACATATACATACACACACACATACATACATACATAGTGTTTGTCAATATATGTATATATATATATATATATATATATATATATATATATATATATATATATATATATATATATATATATATGGCAAAATAGGTGCTTATACTGCACTCTGTCGGTGACTTATTTAAAGTCTATCCGAACAATGCGGCCAGATCATAACTGACACTGAATTGCAGAAGCGCACCCGCTCAAGCTTCCCGCTTGAAGGCATAGATGGCGCATTGGTGAAGCAACCAAGGCAGATGGATGGAAAAATTCGCACCCGGCAGCTCCCAAAGGTTTTTCCCGTATTTGCCAGACTATCCCAAATTTCAATATATGCACTGAACCCCACAACACCCCGTATATACATATACACACACACACACACACATATATATATATATATATATATATATATATATATATATATATATATATATATACATATATATATATATACACATATATATATATATATATATATATATATATATATATATATATATATATATATATATATATATATATATATATATATATATATACATATACATATATATATGTGTGTGTGTGTAAATAATACTCTTTTTACTTAGTGAAAGCTTTCGGATATATTCAATCCTTCTTCAGTCACTCTACAAAAGGGGACGGTGGTCATTAAAAAAAGCTTTAAAAAACAAAAATTATTAAAAAACTTACTGTAAGTGAGGTTACAAACATAAACTAGGCTCTTCCAACATTCTTTCTTTCTCCACAGTATGTGTGTGTACAGTGTACATGTAAACAATAAAAATATTCAAAAGGAGAAACAGTCATCAATTAAAATTTTCAAAATTTAACACCATTATACATGTATATGCTCGGGACGCACAGAGAGCGGTATAGCACATATATATATATATATATATATATATATATATATATATATATATATATATATATATATATATATATATATATATGACCAGATCTCATAGAGGGGGAAAAAAATGGCGGAATCTTGTTCGTCTGGACCCCACAAAACCATTCCCCTTTCCAGATATTGAGATAGCCGAAATTTGAGCTCGATTAAACGACGTTAACCCGTGCCGCTCGTCGCTCAAAGTTTGAAAAAATCCAAATTTTTGGCCAAAAAGCTGACATATGGAGCCATAACTCCAGAACGGTAAATAATAGAAACACGCTTAATATCTCAAAAAGAAAGCTAATGTTGTTCTTCAAAATTTATATTCCATACATAATTGTTGTTATTTTAAGTCAAACCGAGTTACAACAGTCTTTAGCCCCAAAAACGTGACCTGATACCACTAGGAGCATACTTCGTATATTTTGTTATTAAGTGATAAATTTTGCTTTTTTTTGGTATATTTTTGAGTTTAAAGTAGAAATATAATAAAAAAAACAAGTAATACTGATAAGTCTAATGACATTTTTTATTTTAAAATATAAAAATTAGGTATATAATACATACAAAACAGACACAGAAAAGATACAGACGTAGTACCTACATGAGTTGATAATTTTACATAGTTATCTAATCTATTCTAGAGCTTTTGTTAAAGTAGTTTTTGAAACGTCAGGATATAATGCTCGGCATTTACTTACAACTTGCAGGACATATTGCTTTTGGTCTTCATCTTTTGTCAGAAGGTCGTTAAAGTCGGTTATTAATTTAACACCACGCTCAGCCATATCATTAACTACTTTTAATGTTTTGACAATTTTCAATCCTTCTTGGAAGTCATTATTTTGAGGCCAGGTGTTTGGATGTTGTCTTAGGAAATCTGTTTTTATATTAAATTGGTCAAAGAATGTAAACGTTTCTTTGGTAAGTAAATTTACCAATCCTCCATCAACTACCTCTTTTAAGTTTTCTTTCCTAACTTTTGGATTTACAACCTTAGCGTGCTGTGATGGTTTATCTGTGCTACTGATCAATTTATTAGCCATTAACAACTTTTCATCGTTTGTAATGGTGGGATCAAAAAACGATAATCCCACCAACCTTGCATTCAAATACCACAAATGGTTCGAAAATTTGGTCAGGGCTATTTCTGCAATGTCGTTATCACATTTTTTATAGTCTAACAGACTATGCAAAATACTCTGGCTCTCAGTTAATTTGGTCTCGAATTCAGCAGTAACATTTGCAATTATTTCTGGCGTTAGCTGCTTTTGTATTAGATTGTCACTGATACCTGTGTCGTATTTTCCTTTGTCTATCTTGGGCCACGCAGTGAGGAATCTCTTGAAAATGTCTGGATGAGGTCCAGTGGTTGATCCCATTTTTGTGTCGAATACGCCTCTTAACAGAATTTCCAAGATATGGTGACGGCAAGCTAGGTATAACAATTCTCTTCCTAACATTTGCTCCAATATGACGCATGCTCCTTTGAGTCTTCCCGTGTTGGATGCTGTAGTGTCAAAGCACATCGCCTTGACGGTGTTGAGAAGACCCCATTCATGTAGGCATTCATATACGGCTACGGCTTGCTCCTCTCCAGAGCTGTTTGCTGTTACAGGAACTCCCAGTAGCTGTTCCTTTTCGCCATATGAAATAGCTATAACTATTCGCTCACATTGTTCATTTTTTAAAACACCCGGTAAAAGTTTACCGTCCCAATGGACAACCACGGGCTCTTTTTCAGGAATGTTTACTTTATCAAAAATTTTTTTATTATATTGTTCTCTGAACATTTGCCTTCTATCATGTAATAAAGTTTTCGAGACTTTGTAGTCAAGAGGGTCAAGGTTTAGTGCTTCTAGAGTAGCTATCAAAATTCTCGTGGCATTTCTGTCGGATACCTTACATCGATCTAATAAAATGGACAATTTCATGTTTAAAATCTCTTTAACGCCCCTTGCAAATGAAACTTTCATCCTCTTGCTCTCAGAGGGTCCTGGATCTTCTGAAGCTTCTTCAGGGATGTCCATTTCCTCCAAGCTCTCAAGTTCCTGGTAGATGCTGTCCTCTTCAGTGTCTTCTTCTCCTTCTTCAAACTTGTCTTCATCATCCGTCTCTAAGAAGCAACAAAAGAAAGAGAAAAAAAAGACTATAAAAACTTGTCGTTTTAGCAGAATAGTAATAATACATAGGTACTAAATTACCTACTTCTAATTATTAAAAGGTATTATTTAAAAAATATAAACTCAATCATAAAGATGCCAAATCATGCTCTCATGTACAATTTTCTTTCAATTATAATGAAACTATTTACTTATTTGTTTATCTATTTTTTAGAATACTAATAATAAAAAAAAAACTCACCAATATCAAAAGTTGCTTCTTGAATTTGTCGGTTCATTTTTGCAAGTTTCTTTTGCACCTTGATTTCTTCAGCTCGAGACAACTTGAGATCCACTCCAGTCATGGAACCTGGGCGGCCCTTCTGCCTCTGTTTCACGAGAAACGCCTTATCTTCTTCCGATTTCATCGGAGCCAAGGCATCTTGTTGAGCAATATCAAAGAGATCATCCAACTTTTCAACAAACTGTTTAAATTTGTTCTTGGCCGTTTTCGATGTTTTCTTCCGGTCTTTTTGAAGAGTTCTCCACTCGGCGTGAAGTTTTTCCAGCTTAGTAATTGCATCTTGCTCATATTTAATCGAGATTCGAGCTTTCTCCCAAAAAATAAACACTTCTCGTATTGTAAGTTTTGCCGATTCTCTTACAGTTAATTTCACAGTACGTAAATTATAAAATAAAGCACACAAAACTTGACGATTTGAGGGTAGTTTTATAACCGGTGATCTGGTGAATGGGATAGCCCACAAGAAATATTTTATCCTTGGTCCGGCTTTGTACACCTGATGTGGATGCCATTTCAGAGGCCAATAGGTAAATAACAGTTAACTTGGAAAATAAAACAAAATATATTGCAAACTTTAATTTCAGTAAAATGTTTTCAAATGTCTTTTAAAATAATACTATAATAGTTATAAAAACAATAACACACACACTTGGAGAATTAAAAAAAAAAAAACGTTAAAATATCTTCACTAGATAATTGTTCGATCTAACCAGCTCAAAGGCACTTTAGAACCTAAACTGAATAAATAAAAGGTCGGTTGCACGCTGAAGTAAAAATCACCATCCCTAAAATAGAAATTAGATTCACCCTCCTTTTTACCTGTCAAACGGGTCTTTCTTTGGTAAACTAGTCAGGTAATCCCCATATAATAAAAGATTAAATTTGAACAAAAGGGTCTTTATGTTTGAAAATTGAGTTCCAAAATAGTTTTTTAACAAAAAAAATGTTAATTCCGAGACACATTATGTAAAAACCCGTAAAATTCTTAGAATACTCCCAAACTGGCTCCTACTGGGACCAGGTCACGTTTTTGGGGCTAAAGGCTGTTGTAACTCGGTTTAACTTAAAATAACAACAATTATGTATAGAATATAAATTTTGAAGAACAACATTAGCTTTCTTTTGAGATATTAAGCGTGTTTCTATTATTTACCGTTCTGGAGTTATGGCTCCATATGTCAGCTTTTTGGCCAAAAATTTGGATTTTTTCAAACTTTAAGCGACGAGCGGCACGGGTTAACGTCGTTTAATCGAGCTCAAATTTCGGCTATCTCAATATCTGGAAAGGGGAATCGTTTTGTGGGGTCCAGACGAACAAAATTCCGACATCGATTTTTTGCGGTCACCCTAATATATATACATACATACATATACCTATACACAGACATATACACACACACACACACATATATATATATATATATATATATATATATATATATATATATATATATATATATATATATATATATATATATATATCTCATGTATGTCAAAACCTATTACAGCTAATTTTACCCTCCAATCTTTTCATAAAAAGCCTCTAATCTATAAAATATCTTGTGTTTTATATAGTGCTCCAAATACTCCTCGAATAACTTTAACAGATGAAATAAAACAAAGAAAATACATCTCGGGACACACATTAATTTAAGAAAGAGTTGTTTTTTTTGTCCTTTTCGTTTAGATTTTGGGCGGAGACAAAACATTTATTTCAACAAGCGTAGAAAAACTTTTTTATGTAGTTAATTAATTTATTTAACGTCTTACTATATTTAGGTTAATTTATTCATTATTAATCAGAGGCTAAAAAGGTTTAATATTATTATTCTTCTCATATGCTACATTTTCATTAGCTATTGAATTTCGCTTAAAATCACATCGAACAAAATATATGCTTTCTGCCAACGAAATACGTGCGTACGTACGTTCAAGAATAAAATTCAAATGCGGATGATACAGATTAAAAAATTATCAAGTATGTTTGATATATAAATAAACGTTTTTTAATCGCTAGATTATTAATTTTGCGATGTATTCTTTATTATGAAGTTGAAAGTTAAAAAAAAATATATTTTTCGTGATCTAAAACCCTAACAGCTTGAAAAAAAACATTTCGAATGGTAATTTTCTCACGAATACAATACTCCTATTAGCCGGAAAAGTAAATACGATAATTTAGCTACTGCTCCATAAGGACATATCCACCAACTTAACCGTTTGAGACTATACAGGGTGAGTTAACGATAGAGTAAAGTTCATTATCTCATTTGTTTGGGGAATGACGAAAAAATGTTAAATACAATGGTTTTAGGGAATGTTAACGTACACAGTTTAAAATTATTTTTGAGTATACAGGGTACTTCAAAAAAGTGTGGCCAATATAACATGTTTTTTTAAATGGTAAATCCTATTTTCTAATTTATTTTTAAATTCTGCGTAAAATTTTATAACTTTTTTATTAATAATGTTATATACCTAAACCTAGTAGTTTTCCTAATATTTCAGTTTGTTTAAAAAAATACTAGTTTTCAGTTTTGTAAAAAATTGGCAGTAGCGCCATTGTTTTTAAAGGTGGAATACTCATAATTGGTATGAGCGTCCTATAGAGATGAAAAAAAATATATGTTAAGAAATTTGAGTTAGATGCTACAGGGTGTTCAAAATAAGTTTATGCATTTCGACTAATTTTTTAAATGGCACACCCTGTATATTATTATTTTTTCTGATAGATTTTACAAAACCCTCCAACTTTTATTAAGTATATCATATACCTATTTCTAACAGTTTTCGATTTATTTTGAATTTTCCAATTTTTACCCTCGTTTGTAATTCCCTTACGCCAGGAGTGTTCAAACGGTCGATCACGATCGACAAGTCGATCGCGAGTGCTTTTTGAGTCGATCTCGAGAAAAAAATTCCGATATAGAACTATTCACAGATTTTGTTTTAGGTAACTAAAACAAAATGTAATGAATAAACTACTAAAAATTTATTCGATCCACAATTAGGCCAGAATAACCCCCTCATCACTTTCTTTTATCGTAATAACCCCCTGCTAGCGGCAAAAGGCGGCTTTATCAAAGGAACGCGCGGTACTTGTCAAAGAAAAGCCGCGTTTTTGATTCCCGCCGATTTTTCTAGAAACTTCGGGCGGCGTGGTTGACGGAACATTCGAGACTTCGTTCGCGCCAATATAAATGTTGCGCCTGCAGGAATAGAAGTCAGTCTGAGTTGTAATTTGAAGGCGATACATCGATACAAAGTTTATTAATAAATAGTCCAAAATGAGTGCGGCGAAGAAAAGTAAAACTTATCATTTTAATAACGATTGGGAGGAAGAATTTTTCTTTTGTATGGTAAAGGATAAGTGCATTTGTCTCATTTACCGTGCGTCAGTTGCAATACCTAAGCGTGGGAACTTAGAGAGGCATCATAAAACGGTTCATAAAAACTATGAAAATGATTTTCCGTCACAGAGTGAATTAAGAAAACGAAAAGTACGTGATTCGATAACTTGTTTGAAAAAAGAACAAACCATGTTCACAAGACCAGCCAAACAATCAAAAGCTGCAACGATCGCGTCATTTTAAAATATGATATGATGATGGATTGGTTGTGAAGGAAGCATTTATTGAAGCGAATGAGACTTTATTTGGAGATTTTAAAAATAAAACAGAGGTTATGTCTGCTATTAGAGAACTTCAGTTAAGTCGTCCGACTATCACAAGGCGTGTTGAAGTCATGAGTCAGGACATGGCAGATAAACTAAAACATGATATCATGGAATGTAATACTTTTCTTTACAGTTCGACGAATCCACCGATATGACAGACACTGCCCAGCTGTATATTTTTATTCGAATGGTATTCAATGACATGTCGGCTAAGGAAGAGTTTTTGACAATGATTCCTCTGAAAGGAAAGACCCGTGGCGAAGATATATATGACGTTTTTCTTCAATTTCGTAACAAACTACAAGCTACCAATATATAAAAACTAGTGTGCATTACAACCGATGGAGCACCAGCAATGACTGGAAATGAAAACGGTTTTGTGGCATTGTGTCGAGCTAATGATGATTTCCCTTCATTTTTCTCCTTCCATTGCATTATACGTCAACAAGTTTTGTGTTCAAAAGTTCTAAACATGGAGGAGATTATGGGCATTGCAATAAAAATTGTGAATTCTATCCGTGCACGTAGCTTGCAACGACGGCTCTTTAAATTACAGTTGGAAGATAGTGAGTCAGCTGAACACACTGATTTAGTTCTTCACACGGACGTCAGGTGGTTGAGTCGCGGAAAATTCCTAGAAAGGTTTCAAGAATTATTGCCCGAAATAACAGCTTTTTTGGACGCAAGAGGTGATGACCCTCAGATGCTGAAAAACGGAAAATAGCTGACTGATTTGGCATTTTTGACAGACATCACAATGCATTTAAACACCATTAATTTGGAGCTTCAAGTAAAGGAAAAACTATTATTGAGATGATTAGTGCAATAAACGCATTCAAAAGTAAATTGCAACTTATGATAGATCAACTGAAAAGAAAGGATCTGAAAAATTTTCCGTCTTTGAAAGCAAGGATTCCTCAGTTGAATTATGATATTTATGAGGCGGAATTATCAAACATTTTGGGCCAGTTCGAAATACGTTTTTATGATTTCAGTAAATTGGCAAATATCGCATCATTTATGAGTTATCCTTTTTCTTGTAAAAACATTGAGGAATTAGCTACTGAAATAGCAAGTCAGTTTAACATGGACTCATGTTCTGTTGAAAATGAGTTAGTGCAGATTATATCAGATATACATCTCAAAGCCACAGCATCTGATACAAAATTCTGGTGTTTTATATCTGAAGATAAATATCCGAATCTAAGGCAAATCGCCCTTCAACTGACGGCAATGTTTGGGTCAACTTACTTGTGCGAGTCTGCATTTTCTGAAATGAAGATAATTAAGTCAAAATATCGCAATCGACTAACTGACGAACATATGTCATCATGCTTGCGATTAGCACTCGGTAATTACGTACCATCTTATGAAAAGTATGCTGAGGACATGCAGTGCCACGCTTCAACATCCAAAGTCACTCTTTAGTTAAGTTTAGACACTAGAATTCGTTTGTTTTGTAAGAACCAATAAACTCGCAATTTTGAATAATTATGAGTTTTTTCATTGACATTTTTAGAGCAGACCTACACTTACCTTGACTAAAAAAATGCATATTGTGCGGAAAAACTAATATCTATACCACGATACATCCTACCTAGACGACAATCCTGCATCACACCTACTTGCAGCCTCTCAGAGTCGATCGATCGTAGTCTAACAATATTGAGGTAGATCGCCAGCAGTTCAAGTTTGAGCACCCCTGCCTTTCGCTATAACATCATAGTTGCCAAGATAAAACAAAAATGTAGGCATTGTCAAATTTTGACATGTCTATTAAGCAAGTAAAAATAGTTTAATTTGTTGTAGTAGGTGACGTATAAAGGTAATAGTTATGGATTTTCCTAAAATGGGTTAATTGATATGGTTTATATACTGGGCGAGGCGGGAAAAATTGTTTTTTGGTAGTAAGGCATTACGGAGCGAAGTACCCTAATAGACGTATACCATCTAGAAAATCTTTTCAGTGCTTAATGGAACGGTTTGATGGTAGTGGTAGCGTTGAGTATACGAAACGGAAAGTAGTAAACCAGAATGCTACCAATGAGGAAAAAGAAATGGAGATTTTACTTAATGTTGAAAATAATCCCCAGGTCAGCAGCCGTTAACTAGCTGACTTATCGGACACATCCCAATCTACGGTTAATCGTACCACGAGAAAATACAAGTATCATCCCTTTCATATGGAACTACACCAAGAACTTCAAGACCATGATTTTGAACGACGAGTAAACTTTTCTAACACCACGAATGGAACAATAGACGCCGATCCAAATTTTTTATTCAAAATAATGTTTTCTGATGAAGCTACTTTTCGCAGTAATCGAGCAGTTAACAGCCATAACATGCATTATTATTCAACAGTTAATCCATTTTGGGTCCAGAAAGTTTAAAACCAAAATCATTGGTCGCTTAATGTCTGGTGTGGAATATTAAATTTTCAAATTATTGGTCCATATTTTTTCCACGAACCGCTTAACGCGTCCTAGATATCTAAATTTTTTGCAAAACGAATTTCCCCAGCTTCTTGAAGAACTTGATAACTTTGAAAGGGAACAAATGTGGATTCAATAAGACGGAGCTCCTACTCATTACCATCGAGAAGTTCGAAAATTTTTAATCGGTCGTTACAAAAATGGATCGGTAGAGATGGATTCATTCAGTGGCGCCCACGCTCATGTGATTTAACACCTTTAGACTTCTTTTTTGTGTGGCTACATTAAAGATCGTGTTTATGTGAATCTCCCTACAACATTAGTAGATATGGAAAATAGGATACGGGATGCGTGCAGGACAATAAAGCCCTTTATGCTAAAGAAGGAAAATATAGAAAAACAACTAAACATGTGTATTCAAATAGATGAGCATATTTTTGAACATTTATTACGTCATAATAATTAATCATTAGATAAGTTAAACTATATTAAAATTATGATTAACTATTTGTTTATGTTTTCACAATAGCGTAAGTGTATCAAAAAGAAGGGTAAAAATTGAAAAATTCAAAATAAATTGAAAACTATTAGAAATAGGTATATGAAATACTTAATAAAAGTTGGAGGGTTTTGTAAAAATCTATCAGGAAAAATAATAATATACAGGGTGTTTCATTTAAAAAATTTGAGATTTTTCAATTTAAAATAGTCGAAATGCATAATTTTATTTTGAACACACATCTAACTCAAATTTCTTTACATATATCTTTCTTGCTTCTCTGTAGAGCACTCATACCAATTATGAGTATTCCACCTTCAAAAACAATGGCGCTACTGGCAATTTTTGACAAAATTGAAAACTAGTATTTTTAATTAGAAAATAGGATGTTCCATTTAAAAAAAACATATGTTATATCGGCCACACTTTTTTGAAGTACCCTGTATACTCAAAAATAATTTCAAACTGTGCACCTTAACATTCCCTAAAACTATTGTATTTAACATTTCTTTGTCATTTCCGAAACAAATGAGATAATGAACTTTACTTTATCGTTGACTTACCCTGTGCATCAGTAATCCGCTCTTCAAGTTTTCTGTGGATTAGGATTCCAATTCCAGAATGTGCTCTTGCCTTCTTGTCTTTTCCGCTGTTGAATAATATATAATTCTGATATCTCACGTTTCCCTATCCTTTTTTCTTTGTTTCTGATATTGAGCATATATCAATTCTATTTTTGTTAATTTCCAGTAGAATCTCCTGGTCTTTCATATTCCATGACGTTACGTTCTATGTGGCCAGACGAATTATTTTTTTTGTTTTCCATTCTCGTTTCTGTTTACTCGCCGGGTTGTTTTTCCTTTGTGGCCGTCCTTGTTCCGAGGCTGGGTTACACAGCCCCACAAAAAAAAAGTGGGGTATACTTTTGATGCGATATATCAGATCCGTAGTATTTTTGCCCGCTGATCACGAATCTGACGTCAGAATATCGCCATCACATCTCAATTTTTTTCTAACCTCAAAAAAATAGGTAAAAATTAGTAAAAATTAAGAAAAATATACTCCTAAAAAATTGATTCCAGCTTTTTCATGAATCCAAAGATGTATTAATATGTATTCGGACACGCTAAGCTAATATTCATCGGTTGGATTAAGCCATACAGTTCTGTTTTCTTTCTAACCTCAATAAATCAGACAGATATAGTGCTTCTCGAATGCAAAAACGAAATCAAATTAAAATTCAACCGATTCTTACCAAATTTGGTACACGGGGGTTTTTTGGGTTGCTGATCATGAATCTGAGGTCAGATTTGCAAAATTCAAAATGGCGGATCCAAGATGGCGGACAAAATTTTTGAAAACCAACCGATTCCTACCAAATTTGGTATACAGTTGGGAAATCCTCAAACCTGATACTCTTAAACCCTAAACCCTGAAACCTTAGACTCCCACACCCTGTAACCTCAAAAAATAGACCTCAATAACCCTGTAACTTTAAAAAATGAGACCCAATAAACTCAAAACCAGGACTTTTAAACCATATACTCTCAAATAGTAGACCCTTAAGCCCTAGAATTGCGAAGGTTAAACCCGCGCCTAACTTTCCTTTTTTTGGCTGTATATTGTTCTTTTTTCCGCGAATGACCTATTCAAAGGCTTTCTGCCCAAACGCTTTTGAGGACTTGTTTCTCTTTTTAGCGACCTGCAATAGTCCGCTAGCATATGGTCATCCCATCGTCCTTGATACCGATTTTCTATGATTTTCAGATCTTGGTGAAAACGTTCCCCTTGCTCCTCACTGTAGTCACCAAGATTATCTGGGAAATCATCGATGTGGGAGTCCAGGAAATGTAATTTTAGATTCATTAAGCAACCTAATGTTTGAAAATTTTTTACCATTTTCTCGACTATTTCTTTGTACTTAGGACTTTTATTATTTCCCAAAAAGTTTGTTGCGACTTCTTTAAAACTAAGCCAAGCAGCTTTTTCAACTTTATTCATTTTAGTAACAAATAATGAATTTTGAAACAATTTTCTTATTTGTGGCCCATCAAATACGCCTGCCTTAATTTTAGCTTCAGAAAATTTCGGAAATTTTTTATGCAAATATTTGAAACATGGGCCGTTTGTATCTAATGCTCTCGTGAATTGCTTCATAAGTCCAAGCTTAATTTGAAGCGGGGGAATAAGAACTTTTCCTGGATCTACCAATGATGGAAACAATACATTATTTTCACCAGGAGTGAACGATTCTCTTGTTGGCCAAATTTTCTTCTTATAATGACGTTCCCTGTCTCTGCTATTCCACAGACATTTATAACAGGGATAAAGTGTAAACCCTGACTGTTGGCCAAGCAATATTGTTACAATTTTCAGATCTCCACAAATTTTCCAGTTATGATCAGCATATTTTATTTTTATCAAAAGCTGCTTCATTTTTTCATATTGCTCTTCCATAACTGTGGAATGAGCAATCGGAATGGGAGCGTAAACGTTGGTATTATGCAGCAAAACTGCCTTAATGCTCCGTTTAGAAGAATCAATGAACAGTCTCCATTCTTCAGGATCGTATGAGTTATTTTGAAATTCATCCATTAGACCTTTTACATCGGTACAATATGAAAGTGACAATTCCTCGTCCATTGTGAAATATTTTCGAAATTCTTCATCTCTGTTTCTATAATAAGAAATCGTAGCTTCAGGCTTAAGTAAATGTCTTTTTCTTTAAAAAGGAAGCAAGATGCTCTGAACCATCTTTGGATAAGCCTAAATCTCTGACTAGATCACTAAGTTCTGACTGTGATACGAGTATTGGTTCTGGTTTACGGTTGTATGGTAGAAATTCTTTATCTGTGACACTAGTATATGATAGGTTGTCACTAGAACATTCATTAGTAACAGTGTTTGAATCTTTTTCGACAATTTCAATGTTTTCGGCATGAACTGATAAGATGAAATCATTTGTTTCCATAACATCAGCATCAAGTGGTTCAGGAGGCGGAATTAGTTTTAGTTGGTCTTGTTACTGTCGAAACATCGTTATAAGTAATAGTGCTTTTATTTTTTCGGTTATGCCTAGATACAACATTCATACAAAAGTAGCAATCATTTTCACTGTATGGTCTATTCCATATTGCTGGTCTGGAATATTTAATCGCCTTCTTATTGATGTACAACATTATTTTGCAAGAACTGCAAATGATGTGGGGAACCCAATCTGTATCCTGGTGCTGTATTTCAATGTTAAAACAATCCTTATATAAGGTTTTAATCTTATCCGTTATCGGTGACCCCATTTTACTCAATACGTGTTGACAGCAAATATAACAAAATGAATCACTGTTTTTATCGCACTTATGAAAAGTCCTTGTACCGTGAGACCGTTTTCTTGTAGCATTATACTCTACATGAGCCAAGTCACCCACACATGAAGAGCTACGATCGCTAGATGACGACGGCTGCGGGCCCGCTTTCCCCACCCTGACCAACCGCCGATACTGGGTTTCCGAGTCCCTGCATCGTAATTCTTTTTCTTCTACCTGCCATGACGGCATCTAAGCCGTTATCCAGGGACTCTGCCGGCTAGTGGAGTAACACTGTTGCCCACCGTCACCACGTGGAGGTGCCCTGGATGCGGGTAGAAGAATAAAAATCGACCGATGAATTTTCTCGGCGTTCAAAATGGCGCGAAAAACATCTGCCATCTTGAATTTTGCAAATCCAACCTCAGATTCGTGATCAGCGACCCAAAAAATCCCCGTGTACCAAATTTGGTAAGGATCGGTTGAATTTTAATTTGAATTCGTTTTTGCTTTCGAGAAGCACTATATCTGTTTGATTTATTGAGGTTAGAGAGAAAACAGAACTGTATGGCTCAATCCAACCGATGAATATTAGCTTAGCGTGTCCGAATACATATTAATACATCTTTGGATTCATGAAAAAGCTTGAATCAATTTTTTAGGAGTATATTTTTCTTAATTTTTTACCTATTTTTTGAGGTTAGAAAAAAATTGAGATGTGATGGCGATATTCTGACGTCAGATTCGTGATCACCAGGCAAAAATACTACAAATCTGATATATCGCATCAAAAGTATACCCCACTTTTTTTTTTGTGGGGCTGTGTTATCAATGTTTTTAGCTGTATTCGGTTTTTACGGTGGGTGTGAAATGTTTAATGAAATAATGAACTTTACTTTATCGTTGACTCACCCTGTACAATATTTAACGGCTTCTGGTCTCTTTCACACCTTTCTTAAGTTAAAATTGAAGATAATAAAATATAACCTAATTTTTGAATTCCTCGACTCCAAAAATCTGAAAAAGGACAAATAACGTGGTACATACCATACGTTTTTACTATAAATATTTAAATAGAGCACAATGCGAATATTTGTTTGTTAGTGCTCTTATTTTTATTAGTTTTAAAGTTAATTTATTTTGGTAAATATCAATAACCATTTTGTTTCCTTATTTGATAATGTCAAAAAATATTATCCACAGGGCTTAAATTTTGTAAACATTTTTTTTTTTCAATTTAAATATTTGGAACTGGGATTTCCAAAAACTTATTAAAAAACAATATAGGCTTTATTTAATCTCCACTTTAAAATAAGCTCAGTGTGTAAGGAAACACTCCACCACGGCCATATTTTAAGTAAAAGCTTTCTTTGCATGCAAAAGTTTGTTTTTGTTGTTTCTTATTATGATGCTGCTTAAAAAACATATATTTATGTTGTGTTTTAGTCGTACGATCAGGATTTAAAGATATATCTATTTTTACCATCAGTAGAAAAAATGCCATTAGCTTCTTGACGTAGCTTCGGTAACAAACAAAATTCCATGTATTGTTTGTAACAACATTTAAAAATACATTTCAAATTTTGGATGGCTGTAGCTTCTACTTGATGGAAATTCATTATAAATATATAATAAAAGACAATTTCCACTGGTTTATTTAAATTGCGATGACGCGTTTCGCTGTTGATGCAGCTTCTTCAGATCTACATTTTACACTGTCAAGTTAGGTTTAATGTTTACAATTTTATATAATTTCTTAATTATGATATTACACCTAATTAAATTACATTGATAGTATTGGAAAACCCACATGAATTGCTTAAATCTACCTGGTCGTTGAGTAAAGTACCTGTAATTCTTAATCGATTTATTTACATTGTCTCTAAAAGGTTTAGTTTTAAACCTTTTTGTTGGGTGTGTAAAATTTTGAAATTCTTGTTAAATGTGCGATTTTCTCTTAAAAAAATGATTAGCTTATGTTGAATTAAATTTTCTATGGATGAAACTTTTTTCGTGTTCTGTAATTCTTTGTCTAAATGTACGTCCAGTTTGTCCTATGTAAGTTTTAGGACATGACCCACATGTTAATTGATAAACCCCTGATTTATTGTCTTTATTGATTTGTGATTTGTAGTTTTTAAGATATTTCCCTATAGTATTGTTAGTCTTGTAAGCTATGTTGATATTTTTTTGATTTAAAAATTTCCCCAGTTTTTCCGTTGGTTTGCCGAAATAGGTTAAGCATTTAAATGTGGTATCTTTGTCCTTAAAACTTGGGTATATTTCTGAAATTGTCTTGTTTTTAAGTTTTTTCCTAACGATATTATTGAATAAAGTAACCTAATAACCGTTGTTAACGGCTACTCGTTTTATGTAGTTTAATTCTTTAGTAAAATTTTCCTTTGATAAGGGGATATTAGTTAGTCTATATATAAAACTATGATAAGCTGCGAGTTTATGATGGTTAGGGTGGTGAGAACTATTGTGAATTGTGGTATCTGTATGACAAGGTTTGTGATATATTGCAAATTCATGTTTTTTCATGGTTTTACTGATTGTTAAGTCTAGGAAGTTGATTTTTCCCTTCGACTTCTTCTTCCATTGGAAAACTGATATTTCTATGTAAATAATTAATATACTGTAAAAAGTGAGTTAATTGTCTGTCCGTACCTGTAAAGCATACAATTATATCGTCTACGTATCGATACCAGTATAGACAATTATTACTATTGTTATTATGGTTGTTAAATATCATTGTTTCAGTACTGTCCATGAAAATTTCGGCAAGTAATGGACTTAATGGACTCCCCATAATTAACCCTTCCTTACTATTGTAGAATGTATTGTTAAATGAAAAATAATTTTGTCTTAGGCAAGTTCTTAATAAATTAATTATGTCCATTTTTATAACTTCATTTACTTTGTTTTTTGTTAATAGGTTCTCTATTAAAATTATTGTTTCGTCTGGGAGAACACTTGGAAATAAGTTTTTGACATCGAAAGAGACTAATTTAGAATTATCTGGTATTGTTATATTCTTAACTTTATTCACGAGTTCGTATGAGTTTTTGATACTATATTTAGGTTCAAATTTGGTATAATATTTGATTAAATCAATTAAAAAGGATGACGTCTTATATGCTGGAGCAGACATATAGGAAACGACTGGTCTGATTGGGTGGGCAAGTTTGTGTAAGTTTATGAGATAATAAAGTTGTGGGATTTGGGAATTCATATTTATCAATTTAATTTTATCTTTATCGTAAATGATACTTTTAGCCTGTTCAATTTGTTGTTTTATTTCTTTTTTGACATGGACAGTATTGAAACAATGATTTTTAACAACCATAATAACAATAGTAATAATTGTCTATACTGGTATCGATACGTAGTTGATATAATTGTATGCTTTACAGGTACGGACAGACAATTAACTCACTTTTTACAGTATATTAATTCTTTACATAATGGAAGAAGAAATCGAAGGGAAAATCAACTTCCTAGACTTAACAATCAGTAAAACCATGAATTTGCAATATATCACAAACCTTGTCATAGAGATACCACAATTCACAATAGTTCTCACCACCCTAACCATCATAAACTCGCAGCTTATCATAGTTTTATACATAGATTAACTAATATCCCCTTATCAGAGGAAAATATTACTAAAGAATTAAACTACATAAAACAACTAGCCGTTAACAACGGCTATTCGGTTACTTTAATCAATAATATCGTTAGGAAAAAACTTAAAAACAAGGCAATCTCAGAAGTATACCGAAATTTTAAGGACAGAAATATCGGGTCTTCCATTAAGGACATGACAACTTTTTTTTTTAAATAAAAACGCAACCCATTTGAGACATTTCGAAAATCTTACTATCGGCTTGAAGTACAATCAAAACATTTATGTATGGAATTCGACTTCATTCATATGTCCACCACGGGCACGTTTGCAACGGTAGATTCGTTGAACCCAATTTTCGATGACTCGGCCACACATCTCGACGGAAATGGCCGCTATCTCTCTTTCAATATTGGCTCTGAGCTCCTCTAACGACGCAGGCTTGTTAGCATAGACCAATGATTTAACGTACCCCCATAAAAAGAAGTCTAGAGGTGTTAAATCACACGATCTAGGCGGCCATTCGACGGGACCATTTCTCGATATAACACGTTCACCGAATTTAGATTGCAGTAAGTCGATTGTTACACCAGCTGTGTGGCTTGTGGCGCCGTCTTGTTGAAACCACATTTCATTAATGTCTAGCCCATGCAATTGATCAAAGAAGTAACGTTGCAACATGCCTCTGTAGCGATCTCCATTGACTGTAACGTGACGGTATTTTTATCAACGAAAAAGAACGGCCCAATGACACCACCGGCATGAAAACCGCACCAAACAGTAATTTTTTTGTGGATGAAGTGATGTTTCTTCAAGCACATGAGGGTTTTCACCTGACCAATAACGCATATTCTGTTTGTTGACGAAGCCGTTTATCCAAAAATGCGCTTCATCACTAAAGATGATTTTGCGATGAAATTGGTCATCTTCTTCCAACATTTCTAAAGCCCAATTCGAGAACGTACGTCGCTTCATATGATCGAGTGGTTTTAGTTCTTGAGTTAACTTTAACTTATAAGGGTGCAGGCCAAGATCCTTTCGCAAAATTCGCCATAGTGTGGTCTGAGCGATGCCCAATTCTTGAGAACGCCGTGAAATCGACTGTTTTGGTTCGTTTTGAGATGGACGCTTGAACGGCAGCAATATTCTGGCCACTTCGACCAACCCGTTGTCTCACTGGCACGGGAACATCCAGCAGCGAATATGTTAACTCAAATTTTTTCACTAGACTATGAATTGCTTGTTTACTGGGACGAGAATTACGACCAAAAATTGGCGTTAATGCTCTTAAAGTTGCAGTCACCAACTCCAAATTTTGGTAGTAATTTTTAATTATTTGTAAACGTTGTTCGTTCGTGTACTTCACCATGATGAAAATGTTGACTTTACTGAATGTTTTGACGTTGACAGTTCGGTGATTGGCTTAAGAGTGCGTTCACAGTGAAATTTAAAAGTTGGCAAGTCCCAAATGGAAGACCCTTTACCACATTTAAATGCTTAACCTATTTCGGCAAACCAACAGAAAAACTGGGGAAATTTTTAAATCAAAAAAAATATCAACATAGCTTATAAGACTAACAATACTATAGAGAAATATCTTAAAAACTACAAACCACAAATCAATAAAGACAATAAATCAGGGGTTTCTCAATTAACATGTGATTCATGTCCTAAAACTCACATAGGACAAACTGGACGTACATTTAGACAAAGAATTACAGAACACGAAAAAAGTTTCATCCATAGAAAATCTAATTCAACATATGCTAATCATCTTTTAACAGAAAATCACACATTTAACAAAAATTTTACACACCCAACAAAAAGGTTTAAAACTAAAGCTTTTAGAGACAATGCAAATAAATCGATTAAGGACTACAGGTACTTTACTCAACGACCAGGTAGATTTAAGCAATTCACCATTATTGAATTTATTCTCCTAATTCCAAATCTGTGTGGGTTTTCCAATACTATGAGTGTAATTTAATTAGGTGTAATATTATAATTAAGAAATTATATAAAAATGTGAACATTAAACCTAACTTGACAGTGTAAAATGTAGATCTGAAGAAGCTGCATCGACAGCGAAACGCGTCATCACAATTTAAATAAACCAGTGGAAATTGACTAAAAACAGTCTTTTATTATATATTTAAAATCCATTTCATTTTCGATCTTTTTTCAGAGTCCTACAAACTTACTATCGCCGACTTCTCTTCAAAATAACCGCCGTCGGTCCTCTGTAATGTTTAGCGACATCATCGTCCTGCACGGACAAAACGTTTCACCTACAACATCGGCATCTAACCTCTTATCAGTGAACATTGATAAGAAAAATGTGTGCTCGAGCGAAAAAACGACACAAGCAGGTAAGATAAAGCTCCGTTTTTATGTTTGTATCATTTCTGAAACGATCTTCTGAAACGCCTTGAAAATGACAATTTATGTACTCGAAACTTTTAGGAATACAGTCCCTGGCCAAATTATTAGACGTACTGCAAGATTTCATGTAAAATATTAATTACCGAGTGATATTGTACCGTTTTATTATTTTAAATTGATTTGTTTTTTATTTTTATATTATCCAATCAATTACCTATTTATTTGACATAAATAAAACAGCATTAATTTAGAAAAGCATAAGTTTATTAAGTTTTAAAGAAAAGTGAAATTAATGTTAGTAAAAGTCAATATTTAGTTGAGCCACCTTTAGCCGCTATCAAAGCTTTAATTCTGCGCGGCATGCTATCAGTGCAAGATTGTACTGTCTCCTGCCTTTGAGGATGATGATTCCACACATGAATAATCTTTTCTAGGAGCTGGGTTTTGTTGGTAATCACATCTTTAGCCACTTCTCTTTTCATCAGCTCCCACACATTTTCAATGGGGTTCATACCCGGCCAATCCAACAGAGGGATATTTTTTTCTGCCAAAAAAGCTTTAACAGACCGAGCAGTGTGGCAGGGAGCTCCATCTTGCATGAAAGTGAATGGGTCCCCATTTGGAAACCATTCTCTGAGCTGCGGAATCAACCGATTTTGTAATACTTCTTTGTACTGATCTTGCCTCATTATTCCTTTGACGACGTACAGACGTCCAGTGCCCTTGCCGCTGATGACTGACCAAATCATCACTTTGGTGGGATGTTTAACCGTCGGGACGACACAATCAGGATGAAACTTTTCTCCATGACGACGACGCACATACTGAGCTTTATTCTGCAAAATTTCGAATGTGCTTTCGTCACGGAAGCAGACCTGTCAAAAATAGGAAAAATATATAAACTTCCATGTTTATTTGCTTTATTTAACTGAAAATGATAATAATGTATCAATTATTGATTAAATTGCTGTATCTTACCGATTTTCCAGAAGTCCACATCTTTGTCTTGCCATTGTTTGGCCCACTTTAGGCGCTTTGCTTTCATTGCAGCTGTTAACTTGGGCTTCCTGGCGGGGCGACAGGCCTTAAAATCTAATTCTTTCAATTTTCTTCGAACAGTGCGCTCTCAGAAGCATTTACGCTAGCATCCTGGAGTTGTGATTTTATTACCTTGGTGGTAGAAAATCTGTTTTCTACACAAATTTTCTTCAAACATCTCTCTGACCGTGGAGTGAAAAAATTGGTTTTCTACCGCATCTTTTCTTTCTTTCCGGGCTTAATTCCTTCCCTGACTCAATTTTCTTTTTTATGCGTCGTACGCTATTTTCAGAAACCTCCAATCTTCGTGATATTTCTCGGTTTGTAAATGTTTTCGCAATCACAAGGGCCTTCACTTCAACTTTTTTTTACGTGGTGAAAGATCACCTTTTCTACCCATAATGAAAATAGTCCAATTACTTTTTTAAAACACTGCATACAAAATAAACTAATAACTGAGTAGTATAAAACTGTTAAACAAACAATCACAGTCCATAAAGCCACAGAAAACACGTCCGTACCTGACTCGATTCCGATCGCGACTGATACAGGTTTGTACTTGTTTACGTTCATGTATCACCTTGTCAACACAGTGTTGCCATATGTTAAAAATAAATACAGATATGTAGTCTACAACAATTCTTTTAAATAAAAATCAATAATATTGTAGTTTAAATATACCATTATTGCATAAAAACTCTTAAGAAACATAAAATTACTAAAAAAAAATACAGTGCGTCTAATAATTTAGCCAGGGACTGTAGATGCCTTTTCTGATTTCCATATAAATGGACATTCATGTTTGAAATTTTATCTTTTAATTGTGCCTTAATTATAATACAGTTGATTAGTTTGCTAAAGTTCCACGAACCTGCTACTTACGTAAAAAATTATAACAAAAATTTACTAATGAAACCGGAGACGAAAAATAATTTTATTATAAAAATTGAACGTACTTCGGTTGCATAAAAATCAGTAATTTCTCACAACTACGAACATATGGAACTTTGACAGTTGACTTATAGAGTCTTTGAACCGTTTCTTCCAAAAAACGGCCGTCACGCGATACTAGCGATATCACTATAACGGGCTGAACTGCACGATCAGATTTTTAAAAAATTTTTTTTTACGGATCTAGCATACGTGCTACAGGGAAGTCCCTAAAGCGCTACAGGAGCGACACGTGTGCGGAGAAAGCGATTCACGTTGTTCTTGAATCGCTATAAATTGTACTCTGTGGGAAACACAGTCCTGGGCAAATTATTCCAAAGGGATGATGTTCTCCATATAAAAGACTGCTTCAAAAGCGTTGTACGAGGAGTAACAAGCTGAACCTCATACGGATGTGAAGTATTAGCGCGACGTGTACTTCTAACATGCATCGCTCTGGGAGGAATTAAGCGGGCCACATCCTTCGAACACTTTCCATAAAAATACTTGTAGAATAGGCTCAAGTTGCCAACCGTTCTTCGATGTTCCAGCGAATCAAGGCCGCCGGTCAGTTCCGGGTCTCCAATCAGACGAACAGCTCTTCTCTGAATAGAATCCAACAAATGCAGGGTATGTTTGGGAGCGGAGCTCCAAACATGGAAGCAGTATTCCATAGTTGGTCGAATTTGAGTTTTGTAAAGAATTAACAGTTGTTGTGGAGTGTCAAGCTTTCTGGCTCGAAATAATATCCCAACTTTTGAGAAGCTCTCCTTGCTATGCCTGCAACATGTTCATGCCAGGACATATTTGCTCCCAAATTAACACCCAACAAATTGAGTGACGATGTTAGAGGGATGAAGTACCCCGACATAACTATGGCCAGGTTCATCAACGTTAACTTTTTTTGAAAAAAAACTGCCGCCTGCGTTTTTGTAGCGTTAAATTCCACTTGGTTACTGTCACCCCAAGTGACACAGGTCTTTGTTAAGTTGAATGACTTCCTGCTGTCTGCGGATATTCGTCTGAGTAGCCGATGTCCGAGCGTTCAAAATGAATGAAGAGATAAGTGTACTGTCATCTGCAAAGCTGTAGATTGGATTATCGGTCTTTTCCAGCAGATCGTTAATATAAATGAGAAAAAGAGTAGGAGACAGTATGGAGCCTTGGGGTACACCGGCGTTGATAGTGAAGGTGTTGGAAAGAAATCCATCGACTGCCACTCGTAAAGAACGCTCTCTGAGGAAACATGAGAGTCACAAACAGAACTTTTCAGACATACCATAAGAACGTAACTTAGCCAACAGCCCATCGTGCCAAACAGGGTCGAATGCCTTGGATATGTCAAGAGCAACCGCTCGAGATTCTCCAAGATGTTCAATTGCGTTGTTCCAAACATGTGGTACATAAGTCAGAAGATCTCCCGTTGATCTATTTTTACGAAAGCCATATTAGTGATCGCTAATAATGTTGAATCCTTCAAGATATTTTAGAAGATGCTGATTGATAGCCTTTTCCATGACTTTCGATATTATTGAAAGCAGTGCGATTGGTCGGTAGTTATTTGGCAAAGTCTTCTTGCCTTTTTTTAGGTATTGGCTGAACTGTGGCGCATTTCCAGCAGGAAGGAAATATTCCCTTTCTGTAGGATAGGTTGAAAAGTCTACAGAAAACTGCAAACTGGAAAACTCGCACAGTTTTTGAGAACTATGGCAGGTATTCCGTCAGCGCCAGAAGCCTTTTTTGGTGTTTAGCTTCATCAAAATACGTTTTATGATACGCTGTCTGAAGACAATATCGGACATCCTTGACTGCCCTATGGAAATAGTAGGTGGTGTTTTTCCTTGGAAATTGACAGTAGAATGTGAAGCAAAGAGTTCAGCCAATAAGTTCGCTTTAGCAGCTGACCTAAAGGACCTGGAATTGTTGAGACAAGCGAGAAGTTTGTTTCTAATCCGTTGATTGTGTGCCTCCTTGGTTTCGTCGATAATTAGTATCTGTTTCTGGCACGAACAAAGGTGTTACGATTTATGATGTTAGGATTTTCACGCCATTGTCGGTATGCAAGATGTTTAGAAGCAACAGCTTCTTTGCATTTTCGGTCAAACCAAGACTTACCGTTGGTAGGGCATTTCTTCGAAAAAGGGATATAAGCCTCCATACCGGCCAAAATAACATCGAAACCTCCCTGGCGCAGTCAGATGGGTCGTCGGATTCGAAAACAAATGTCTAACCAAGGGAAAGTTCGAAAATATTTCATGAGATGGTTCCATTTAGCAGATTTGTAGTGCCAAATCTTGCGCATTGTAGACGCCTATCTGTCACTGATGTTGTAACATTCATTTTTTCCTAAGTTTTAAGATCATGTTACGACACCGTTTTTCTTTCTTTAATTCACGTAATAATTAATAATTTAAGTTAAGCAGTGAATTTAAATCTTATTACAGTTTGGTTAAGCAGTGTAACTCAACCAGTACTAGGTGCATGTGATCGATTTAACTTATTTCATTTGCATTGAATGTGTCTGGATTATGATTAAGACGAGCATTATCGGTCCTTGTCTATCAAGTCGCGAGTTTAACACTCCCGTCTCATTTTGCGTTCCTGAAGTGTGCCAGTACATTTTGAAGATTTCACTTCGAAGGAACGAAGGTATATAATTCGCCGTTTCCAATTTTTAAGGGCTTTTTTCCGGTCTAGCATGTAAGAGTGACTTTCTCTGTCCGTCACGGAGTGATGGCTTTTTCCGTCCTTCAAGTAGTGAAGGCATCCTTTTTGCCGTCCATGATATAGAGTGTTTTTTTTATTATCGAGCCGTTCCTGAAATATTCTACCCATCCTAAAACATTTTGGGTCAAGTGTTGATTAGTTACCAAATGAAAATAAGGAGGTAGTGTGTGAGGCAATATTTTGATGGGAAACTTACCAGGAGAGGCCAAGCAGTTGATAGAAAAGCCACGAGGAGAAAGCAGACAGTAAGTCGATAATTATACCGATTAAATATCTCAGTTCCTTCCCACAACTTGTGTTCCTGACGACTACGTAACACATGTGATCCCGGAGTTGGTTTTACCGGAAGTGAACCTGGAACCATCTTTCTATATCGTGCCTTTTTAAAGCCATTTTTTTATTCTCAATAATAAGTGATACGAAAAAGTTAAAGACTATCTATGAACATATACACTCTCATAGCATAAAGCGGGGTGCTCAAACGGTCGATCGCCATCGACAAGTCGATCGCGACTGCTTTTTGAGTCGATCTCGAGAAAAAATTCCGATATAGAACTATTCACAGATTTTGTTTTAGGTAACTAAAACAAAATGTAATGAATCAACTACTAAAATTTATTCGATCCACAATTAGGCCAGAATAACCCCCTCATCACTTTCTTTTATCGTAAAAACCCCCTGCTAGCGGCAAAAGGCGGCTTTATCAAAGGAACGCGCGGTACTTGTCAAAGAAAAGCCGCGTTTTTGATTTCCGCCGATTTTTTCTAGAAACTTCGGGCGGCGTGTTTGACGGGAACATTCGAGACTTCGTTCGCGCCGATATAAATGTTGCGCCTGCAGGAATAGGAGTCAGTCTGAGTTGTAACTTGAAGGCGATACATCGATACAAAGTTTATTAATAAATAGTCCAAAATAAGTGCGGCGAAGAAAAGTAAAACTTATCATTTTAATAACGATTGGGAGGAAGAATTTTCTTTTTGTATGGTAAAGAATAAGTACATTTGTCTCATTTGCCGTGCGTCAGTTGCAATACCTAAGCGTGGAAACTTAGAGAGGCATCATAAAACGGTTCATAAAAACTATGAAAAGGATTTTCCGTCACAGAGTGAATTAAGAAAACGAAAGGTACGTGATTTGATAACTTGTTTGAAAAAAGAACAAACCATGTTCACAAGACCAGCCAAACAATCAAAAGCTGCAACGATCGCGTCATTTAAAATATCTCATATATTGGCGAAACACAAAAAACCATTTGATGATGGATTGGTTGTGAAGGAAGCATTTATTGAAGCGGGTGAGATTTTATTTGGAGATTTTAAAAATAAAACAGAGTTTATGTCTGCTATTAGAGAACTTCAGTTATCTCGTCGGACTGTCACAAGGCGTGTTGAAGTCATGAGTCAGGACATGGCAGATAAACTAAAACATGATATCATGGAATGTACATACTTTTCTTTACAGTTCGACGAATCCACCGATATGACAGATACTGCCCAGCTGTGTATTTTTATTCGAATGGTATTCAGTGACATGTCGGCTAAGGAAGAGTTTTTGACAATGATTCCTCTGAAAGGAAAGACCCGTGGCGAAGATATATATGACGTTTTCTTCAATTTTGTAACAAACTACAAGCTACCAATATATAAACTAGTGTGCATTACAACCGATGGAGCATCAGCAATGACTGGAAACGAAAACGGTTTTGTGGCATTGTGTCGAGCTAATGATGATTTCCCTTCATTTTTCTCCTTCCATTGCATTATACATCAACAAGTTTTGTGTTTAAAAGTTCTAAACATGGAGGAGATTATGGCATTGCAATAAAAATTGTGAATTCTATCCGTGCACGTAGCTTGCAACGACGGCTCTTTAAATTGCAGGTGGAAGATAGTGAGTCAGCTGAACACACTGATTTAGTTCTTCACACGGACGTCAGGTGGTTGAGTCGCGGAAAATTCCTAGAAAGGTTTCAAGAATTATTGCCCGAAATAACAGCTTTTCTGGACGAAAGAGGTGATGACACTCAGATGCCGAAAAACGGAAAATGGCTGACTGATTTAGCATTTTTGACATACATCACAATGCATTTAAACACCATTAATTTGGAGCTTCAAGGTAAAGGAAAAACTATTATTGAGATGATTAGCGCATTAAACGCATTCAAAAGTAAATTGCAACTTATGATAGATCAACTGAAAAGAAAGGATCTGAAAAATTTTCCATCTTTGAAAGCAAGGATTCCTCAGTTGAATTATGATATTTATGAGGCAGAATTATCAAATATTTAGGGCCAATTCGAAATACGTTTTTATGATTTCAGTAAATTGGCAAATATCGCATCACTTATGAGTTATCCTTTTTCGTGTAAAATCATTGAGGAATTAGCTACTGAAATAGCAAGTCAGTTTAACATGGACTCATGTTCTGTTGAAAATGAGTTAGTGCAGATTATATCAGATATACATCTCAAAGCCACAGCATCTGTTCCAAATTCTGGTGTTTTATATCTGAAGATAAATATCCGAATCTAAGGCAAATCGCCCTTCAACTGACGGCAATGTTCGGGTCAACTTACTTGTGCGAGTCTGCATTTTCTGAAATGAAGTTAATTAAGTCAAAATATCGCAATCGACTAACTGACGAACATATATGCTTGCGATTAGCACTCGGTAATTACGTACCATCTTATGAAAAGTATGCTGAGGACATGCAGTGCCACGCTTCAACATCCAAAGTCACTCTTTAGTTAAGTTTAGACACTAGAACTCGTTCGTTTTGTAAGAACCAATAAACTCGCAATTTCGAATAATTATGAGTTTTTTCATTGACATTTTAGAGCAGACCTACACTTACCTTGACTAAAAAAATGCATATTGTGCGGAAAACTAATATCTGTGCCACGATACACCCTATCTAGACGACAATCCTGCATCACACTTACTTGCAGCCTCTCAGAGTTGATCGTTCGTAGTCTAACAATATTGAGGTAGATCGCCAGCAGTTCAAGTTTGAATACCCCTGGCATAAAGGGTTATTAATCTAGTCTATTTAATCCTAAGGGTGTAATAAATGTAAGAATGTTTTTTTTTTTATTTGTTAATATACTTTATTTAGTGTTAGCGTAGGGTTTCACTGAAACTCCCGTTCTATCTTAGAGGACGTAAATTGTACGGTACTCAATTCTACCAACAACTAAATAACTTTTCAGTATTTTTTCATTTTTTGAGCTGAATTTGAATTCTTTCCATAACAAAATGAATGGTGCCCAAAACGGTACAACTAGGCTTTACATAACTGTAGAGACTATTTTCAAAAGACGTACAAAAATTATCTCTTATCCACATCTCTCCAAAAAAAAAACGGGCTAGCTGATATCTTAATTTTGTTCTCTCTCAGTATTAATATCCACTCAATCCAAAAATTTACAAGCGTGTTCAAATGTATTTAAAAAGTATGAGTTGTGAGTTCATTTCATCCCAGGAGTTTATTTTTATAATACCATTTATATCACCTAATCATAAAAAGAATAGTTCTCGGATGATTATTATGTCAAATTGGAATGCTTTTTAGGGATCCTTACTCTTCAAAAGCATTTTAGTCTATAGAATCGTAAGGATAATAAAAATAGGCGAAACGTCACTCCAGTTTGCTTAAATTAAATTACAGAAACATGATTTCCCATTTCTTCCCCAAAAACTGTTTCACAGAAGAAAACAGTTATGAAATGGAAAATAAAGAACCTCATGAATTGTTTTCGTTATTCTTAATTTCCTGCAAAAACAAGTTATAAAAAGTAATCAACTTCCTTATTTTAAAAATATGAGTTTATTTAAGCATACATAATGAATTAAGGCTTCGTTATCATCATGATAATGTTTAATCAAGTTATCTCGACGACAAGATGTTTTTTCATTAATTTTGATAATAATATTTTATTTCGTTATTTTTTTTCTTTCTAACCCAAAAAGTTTTAATCAGTATGCTTAAAATAATAATAAAGTAATTTTTTCAAACCTTTTCAATAAGAAGAAATTGTAAGCATGGTGTTTAAGCCTTATTTTTTATGTTCTATATTTACAAGAAAAGGCATAAAGGCATGGAAAGCTTGGAAAAATATTTTCCTTGAGATTCAGCGTAGAATGGTTTGAGGAAAAAGATTTATTTTTATGTTTAACGATAAAGAACTTACCAAGAATTAAAGTGTTCAATTACTGAATGAGTTTTTTAAATACTGATGAATACATTAAAAATCGTTTAAATATATAATAAACTGACTGTTTTTAGTCAATTTCCACTGGTTTATTTAAATTGCGATGACGCGTTTCGCTGTCGATGCAGCTTCTTCAGATCTACATTTTACACTGTCAAGTGAGGTTTAACGTTCACAATTTTATATAATTTCCTAATTATAATATTACACCTAATTAAATTACATTGATAGTATTGGAAAACCTATACAGATTTGGAATTAGGAAAATAAATTCAATAATGGTGAATTGCTTAGATCTACCTGGTCGTTGAGTAAAGTACCTGTAGTCCTTAATCGATTTATTTGCATCGTCTCTAAAAGGTTTAGTTTTAAACCTTTTTGTTGGGTGTATAAAATTTTGAAATGCTTGTTAAATGTGTGATTTTCTGTTAAAAGATGATTAGCATATGTTGAATTAGATTTTCTATGGATGAAACTTTTTTCGTGTTCTGTAATTCTTTGTATAAATGTACTTCCAGTTTGTCCTATGTATGTTTTAGGACATGACCCACATGTTAATTGAAAAACCCCTGATTTATTGTCTTTATTGATTTGTGGTTTGTAGTTTTTAAGATATTTCCCTATAGTACTGTTAGTCTTGTAAGCTACGTTGATATTTTTTTGATTTAAAAATTTTTCACCAGTTTTTTCCGTTGGCTTGCCGAAATAGGTTAAGCCAGGGGTGCTCAAACTTGAACTGCTGGCGATCTACCTCAATATTGTTAGACTACGATCGATCGACTCTGAGAGGCTGCAAGTAAGTGTGATGCAGGATTGTCATCTAGGTAGGGTGTATCGTAGCATAGATATTAATAATATGCATTTTTTTTAGTCAAGGTAAGTGTAGGTCTGCTCTAAAATGTCAATGAAAAAACTCATAATTATTCAAAATTGCGAGTTTATTGGTTCTTACAAAACAAACGAGTTCTAGTGTCTAAACTTAACTAAAGAGTGACTTTGGATCTTGAAGCGTGGCACTGCATGTCCTCAGCATACTTTTCATAAGATGGTACGTAATTACCGAGTGCTAATCGCAAACATGATGACATATGTTCGTCAGTTAGTCGATTGTGATATTTTGACTTAATTATCTTCATTTCAGAAAATGCAGACTCACACAAGTAAGTTGACCCAAACAATGCCGTCAGTTGAAGGGCGATTTGCCTTAGATTCGGATATTTATCTTCAGATATAAAACACCAGAATTTTGTATCAGATGCTGTGGCTTTGAGATGTATATCTGATATAATCTGCACTAACTCATTTTCAACAGAACATGAGTCCATGTTAAACTGACTTGCTATTTCAGTAGCTAATTCCTCAATGTTTTTACACGAAAAAGGATAACTCATAAATGATGGTATATTTGCCAATTTACTGAAATCATAAAAACGTATTTCGAATTGGCCCAAAATATTTGATAATTCTGCCTCATAAATATCATAATTCAACTGAGGAATCCTTGCTTTCAAAGACGGAAAATTTTTCAGATCCTTTCTTTTCAGTTGATCTATCATAAGTTACAATTTACTTTTGAATGCGTTTATTGCGCTAATCATCTCAATAATAGTTTTTCCTTTACCTTGAAGCTCCAAATTAATTGTGTTTAAATGCATTGTGATGTCTGTCAGAATGCCAAATCAGTCAGCCATTTTCGGCATCTGAGTGTCATCACTTCTTTCGTCCAGAAAAGCTGTTATTTCGGGCAATAATTCTTGAAACCTTTCTAGGAATTTTCCACGACTCAACCACCTGACGTCCGTGTGAAGAACGAAATCAGTGTGTTCAGCTGACTCACTATCTTCCAACTGCAATTTAAAGAGCCGTCGTTGCAAGCTACGTGCACGGATAGAATTCACAATTTTTATTGCAATGCCCATAATCTCCTCCATGTTTAGAACTTTTGAACACAAAACTAGTTAGCTCGACACAATGCCACAAAACCGTTTTTGTTTCCAGTCATTGCTGGTGCTCCATCGGTTGCAATACACACTAGTTTATATATTGGTAGCTTGTAGTTTGTTACAAAATTGAAGAAAACGTCATATATATCTTCACCACAGGTCTTTCCTTTCAGAGGAATCATTGTCAAAAACTCTTCCTTAGCCGACATGTCATTGAATACCATTCGAATAAAAATACACAGCTGGGCAGTGTCTGTCATATCGGTGGATTCGTCGAACTGTAAAGAAAAGTATGTACATTCCATGATATCATGTTTTAGTTTATCTGCCATGTCCTGACTCATGACTTCAACACGCCTTGTGACAGTCGGACGAGATAACTGAAGTTCTCTAATAGCAGACATAATCTTTGTTTTATTTTTAAAATCTCCAAATAAAGTCTCACCCGCTTCAATAAATGCTTCCTTCACAACCAATCCATCATCAAATGGTTTCTTATGTTTCGCCAATATATGAGATATTTTAAATGACGCGATCGTTGCAGCTTTTGATTGTTTGGCTGGTCTTGTGAACATGGTTTGTTCTTTTTTCAAACAAGTTATCAAATCACGTACTTTTCGTTTTCTTAATTCACTCTGTGACGGAAAATCCTTTTCATAGTTTTTTACGAACCGTTTTATGATGCCTCTCTAAGTTCCCACGCTTAGGTATTGCAACTGACACACGGCAATTGAGACAAATGCACTTATCCTTTACCATACAAAAGAAAAATTCTTCCTCCCAATCGTTATTAAAATGATAAGTTTTACTTTTCTTCGCCGCACTCATTTTGGACTATTTATTAATAAACTTTGTATCGATGTATCGCCTTCAAGTTACAACTCAGACTGACTCCTATTCCTGCAGGTGCAACATTTATATCGGCGCGAACTAAGTCTCGAATGTTCCCGTCAAACACGCCGCCCGAAGTTTCTAGAAAAATAGGCGGGAATCAAAAACGTGGCTTTTCTTTGACAAGTACCGCGCGTTCCTTTGATAAAGTCGCCTTTTGCCACTAGCAGGGGGTTATTACGATAAAAGAAAGTGATGAGGGGGCTATTCTGGCCTAATTGTGGATCGAATAAATTTTAGTAGTTTATTCATTACATTTTGTTTTAGTTACCTAAAACAAAACCTGTGAATAGTTCTATATCGGAATTTTTTTCTCGAGATCGACTCAAAAAGCACTCGCGATCGACTTGTCGATCGCGATCGACCGTTTGAGCACCCCTGGGTTAAGCATTTAAATGTGATATTTGTGTCCTTAAAACGTGGGTATATTTCTGAGATTGCCTTGTTTCTATTCTGAGATTGCCTTGATTCTAAGTTTTTTTTTTTTTTTTTTTTTTTTTTCCTAACGATATTATTGATTAAAGTAACCGAATAACCGTTGTTAACGGCTACTTGTTTTATGTAGTTTAATTCTTTAGTAGAATTTTCCTCTGATAAGGGGATATTAGTTAGTCTATGTATAAAACTATGATAAGCTGCGAGTTTATGATGGTTAGGGTGGTGAGAACTATTGTGATTTGTGGTATCTGCATGACAAGGTTTGTGATATATTGCAAATTCATGTTTTTTCATGGTTTTACTGATTGTTAAGTCTAGGAAGTTGATCTTCCCTTCGACTTCTTCTTCCATTGTAAAACTGATATTTCTATGTAAAGAATTAATATACTGTAAAAAGTGAGTTAATTGTCTGTCCGTACCTGTTATTAGGGCGTATATATTTTTCAGGCATCTTCTTCTTAAAGTGCCTATTCGGTTCGAATGTTGGCAATCATTCTGGCTATTCTGGCAGCTCTGAAAAGACAGGTAGTATATGTTGAGAACCAATTTCGTAGATTGTTTGGCCAGGAGATACGTCTGCGTCCAGGTCCCATTTTCCCAAATACCTTTCCTTGAAGTATTTGCTGTAGTAATCGATATCTGTGGGGATTTCTCATTATGTGTCCTAAATACTCCAATTTTCTTACTTTAACAGTTTCCATAATTTCCAGTTTCTTGTTGGTAATATGGTCAGTATAAGAAATTTTCAAAATTCGACGATACAGACATAATTCAAATGCCTCAAGTTTCTTAGAAGTGGCTTCAGTCAGCTTCCAAGATTCCACACCATAACGAAGGATACTGAAGACATAACGTCTTAGGAATCTCATTTTCGTGCTCAATTTTATTGCTGAGGTTTTGTGCCAAAGATTCCGCATTCCCAATATAACCATCAACAAGGTAGCAGGAACCGGAGACTTGCTGATTACCATATACTTTGTTTTGCTGATATTAAGTTAGAGGCCGTATCGATTACTGACTTCGTTTAGTGTTGTCATAAGATGTTGTAGACCCTTTAAGTTATCAGCCATAAACGCCGTATCGTCAGCACGGAAAATGTTTAGTCGTTCGCCTCTGTTGCTTCTTTTCCCTAGACATAAAGTCCTACGGAAGTTGCTGATCTACCTCTTCCAATTTTTGGCGTGGAAGTCTCCCATTATGACAAATCTCGTTTTGGTATTGTTTTTAGGACTTCTGTTATTTACTGGTAAAATTACTCAACTTCTTCATCCTGTTTATCTGCAGTGGAAGCATGTATTTGAATGATGTTAAAAGGAACAGGTTTCGTTCTTATTTGGAGAAGCATTATTCTGTCTGTAAAATTCGTGACGCCTTTGTCTGTGGCTTTGTCAACTATAACTCCCACTCCATACTCATGTTTATTTTAGGCCGATCCTGAATAGTATATTTTGGTAATTTTCCATGCTACAGTGACCTGAACCTGGCCATCTTACTTCGCTCATTCCCATAATGGATATGCCAAGTGCTGCCTGGTAAAGAGTTTTTTACGTTCCAGGGCATATTTTGATTTTTTTCAATATTTTGAAACTTTGCCGTCATGATTTTAACTAGGTATATTCAATTTGAATCATTAATGCGGTGGTTTACTATTTCCTTCTGCATGCTCATGCCGTTGACGACTTACGTAGTTCATCCGCCTTTAAGGGTGATTTCTCACCCTGAGAACAAGAGAGTACCCTATTGTTAGTTTTGGTCTGCCTCATATATTTGATTTCCTTGATACCACTCATATCTGAGTAGCATTTCCCTATCCGCTTCCCCGGGGAGGCACCCGATGGAGGACTAGCAGCCCCACACAGGTAAAGTAAAACAAGAAAAAAATCAAAACTTTTGTTATATTAGCTTACTAACTTGTATTTTTTTTTATGGGTCTAGCACACGTGCTACGGGGAAGTCCCTAAAGCGCTACAGGAGCGACACGTGTGCGGAAAAAGCGATTTACGTTGTTCTTGAATCGCTGTAAATTATACTCGGTGGGAAACACAGTCCTGGGCAAATTATTCCAAAGGCATGATGTTCTCCATATAAAAGACTGCTTGAAGAGCGTTGTACGAGGAGTAACAAGCTGAACCTCATACGGATGTGAAGAATTAGCGCGACGTGTAATTCTAACATGCACCGCTCTGGGAGGAATTAAGCGGGCCACATCCTTAAAACACTTTCCATGAAAGTACTTGTAGAATAGGCTCAAGTCGCCAACCGTTCTTCGATGTTCCAGCGAATCAAGGCCGTCGGTCAGTTCCGGGTCTCCAATCAGACGAACAGCTCTTCTCTGAATAGAATCCAACAAATGCAGTGTATGTTTGGGAGCGGAGCTCCAAACATGGGAGCAGTATTTCATAGTTGGTCGAATTTGAGCTTTGTAAAGAATTAACAGTTGTTGTGGAGTGTAAAGCTTTCTGGTTCGAAATAATATTCCCAACTTTTAAGAAGCTGTCCTTGCTATGCTTGCAACATGTTCATGCTAGGACATATTTGCTCCCAAATTAACGCCCAACAAATTGAGTGACGATGTTCGAGGGATGGAGTGCCCCGACATAACTATGTCGGGTTCAGCAACGTTAACTTTTTTAGAGAAAACTGCCGCCTGGGTTTTTGTAGCGTTAAATTCCACTTGGTTACTGTCACCCCAAGATAGAATTTCTTCTAGGTCTTTGTTAAGTTGAATGACTTCCTGCTGTCTGCGGATATTCGTCTGAGTAGCCGATGTCCGAGCGTTCAAGGTGAATGAAGAGATAAGTGTACTGTCATCTGCAAAGCTGTAGGTTGGATTCTGGGTCTTTTCCAGCAGATCGTTAATGTAAATGAGAAAGAGAGTAGGAGACAATATGGAGCCTTGGGGTACACCGGCGTTGATAGTGAAGGTGTTAGAAAGAAATCCGTCGACTGCCACTCGTAAAGAACGCTCTTTGAGGAAACATGAGAGCCACAAACAGAACCTGTGGGACATACCATAAGAACGTAGCTAAGCCAACAGCCCATCGTGCCAAACACGGTTGAATGCCTTGGATATGTCAAGAGCAACCGCTCGAAATTCTCCAAAGTGTTCAATGGCGTTGTTCCAGACATGTGTTACATAAGTCGGAAGATCTCCTGTTGATCTATTTTTTACGAAAGCCATATTGGTGATCGCTAATAATGTTGAATCCTTCAAGATATTTTAGAAGATGCTGATTGATAGCCTTTTCCATGACTTTCGATATAATTGAAAGCAGTGCGATTGGTCGGTAGTTATTTGGCAAGGTCTTCTTGCCTTTTTTAGGTATCGGCTGAACTGTAGCACATTTCCAGCAGGAAGGAACTATTCCCTTTCTGTAGGATAGGTTGAAAATTCTATAGAAAACTGGTGTTAGTTCCCTCGCACAGTTTTTAAGAACTATGGCAGGTCCAGAAACTTTTTTGGTGTCTAGCTTCATCAGTATACGCTTTATGATACGCTGTCTGAAGACAACTTCCTTAGCGACCGACCAAAAGTATCTGGAATTTTCGGGAAAAGCGAGAAGTTTGTTTCTAATCTGTTGATTGTGTACCTCCTTGGTTTCGTCGATAATTTCTTTGCATCTGTTCCTGGCACGAACAAATGTGTTACGATTTATGGAGTTAGGATTTTCATGCCATTGTCGGTATGCAAGGTGTTTAGAAGCAACAGTTTCTTTGCATTTTCGGTCAAACCAAGGCTTGCCGTTGGAAGGGCATTGCTTCGAAAAAGGGATGTAAGCCTCCATACCAGCCAAAATAACATCAGAAACCTCCCTGGCGCAGTCAGATGGGTCGTCGAATCGAAAGCAAACGTCTAACCAAGGGAAAGTTCGAAAATATTCCATGAGATCTTCCCATTTAGCAGACTTGTAGTACCAAATCTTGCGCGGTTTAGGCGTCTCTCTGTCACTGATTGGTAGAATACTCGATGTCGAAAGTAGTTTATGGTCGGAAGAACCTAACGGCGGATTTACGCTGACCGGTAAATCTCCGGATTGGTGGTTAAAAACAGATCAAAGAGACTGGCGAACTCTCCGTCTCGATCAGGGATCCGTTTAGTTCGTCAATAAGCTGTGTTAAGCCACAACTGATTGAAAATGATTCGGCTTCACGACCTTGTTCGTCGTTAGTATTTGAGTATTTAAGCCAGTTGATGTTGTGGACATTAAAGTCGCCCAGGATCGCAATTTCGGCATTTGGATAGTTAATTTGTAAATGATCGATGGTGTCTGCAAGAGAAGCGAAAAGTGTTCTAAAGTTAGTATCACTTGGTGGTCGGTATAGGATACAGATGAACCTTGTGGTTGGTTGAGTCGTTATTTTTAACCTCATAACATCAAAGTTTGGGGGCTCCAGAGCCTCTTCTCGTTGGCAAGAGAGGTCGCTTCTGACATAAAGACAGATTCCAAAATTACGCCTAAATCGGGAATAGAAGTCGTACCCAGGATAAAGATAGTTTACTGTGCTGGTCGATGAACTGACCTTAGTTTCACAGTAAACACTAGTTTCATTCCATTTTTTACATTTGAGTTTTTAAAAATTCAATATAACATACTTAGTATACAATTTTGGAAAATAACATTTTAAAAATAAATCTTTTTTGTCATAAAAAAAACTCCATAACGATAGCTCGCTGCATCGTGAAAAAATATTTTTGTCGAGGGTGTCTACTCCGTTATAGTTATTAAATCTTATGAAATGGAAAATACGAGGACAACAAATCACACCAAGTTGGAAATTTATCATTTTAGCTTTATTGTAGGGCCTTTAAAGATATATATTTTATTTAACATAAATTTAAATCTTATTTTTAGTCCTAGACATCTTTCATGAAAGCTCCAAGTTGTCAGTATTCCTTTAAAAAAAATGTTACAAGCCTTTCTTAAAAAAATGTAGATAACAAAATTAAAAAAAAAAAACTTGTTGCGTAGATGCATTTGAGCTAACAACTATTAAGGTACTACTCAGTATATATCACCACTACACCAAACACTTTATTTTTGCACTCGACGCGCGTTTCGCTAACCATGTTAGCTTCATCAGGAGCGATGATTGACTAAAGCTAAACTAACAAATCTACCCTATTTATACTTAGTCTAACCCTTGAATTACTCAAGCGGAACTAATGACATAGGCAAGGCTATCAGTTCCGGTCAAGTAACCAGTAGAGGGGACTATAAGGAATAGGCCCTCTGTCTTTGTTTAAACTACTTTTACATTTTATGATTTCCATACTTTCGTATGCGTTTAACAATCTCCTATCAGATACATGTTTTATTAATCTTAGATTATCTAATGTTACAGTATGATCAGCTTCAAGAGCATGTTCGGCAATGCTAGACTTTTCTGTTCTGTTGTATTTTAAGTGTGCTAAATGTTCTTTAAATCGTGTTCTAATTGACCTTTTAGTTTGCCCAACATACTTTTTGTCACAATCATTACAACTAATTTCATAAATTCCACTTTTCTCACAATTAGGAATCTTATCTTTGGGATTTCCTAAGATATTCCTCAGATTGTCTGATGACTTATAGACTAAGGTGAGACCTACCTTATTAAATACCTTATTGAGTCCCTTGCTATATTTCGGATTATATGGTATGGAGACATACTTGGTGTTATTTTCTTCGCGTGTAAAAAAGGTGGAATTCTGAATATTAAACCTAAACTTATGCCTATTGATTAGCTTATTTACTAAGTCATCGTCATAACCATTAACTCTAGTTATATTTCTAATACGATTCCTTTCTTTATTAAAGTTTACTCTATTCAGAGGAAAAGTGACCAAACGATGAACTAAAAAATGTAATGAGGCTAATTTATGTTGTTTGCAATGAAATGAATCATTAGGAATATATCTATCTGTTACTGTGTCCTTCCTATAGATATCAAATTCTAATCTATTATTATTTTTAATAATTAAAATATCTAGAAAAGGCAATTGTCCTTTGTTCTCAACTTCGTAAGTGAATTTAATGGAATCATCAATTAGAACACGATTTAAAGAACATTTAGCACACTTAAAATACAACAGAACAGAGAAGTCTAGCATTGCCGAACATGCTCTTGAAGCTGATCATACTGTAACATTTGATAATCTAAGATTAATAAAAAATGTATCTGATAGGAGATTGTTAAACGCATACGAAAGTATGGAAATCATAAAATGTAAAAGTAGTTTAAACAAAGACAGAGGGCCTATTCCTTATAGTCCCCGCTACTGGTTACTTGACCGGAACTGATAGCCTTGCCTATGTCATTAGTTCCGCTTGAGTAATTCAAGGGTTAGGCTAAGTATAAATAGGGTAGATTTGTTAGTTTAGCTTTAGTCAATCATCGCTCCTGATGAAGCTAACATGGTTAGCGAAACGCGCGTCGAGTGCAAAAAAAAAGTGTTTGGTGTGTAGTGGTGATATATACTGAGTAGTATCATTGTGCCAAAGATTCCACATTCCCAACTTAACTATTAAGGTAGTTCACTCGTAAATCCACTTTTCTTAAAAATTTGATGAAATTGACATATGATGTTATTCTAAATATTTATCATTTTATTAAAAAAAATAACCGATTGCGAGGCGAGATATTCATGATTAAAGTGCATATAATTACCATGCAATAGGTCAATGAAGTATCAAAAAAGGTATAGTTTCATGTATATCTTACGAATCAATCTTACAAATTTTTCAAAAAAAATTTTAAAATAGAAATAATTTTTTTTTTTTATCGATTTGTTAAAAAGATATAAATATTTAATGTTGATATTTGTTTAAAAGAATAACCGCGTACTAAGGGGCAAATATTAGAATTTGACAACGATGTATATCGTCATATTTTAGACGCCAACATTCAAACAGCATTTAAAATGGTTAACTTTTAAACAGAAATTCATTTGTAGGTTAAATAATTTATTGAATAAACACAATATATTTATGAGCTTTGTCTATAATCATCAGATAAAAATATTAAACATATTAATTAAAAATTGGAATTTGTATCTTGATAGTTATTATTTTTTCTTTAGTTTTTAAAAGATTTATATTTAACAAAAATATGTTTGTAGATTCAATAACTTTTCAGTATTTTAAGTTAATATTATATTTATTTATCAACAGTGTTATATATCAATTGATAACAATATTAAATGTAAACTCCTGGACAAAATTAACGCAACAATCTGAAAATTAATTTATCTTTTTCTTATGTCAGTTTTAAAGTTTATCGAGTATTTGAATAGTAGACTATGCATATTTTGTTTCGTTGTTCATGACAGAAATCAAAACAATTCGTTTAGATCTACAGTTTTAAAGAATTTTTTAGAAGATAAACAATTTTCTGTAATAATGCGATAGATTTTCTTTAAAAGTAAGCTTATAAATTGTTCCCTTTTTCAAAGTAATACGTTTTTTGTGGTAGACTGTTTTATTTTTGACCCCGAAGAATTAGAAAAATGAATCGAACAAGGAATTTAACTGAACACGAGGTAGTGCGAGCCTAAGTTTTATTGGACGAGGGATATTGTCAGAGTTATATTGCCAATTTGTTAGGCAAACATCGTTCCACAATAAGTCGTATGGTAAGACGCTTGAATGAAGTAGGAACTTATTCTAGAAGGCTAGGGCAAGGGCGAAAACGATACACCAGCGTCCTAGCTGAACGTTTTATAAGACAATATGCTTTAAGAAACAGGACTGTCACTAGTTCTATAATAAGAAACAAACTCGAAGCTGTTCGCAGTGTCACAATTTCTTCTAAAACAGTTAGAAGACGGTTAAATGAAGCTGGATTAAACAGTAGGAGACCAGTCACTGCGCCCTTGCTTACTAGAGAGAACAGAGTTGCCAGGTTACATATTGCTCAAAATCACGAAAACTGGTCTGTGGATGATTGGAAACAAGTTTTTTTTCACATATGAAACTAGGGTTAGTCTAAAACATCCAGATGGTCGTGAGCGAGTATGCTGAAGACCAGGAGAGAGGTTTGCTCCTTGCAATATCTCTGCAAGGATTCCATTCGGCGGTGGCCCTGTTATGTTCTGGGGTGGCATCTGCTTTGATGCTCGCACAGAAATAGTTCCTGTCCGTACGAGATCCATGAATGCTGACTACTATTTTGAGAAAATTGTAATAGAACATGTGATGCCTTTCGGTCATTTTGTGGGGCTCAATTTATGTTTATGCAAGACAACGCTCGACCTCACGTGGTTAGGGCGGTATTCGATTATCTTAATCAAGTTGATATACCGATTATGCAATGGCCACCAAAAAGCCCGAATCTGAATCCGATAGAACATGTATGGGATCACCTTAAGAAAAATGTGAAACGTCATATACCTGCACCTAGAAACCTGAGGGAACTTTAAAATGTAGTTATCACAGAATGGGAGCAAATTCCTCAAGATTTTATCCAAAATTTAATTAGAAGCATGCCTAGGCGCATAAACGCTGTCATCCGAAGTAGAGGAGGCAACACACGTTACTAGTGTCCCAGTTACACCATTAATTTTGCTACTAGTGTCCTAGTTTATTTTTTTCATTATTACATAATTTCAACGATTTTGTTATTAGGTCTTAAGAATAATTTTAATTCGAATCTTATAGAGAAATTTGGTAGCTAATTCACTTTTAAAGTATCCGAATAAGTTTTTTTCTAACTTTTAGTGTAACCAATGTTCATAAAAAATTATTAAAATTAATTCATTATAGAGATTTGTATGATTTAATATATTGTTGCGTTAATTTTGTCCAGGAGTGTATATTAAAAAAACGGTTTTTATAAATCTTCTTCGTAACACTAAATAAATAATTATTGATACTAGTGATAAATAAATTACTATAAATTATTTGTAAACTAATTAATTACTTTATTTACTAGTCGCGTATCTTTGGTTACACGTAGTTTGCCATTGTCTTTTCGACTAGATAATACTTGCACTCTTCCTGTAGAACCAAATTTATCATAAGAACTTTTTAGATCTTTCAAAGTTATGTATTCAGATTCAATTCTTTTAATCATAAGATCTGAAATAACACTTTTTAAAGGCATTAACGATGACAATATTAGTTTTTCCATGACGCACTCTTTATACGGTACGTAATTTGTAATTAAATATTCTCTCTTCAAAAACTCATTTGCCAAATTCTCAAGGCTTGTAACGTCATGCGCTAACTTTCCGAGCTTAAACATTTCTGAGCCTTTTCGGTCAGGAAAGCGTTTTTTTAAAAAGACTTACTGTGTCCGAAAAACCAGCAATATTTTTAAAATCCTCCATCATTGCAGAATTAATTATACCTTGAATTAAGTGGGACGAATCAAAACATGCACTTTGGGCCAGAAGTACACAAGGGTTTGGAAAATTTAAAAACTGTTGGAACGAAATTAATGAGTCCTTTAGAATGATTGTTTTGATAGGTTTACCATATAAATACAGGTTGCCATTAATATGTTCTAAGCCCGTAACTTTGAAAGCGTCGTAATGAGTCGGTTGCGTAGGCCTAATATAAACATTGAATATTTTATCCCGATATTTCGCCGCTATTTTCAAAATATCAGCTGTACTTGAAAATTCTGATGTTTCAAAATCGAATACACTAAACCACAGCCCTCGGATGCAATTGAAACATTATTCAATATATCAGGTCACGTTTGAGGATTAATAATGTCACCAGTATGAAAAACGTCCATCTGCAGTCCACAATTTGATTAATACTGTACCATTTCATATTTTTCTTTATTTTTTCTCGTGGCCTCTTTATTTCTAACCAATATATTTCGAAGTTTTTTCGTTGCAGGCAAATTAGCTTAATGCTCTTTATTTTCTTATGTCATTTTTTCTTGCCATGTAAGATCTTGTATGTTTCCCAGGGAGTTTATTGATGAGCTTTTCTTTGCAAATTTGCCTGTAGGTTGCAATTGATTATAATCAAAAAGCTTTTTTATTTAAATTTTATATATTTTTTTTTATTTTAAATAGAAGTAATACGGTCTAAACAGTAAATATACACAAAGTATAATAAACTATAACCTATATAAACGCCATTCTATAGAGCAGGGGTCGGCAACCTTTTAACTAAGGGGTGCCAGTCTTCATCCATACAACATTTTGCGTGCCGACATAGGTACTTACTACAACTAAAATTAACAAAAATTAACTTAAATTAACTTAAAATATTGCTTTTAGAAGGCTTAATTACAAGAAAATTTTAACATTTAACAAATAATTTTATTATACTAGTCCTAGGACCTAGTGTGAACCCTGTGCTTGAAGTTCTTTAGAGAGTTTTCTTATATCCGGTTCATGTCTGGTTATTTTCAGTGTCACACATGCTTCCGAGTTGTCTGCTGTCAGCCTGCTTCGGTACGGCTTTAAAATCACTCTCGTATGGGAAAAAAGTTGTTCACAGATATAGGATGATCCGAAAGTTGTAAGCATGGCAAACGCTACTTTCTTAAGATAAATAAATTTCTCTGGTAAACTCATCCAACAACTGAGTATCTCGTTTGAATGGTTTTGGCAGTCACCTTCTAATACCTTTCTTAATTCTACAAATTTCGTGTTCCATAACTCGGAGCTTTTAAATTCAATGTATTGAAGATCAAAATCATTAATGTCCATCCATGAGAAAAGAGATATGTCAAAGCCACTGCTGGAAAAATCCATTAAATCTGGTTTAATTAAGAAAGCGAACATAGGACCATGTTTATCAAAATCCTGACCCCTCTCGATAAACTCCTCTTTTAAATTAGTCACATATTTAAGAATTTCGTCTATTAGTGCACTATCGTCGACACTGCATATATAAGTTTTTAAATTTGGAAAATATTTATATGTATTTGTAGTAATACCGCTGATAAATAAATCTATTTTTAATTTGAATGATTTCCAGGATTCGTATAAATCCAGAACTGTTTTGCCTGAACCTTCTAACTTTAAGTTGAGTTCACTGAGATGGTTTGTAATATCAGTAAGAAACATTAAGATACAGATCCAGTTCTTATCTTCTAGTTCAGGATAAGCATTTACTTGATTTTTTCCAACAAGAACGATTTAATTTCGCCCAGACATTGCACAAATCTAGAGAGCACTTTACCACGGCTGAGCCAGCGCACATTATTGTGCAATGGTATATCTGAATATGCACTTTCTAATTCCTGCAGAAACGCCTTAAATTGTTTATGGATCAGTGAAGAACGACCGACAATGTAGTTAACTATTTTAACCACCCTATCCATCACGGATTTTAAACTTCCAGCGGAGATTTGAGCGCACAAACTCTCTTGGTGAATTATGCAATGAAAATTCAAAACCGATCGACCTATGCGTTCAATAAGAAGGAGAACAAATCCTTTATGTCTCCCAATCATAGCAGAAGCGCCATCTGTCGTTACGCAGAAAATTTTATTTAAATCAATGTTCCGCTTTTCAAAATGTTTAACAAATTCTGAAAATATATCCTCTCCTCTTGTAGTTCCCTGCAATGGGAGCAGACAAATCAGCTCTTCATACACACTGCCATCATCGAAGTATCGCGCAACGATTGCCATACGGGCAATGTCATTAATATCGACACTTTCATCCAATGCTACACTAAATACAAAACTCCGTTTGATAGCGTCTCTCTGCTGTGTTTGGACATTTTGTGTCATTTCGGTAATTCGTCTCTCGATGGTCCGCGCTGATGCCGGTATATCCCTAATCCTGGCCAATATTGTATCCTTATTGGGCAAGTCGTCGAATAAAATCTCGCCAGTACTCAAAAATGTTTGTTTCATAAATTCTCCGTCAGTGAACGGCCTACCCTTTTATGCCAACGATGGTGCAGTTACCTGATTTTTTCCTTGGAAAACTTTGCTAAAGAATGTTGACTGTTTCTCGTATTGTTTACTTGCTCTTTGTATTGCCTCCCTTTTATCAGTGTTATCTTTAAATGACGATTCATGTTTTATCTGGAAATGTCGTTGAACGCTAGATGTCCGGAAAACTACTTTTTCCCGACATAGCACACAAATGGCCCGATCTTTTTGCTGTAGAAAACCGTAATCTGTTGTCCATGAAGTTTGAAATGATCGAACGTCTACCTTCTGTTTCTTCGCGGCCATAACGCAACGTAGTTTTAATTTTTAAACTTTTCGATGACTATTGACTGGAACGGATGTTACTGCTATACTAAATGATCCAAACGTGTAGCCGCTTACTATATATAAAAAAATAATGTTTCCAGAAAATTCCAATAATTACGTTTATTAAATTTCTTAGAATAAAAATTATCTACAACGCGCCCATTGTAATCAAAGGGCCACCTAGAAGTTAAATCTAACAAAAACTAAAGTTCGGCAATATAAAAAGAGTTGCGGCGCGCGTCGGAACGATTGAAGTCAAGTGAAACAACTTTGAATAGGTACACATGCCATTCAAAATTGCTTGGCGTGCCAGAGATGGCACGCGTGCCATAGGTTGCCGACTCCTGCTATAGAGCATTCGGTATACGCATTGGCAGCGTTGCCACATTTATTTTCATTGAAAGTGTGTGTCTGCAAATGAAAGTTTCCATGTATCGAATACAGTCTCCGACAAAAATAAAATACGCTGCCATCTAGTATTTTAAACTTTTTGTATTTATTATCGAACTATACTTTTGGCTCCGATTATCACGAGTGAACTACCTTAAGGCAGGTGCAGAGTCGAATTAATCACAGTATAGTGGCAACTCCCCAGGGTACTATTAATTGTATATGGTTTTCAAGATATATGCAATAAAAGCCCTCAAAATATGTAATAATGTGAGGGCTAAACGATATTTCAATATTTATTTTGGGAAGCTTATAATATACTTTCTGCTATTCAAACGCCGTTAATAATGGTAATTGCCAATCGTTGAATATCGCTAAGTTAGCTCTTATTTAAGTACTAAACTTTTATAGCCACTTTCTTTAATGGGAAGAAAATGTAAATGTGATTAAAAAGTGTATTAAAATCAATTTCTCATCGATAAATTGTAATTTAGAATATTATAAACTCGGAGATAAAGAAAGACTAAATTTATAAATTTACTTTATTTCTATTAACATATTTTGCTTTTATGTTACAAGACTGTCGTTTATTTTTTTGACCGTTTCTTATGCTGTTGTTAATTACCTTGATATATTGAAAACACCGATAGTGATCACTAGATTATATGCAACATAAAAATCTTGAAATATACATGCAAATATGCATGACAAATGCTTAAAATATGCATGAAAAGGGTCAAAATATGCAATATTAAATAATAATAAAAGTAGTAATTTTTAGTTTTTTATTTCAAAATCAGCATAAAATTAACAAGTTATCGACGATGTTTAAATTTAATTAACATTTATTTAACATTTTTTAAAATTATTTAACATTTATATTCTTGTACACGTAAACAATAAGGTATTGTTCCAAATGTTGGGTAGTAAGATTGTGTCTTCGATCACTTAAAATATTTTTATAAGTGGAAAAAGACCGTTCCACATCCACTGAGGTAACTGGGCAGTATTTGAATTTGGGTGCTATGTTAGCACTTATTGTTTCTGGCAAAAGTTCACCCGTCCCATTAATAAAACTATCAATTTGACACAAAGGTTCAAAGCCTGGGTTATTGCACAAAATGTTTTCGAGCTTTTTAATACCCGCAGGTATGGGGGAAAAGTGAGTGCTAATCAAAGCTATGTTTTTTTCAATATCAGAATCGTTAAATGTTTCCTTGAATTGACGAACTGCCATAGCCTCTGCACTATCGAACTCACTTACTACACCTTTGATGGCATCGAAATGTTCATTGTAAAATAGTACAGCTTCAATCCATGTTCCCCATTGAGTTACCACTGGTTCGGGAGGTAAAAGCACCTTTGGCAGTTTTTCTTTATAGGCGTTATTGCGAGCAGGTGCCTTAAGAAACACTTTCTTTGCTGATGAAATCAGTTTATTTACATTTCCAAACGTGGATCGTACTTTTTTAGCGAGTCGATGAACTCCTTGACTAAAGCACGTCACATGAATTAAATTTGGATAAAATACTTGAAGGACTTTGTCTGCCTTGATCATATAGGCAGCAGCATCTAGAGAAATATAAACACTCTTTCATCTGCAGAAGATTCAGGAAATATTTTTTTAATACCCTCATTCACAAATCTGGCGATCGTAGAATGATTTGTCTTGTCAAGTTCTTTGCAGGCCACCAAATAGGCTCTAATCTTAATGCACCCACAATTAAATTCGCAATATAGCGACCACAACTGTCGGTAGTTTCATCAGCTGAAATCCAAATAATGTCATCCTTAAGTTCATTACGTATTTCTTCCAGAACATGTTGGTATGTAATTTTTACGCAGTGTTGATTCGTCTGGTATTTTTTGATTCAAGCAATATTTTCGCAGAAAATCTTTGAATGTAGGATTTGTAAGTTTATGGAGAGGAATATTACTTGCAAGCAATGCTTCACATAAATCCATGCTAAAGTGTTTTTTTTTTTGTTTGCCTATAGAAGTGGAATCACTGCTACTTGCTGCTGTTATAAGTTGTTGTCGTGGGCGTTTTTTTGCAATTCTGCGATATGAAGACTTGTCTTGACATGCTGGTCAATTTTTTTGTGCACGAAACATTTTTTTCGCAAACTCAACAGTATAAAACATTTCCGTCATATGTAAATGTTCCAGGATAATCAGCTACCCACGAAGAGACACCTTTTTTTGCGGGTGGCATGGTACACGTTAAACTTTAACACAACACGTTAAAAATTGCAAAAAGACTACACTGATGCAAGCGCGTCAACAATAATGTTAAAACTGATATCTTGTTTTAAAATAAAAATTCGTCTTCTAGAAAATTGTTTATTTGATCCACGCTCAAATAAATATTCTTAGAAACTAACTATTTATCACTTAATATCCCAACCAAGAAACAAAGAAATAAAATACCGTCATAATTTTGGGTATTCCCTTGGCACTATAACCTAATCGATGTTTAGACTATTGCAGGTAATTTTCCGGCGATAAGATCGATTCCAGACGGCGACATTAACAAGTCCCTGAGCAATTCAATTGCCTAGTAATACCGAGAAATATTGTAAATATAGGGAAAATATGCATCATTTCTAGATTTTGGGTAAAATATGCAATAATCGGTGAGAACGGTCTAAATATGCAAATGCATATGAAAATATGCAAATGCATATAATCCGGTCTCTAGTGATCACCCCTACAATCAGCTGATGGTTTATGATCAAAATAAGACATTTTTATAATTCTTTTAACGGCCAACACATCTAGTTCATCAAATATCCTCGCTAGAAAAATGACATTATTTTTTATTAAATAATATTTCATAAATTTTGAAAAAATAAGTCAATGAAAACCATATAGGTCACTTAAACTTGTCGTAGCCAGACTACATAATAATGCCGTTATTAATGTTTCAACGGAAAAAAAAAAAAAAAAAAAAAAAAAAGGAAAAAAATGTGTGTTTCAGGAAGGAAACGGCGGGACAGGTACGATAAGGGGTGATTTGCTGGTTGTTGTGATGTAAGGAAGTTAAAGGTCTTGCATAATAAAGTGGGGTTCTTCAAGCTATCAGACGTAAACGTATTTTATGCTGGCAAGGGAGGTTTTTGATAAATAAAATAGAATTAGTCTCAATATGTTTTTGTTTGGGTACGGGTTAAAGTGGTTTTCGGGGTTTTGTTCTTAATAAATTTTATATGTGTTTTTTTTTGTTTTATTCTGTTTTTAATTAATCAATTTGTAATTATCACGAAATAAAATGATAAGATTTTTTTATGGGAGCGTACTGTAGCATTACAGGTACGACGCGTGTGGGGTAAAATGGGGTTAGTCTTGAATCGTTGTAAACTGTATTTAGTAGGAAACACTTTCCTGGGCAAATCATCCCTAAGGTACGAGGTTCTCTATAAAAAAGACTGCTTGAAAAAAATTGTACGAAGAGTGACAAGCTGAACCTTATGTAGATATCAAGTATTAACGCGTGCGAGGAATACAATTTCTCGCACGCATCTCTCTGAGAGGAATTAGGCGGGCTATATCCCCTGAATACTTCCAATGAAAGTACTTGTAGAAAAAACTCGGTCTCCAATCAGGTGATCAGCTCTCTTTTGAATAGAATCCAACAAATACATCTTTCAGACATAAGAGCGTACCTTCATCATCATACCTTATCTTAGAAAATAAGAAAAATTATTTACAAACGTTCGACACGACTTTTCGAGTTAAACACTTGTCTTCAGCTTTGTTGTGGAAAAGGATGAATGAAGTTGTCCATATGAAAAATTATTGAAAATAGATGGCAAGCTGAACCTCATACGGATGTGATGTATTAGCGCCACATATTAATAGCATGCACCGATCCGGGAGAACCCAATCGATCATTTCTCAGGAAAGTTTTTATAGAATAAACAATGGAAGCAGTATTCCACTGATTACCGAATTTGCGATTTGAATTAGATTAAAAGCTGTGGCACAGTGTATAGCAGAGGTCGGCAACCTATGGCACGCGTGCCATCTCTGGCATGCCAAGCAATTTTGAATGGCACGCGTATCTATTCAAAGTTTACACATTAATTCTGTAATCTGTGACATGTTTCGAAATTAAGTAAATAATCGAAGACAGTATTACTTTAACGATACACACAAAAACGATATATTATATAGGTCACTATTATTATTTATTACCAAAAACTACAAAATATATATTTTGTAATTTATAATTTTACTGAATGCATTGGTTTGGCTTTAATTTCGGCAAGTATTAAAGACGGCATGCCTCAAAATATAAGCCTAGGCAAAAACACAAATAAACGTCCTCAATTCAGATCAAAAGAGCCTCTATAAGGCGGTTTTTGTTTGACTTGACTTCAATCGTTCCGACGCGCGCCGCAACTCTTTTTATATTGCCGAACTTTAATTTTTGTTAGATTTAACTTCTAGGCGGCCCTTTGATTGCAATGGGCGCGTTGTAGATCATAATTTTTGTTCTAAGAAATTTAATAAACGCAATTATTGGAATTTTCTGGAAACATTATTTTTCTATATATAGCAAGCGGCTACACGTTTGGATCATTTAGTATAGAAGTAACATCCGTTCCAGTGAATAGTCGTCGAAAAGTTTAAAAATTAAAATTACGTTGCGTTATGGCTGCGAAGAAACAGAAGGTAGACGTTCGATTATTTCAAACTTCATGGACAACAAATTACGGTTTTGTACAGCAAAACGATCGGGCCATTTCTATCCTATGTCGGAAAAGCGTAGTTTTCCGGACATCTAGTGTTCAACGACATTTCCAGATAAAACATGAATCGTCATTTAAAGATAACGCTGATAAAAGGGAGGCAATACAAAGAGTAAGTAAACAATCCGAGAAACAGTCAACATTCTTTAGAAAAGTTTTCCAAGGAAAAAATCAGGTAACTGAATGCAGTTTCAAAATTGCACAATAGTTGGCCCAAAAGGGTAGGCCGTTCATTGCCGGAGAATTTATGAAGCAAACGTTTTTGAGTACTGCCGAGTTTTTATTCGACGACTTGCCAAATAAGGATACAATATTGGCCAGGATTAGGGATATATCGGCATCAGCGCGGACCATCGAGAGACGAATTACCGAAATGACACAAATGTCCAAAAACAGCAGAGAGACGCTATTGCAGGGAACTACAAGAGGAGAGGATATATTTTCAGAATTTGTTAAGCATTTTGAAAAGCGGAACATTGATTTAAATAAAAAATTTTGCGTAACGACAGATGGCGCTCCTGCCATGATTGGGAGACATAAAGGATTTGTTTCCCTTCTTATTGAACGCATGGGTCGATCAGTTTTGAATTTTCATTGAATAATTCACCAAGAGAGTTTGTGCGCTAAAATCTCCGCTGGAAGTTTAAAATCCGTGATGGATAGAGTGGTTAAAATAGTTAACTACATTGTCGGTCGTTCTTCACTGATCCATAGACAATTTAAGGCGTTTCTGCAGGAATTAGAAAATGCATATTCAGATATACCATTGCACAATAATGTGCGCTGGCTCAGCCGTGGTAAAGTACTCTCTAGATTTGTGCAATGTCTGGGCGAAATTAAATCGTTCTTGTTGGAAAAAAATCAAGTGGATGCTTATCCTGAACTAGAAGATAAGAACTGGATCTGTATGTTAATGTTTCTTACTGATATTACAAACCATCTCAGTGAACTCGACTTAAAGTTACAAGGTTCAGGCAAAACAGTTCTGGATTTATACGAATCCTGGAAATCATTCAAATTAAAAATAGATTTATTTATCAGCGATATTACTACAAACACATATAAATATTTTCCAAATTAAAAAACTTATATATCCAGTGTCGACGATGGTGCACTAATAGACGAAATTCTTAAATATATGACTAATTTAAAAGAGGAGTTTATCGAGAGGGGTCAAGATTTTGATAAACATGGTCCTATGTTCGCTTTTTTAATCAAAACAGATATAATGGATTTTTCCAGCAGTTGCTTTGACATATCTCTTTTCTCATGGATGGACATTAATGATTTTGATCTTCAATACATTGAATTTAAAAGCTCCGAGTTATGGAACACGAAATTTGTAGAATTAAGAAGGGTATTAGAAGGTGACTGCCAGAACCATTTAAACGAGATACTCAGTTGTTGGATGAGTTTACCGGAGAAATTTATTTATCTTAAGAAAGTAGCGTTTGCCATGCTTACAGCTTTCAGATCATCCTATATCTGTGAACAACTTTTTTCCCATATGAGAGTGATTTTAAACCCGTACCGAAGCAGGCTGACAACAGACAACTCGGAAGCATGTGTGACACTGAAAATAACCAGACATGAACCGGATATAAGAAAACTCTCTAAAGAACTTCAAGCACAGGGTTTACACTAGGTCCTAGGACTAGTATAATAAAATTATTTGTTACATGTTAAAATTTTTTTGTAATTAAACCTAAAAGCAATATTTTAAGTTAATTTAAGTTAATTTTTGTTAATTTTAGTTGTAGTAAGTACCTATGTCGGCACGCAAAATGTTATATGGATGAAAACTGGCACCCCTTAGTTAAAAGGTTGCCGACCCCTGGTATATAGCATTTTAATATGAAGGTAGTGTCACTTAGTGATCCATTATTATTGAGTTATTATTTCTAATCACATCAAATTCCTTGTATTCTAGAACTGTCTCCTCTAGTTGACAAAATTTCAAAGTTACGTTTAAAGTTGAGCGTGCCAGTCGATAGACTGACCTTAGTTTTGCAAAGAGCGAGTACACGAAGTTTATTTGTACAGATATTGATGCACTGAATGTTAAACCTCGTATGTTGCAAATATCGATTTTAAAATTTGAATCCATGACATCAACATGTCAGCCTTCACCGCGAGGTCCGAACTATTTTTCCTCTGGATTTTTTTTTTTATCCTGAGAGCATAATCAACGTTGGTGCGTATGCCTAAGTTGACGCAAGTTAAGCCGATGCAGTGAAATCACACCGAGCGATGGCTGATGGGATATAGGCATTAAGAGCCTAATTTGCCTGCTGTATATATGTCCCAGCCATCCCAGTTGTCTGTCCTGAATTTCTATCATTATTGGTTTTATTTTGAATTTGTTTCTGAATACTACGTTCCTGATTTTGTCCCTTCTTGATTTTCCATCTATTTTCCTCAGGAATCTCATTTCCGTTGCGTGTATTCTACTCTTGTCCTTACTTGTGAGGGTTCATGTTTCACTACCATAAAGTAATGTGGGGTTTACTATTTTTTTTAACTACCTCAATCTTTATACCTGTTGTTATTTTTCTTTCCTCAAGAAATGTTTTTCTTAAACCATTGTATATTCTTCCTAATTTTGCTATTTTATCATTTATTTCTTTTTCCAGTTTTCCGTTTTCTTCTACTATTGATCCTAGGTATTTGAATTCTTCAACTTTTTCTATACTCAGTCCATTTATTCTGATGTCATGTTTTTTATTCTCTTGTCCTATTATCATCGATTTCGTCTTCTGTATATTTATTCTCATATTTATATTATTCATTGCTTCGTTTAGATTGTTTAGGTTGTCCTGTAAGTTTTCTTCTGTGTCTGCTATTATCGCCATATCGTACGCAAAAAGTAGTTCTGATATTTCGATTTTTTGCATTCTCCAGTATCTCAGCATCATCAGTCTCATTTTTTGCTTGGCTCTCTTCATTGCCTCGTTTAGCCCTATTGAGAATAATAAAGGGCTCAGCACGCATCCTTGTTTTAGACCGCTTGTTATTTCGAAATTTCTGGACTTTTCATTATTTGTTCTTACCCTATTTTTTGTTGTATAGTACATACCTTTTATTACTTCTGTTATTTCTCTGTCTACTCCACATCTTTGTAGGCTTTCCCATACATCCTCTCGTCTTACTCTATCAGATACCTTTTCTAAGTCGATGAATGCTATATGTAATTCTTTATTTTTACTTACGCACTTCTCTATACTCTGCCTTAATATAAATATGGTATTCTGTGTACTCCTGCGTTTTCTAAAGCCATATTGGGTTTCTTCTAGAGAATTTTGTAACTGGTCCTTTATTCTTGTTTCTATTATTCTAGCGAGTATTTTCTCTGGTTAATGTTATGCCTCTATAGTTTTGCAGGCTCTTACGTCTCCTTTTTTATGAATTAGCAGGATAATACCAGTGTTCCTTGGGTACTCTCTTTTCTTTTGTGATCTTATTTAACAATTTGGTGAAATCGGTTCTTCCCTCTTCCTCCAGGCTGTTCAGCACTTCCGGTGTGATTTCGTCGATTCCAGCTTCATTGACCTCATCTTCGGAAATAGTCAATTCCACAGGCCCTCTTTCTTCTCTAATTTCAGTTACCTGTACCTTTGTGATATCTGATTCTGTTATTTCCTGAAAGTGTTCTCTCCATCTGTCCATTATCTTGACTTCATCTGTTATTATGTTTCCATTTTTGTCCTTCATATTTCTCATACTATAGTCTTTCTTCTTTCTTAGTTGTTTCAGTGTTCCGTAACATAGTTTCTGGTTACCTCTGAAATTTTCCTTTATATTTTGTCCAAATTTTCTGCAAGACTCTTGCGTCGCTTCTTTTACTGTGGTTTTGACTAGTTTCCTTATCTCCTTGTACCTTTCATAATCCGCTGTTGTATTTGTACTGAGATATTTTTCCCATAGCCTTTTCTTTTCCTTAACGCTTTTCTGTAACTCTGTTGTCCACCAGTTTGTTTTTTCCATATAGTTGTTCCCTATTTTTGTTTTTCCGCAACTTTCTTCTGCTGCAGTTAATATTGTTTCTTTTAATTTTTGTCAGTGATCCTCCATGTCTGTCTCGTCTCCATTCTGTCCCTTTAGCATTTTCCTAAGGGTTTCATGGTATTTATTTTTATGCGTTTCCTCCTTGAGTTTATAACTTTTTGTTTTCTTTATTTCCTTTCTTCTTTCGTTTTCTTTTTCTTCCTGGTTTGTTTCATTTTGACAAGGTAAGGGTCGCTGCCAATTTCTGCTTTTCTTGATACTTTTTACGTACCAGAAAATAGTTAATTATGGACTTTTCTTTTTTGCTTGGTTCTTCTCTAGTGGTCTTATAAAACAGGCAGAACGTACCAGGTCCGGTTCGTTCAATAACATCGAAAATATCGTAAAGATAATATACAGTGGTTTTATACTATAATAGCCGTGGCCAATATATAGCTGACGCAACATTCCAAGTTACAGTCGTATTATTATAAAACTCGTACTGCAAATACATACAGGGTTACAGGGAAAGTCGTCCTAGATAATTAAGGACGTTATAGTTTAGGTCGTTTCTGACCAATTTGACTCTATGACATGATGTCCTAAACTTAACCGTTTTCGAGATATTGAAGTTTAAAGATTTTCTAAAAAAAAACATGTTTTTTTTTGCTTTTATATCGATTTTTTTTTATTAGAGGTTCTCGAGTGCGATTTTTTGGTTATTTTTAGTTAGTCTATATGTCAAGTATCAAAAATCATCAAAAAAATTTGAACTAGTTACTAACAGTTTCAAATGGCGGCTTGTTAATGTTTCTAAATTACGAATTTTTACCAAGTGTTTCCTACTTTAAATCAATAAAGAGAAAAAAAAAATGTATGGAAGTTATTCTGCAAATTATTTTAAAAACTTTTACGTCTTTTTAGCTATCAAAAAAGGTATAATACTACGAAAAAGTTTAATAGGAAAACTGTACACAGAATGACATCTAAAGCGGGCTCGGGTAGCAAAAGGTAAATTTTTAGTTCTAGGTGAAAATACGAAAAATACACAATTAAAACAAAAAACCTTGCAATTTAATATTTTTTATTAATTATGATTCATGTTCTATATGGTCGCCCCTATTTCTAACACAAATTCTCATTCTTTTTCTTAAATTACTTTTCACAACGCTGGTTGTGAGGTGCCGCCTCATTTCGTCAGCCGCATCAATTATTTTTTGTCTTAGGACATCCACGTTTTCGATAGGAGTCATCTGGTCGTATACGAGACTTTTCATGTGACCCCACACATAAAAATCCATCGGTGTTAGGTCTGGGCTTCTTGCCGGCCAAGGTATAGGTCTGCCTCTTCCAATCCATTTATTGGGATAATTGTCATTGAGCCATGCACGAACACTTCCTCTGTAGTGAGCTGGGCAGCCATCGTGTTGAAAGTACATGTTTTGTCTCAAACCAATAGGTAGGTCTTCCATCAAATTAGGTAAATCGTTCCGCAAAAAATTGTCGTATTCCTCGCCATTCAAATTATCTGACAGGAAGAATGGCCCAACCAAATAATTTGAAATTATACCCATCCACACATTTAAGCTGAATCTTGTTTGTGATCCTTTCGTTCTTTTTTTGTTTGGGTTGCCTTCCTCTTTAAAAGCCCAATAGTGGGCATTGTGGTAGTTTGTAAGACCGTCTTTGTCGAATTTCGACTCGTCAGTCCATAGTATTTTCTTAAAAAAAGATGCATCTTCGACATCGGTATCGAGCATAAATCTGCAGAATTCTAATCGTCGCAACGGATCCCCTTCTTCAATGACTTGCACGGGCGTATAGTGGTAAGGGTGTTGCCCAACAGTATGCATTACAAACCATACCTTCCACTGCGAAATACCAAGCTGTTGTGCGACAACATTTGTAGATGTGGTTGGGTCCACCTCAAAGAGACGTCGTATTTCGTTTTCTTCGTCTTCGTCAAAGATACGTGGTCGTCCCATGTCAGTCCGCCGTCTTTGTATGGAACTAGTTTCTCGTAGTCTTCGAAAGTTCCAACAAATACGCTAACATCAGGTACACGACGAGTGGGATATCGCAGTATGTATTCATCACGTGCACGCGACGACACTCCTTCGCAAAATCCGTAACACATTAAGATGTCAGCATATTCCTCGATGGTATACGTTGCCATATTCACAAGCAGAGATCAAAATTCAGTTACGAGCCAATTCACACAGTCAGAAGATGAAACACAGATATTTTTGAAAAGCACGGTATAGCACATCTACCACGGACGAATCGCATGAGCAGACTAAAAATCATTCAATAATGTTTAGTGAATAGAAAATGTCACTCGCACAGAGAGTACCCCGACCGGAAAAAGTGCTTACCCAACCCTTTTTATTGTTTGAAGGTGCAGGTAGTAAACCGGTAATTGGTAGTATCTAAATTCTATTATTATGTTACTCTACATTTGGGCCTGTTGAAATCTCATTTTCTTAGAATTTTCAATAGATCCAGTAGATATTATACCGTTTTAGATAGCTAAAAAAGACGTAAAAGTTTTTAAAATAATTTGCAGAATAACTTCCATACATGTTTTTTTTCTCTTTATTGATTTAAAGTAGGAACACTTGGTAAAAATTCGTAATTTAGAAACATTAACAAGCCGCCATTTGAAACTGTTAGTAACTAGTTCAAATTTTTTTGATGATTTTTGATACTTGACATACAGACTAACTAAAAATAACCAAAAAATCTCACTCGAGAAGCTCTAATAAAAAAAATCGATATAAAAGCAAAAAAAACATGTTTTTTTCAGAAAACTTTTAAATTTCAATATCTCGAAAACGGTTAAGTTTAGGACATCACGTCATAGAGTCAAATCGGTCAGAAACAACCCAAACTATAACGTCCTTAATTATCTAGGACGACTTTTCCTGTAACCCTGTATATGACGAAGTCACTTCAAGGATTTCAATCGTTAAACTGAACCACGGTGCTAGTCTTCAGTATTGTACTCTCTATCTTGAGAAACAGGTTGAAATACATTATTAATAAGACTCATTCGAAATTGCTACTCGCCGTTATTTCAAAAGCTTTCATATCGATTTATTTTTCTAAATTTTAGGTGACGGTAACATCTGGCAAATTACTAGTCCAACGAATCCACAACAAATGTTAGAAACGAAACAACAAATAGCTCAAGAATGCAGTGATTTAATGAACGGCGAAGCGCTGACGTGCCAGGAACTTTTAGCTTTAGGCGCCATAAACGCAGCCCTACCGACAGGACAAATCGTCTTGGATTCTTTTTTTGATTCACTTTCTAAAGGGATGAATAACAGACAGAAGAACAATGAAGATTATTATGTACAACCTGTTAATACAGAGGAGGTTGGTATAACCGTAATTATGTAGTGTCTTGTCAACCTTTCTATATTACAGATATAAGGGGTGCGAATTAATTTTGAGGGATTTCTAAGTGAGGGCGTAACTTGTATTATATCACATCGGGGCATACTGTTGCTATATTCATGGTGAAGCACCATCATTAGACTTTAATTTTGCCGAAGTGTAAACAACATTTATTATATTTTTTTTTTTTTTTTTTTGGGCACTGAATATGTCGAATTGCGTGCCAACAAAACACCATTTACGGGAAGCGTTACGTTTCTTGTTTAATTCGAAGAAAAGCGCTGCTGCAAATCATCGATTACTGTCGGAAACCTATGGTGATTATATTCCATTAATCAAAACATGGGAATACTGGTTTTAAAAGTGGGGATTTCGACAAGGAAGACGAGGAACGTCCAGGCCAGCCGAAAAAGTTTAAAGATAAAAGATTTTAGGCTTTACTCGATAAAGACCCGTTCAGATGGAAAGAGAACTTGCAGAATCATTAGGAGTTGATCGCACAACCATTTACAAGCGCTTACATACACTGGGAATAATGCAAAAGCAAGGAAATTGTATGCGTACAAATTGAAACAGAGAGACGTTGAAAGACGATTTATCACTTGTGAACAACTGCTTTAACGGCACAATCGGAAAGGTTTTTTCCATTGTATCGTAACTGGTGATGAAAAATGGATACGCTATGATAATCCAAAACGCAAAAAAACCATGGGTGAAGTCTGGTGAACTATCAACATCATCGCCAAAGCCGAATATTCATGGCTCTAAGCTTATACATTGTATCTGGTGAGATGAGCTGGGTGTGGTATGTTATGAGCTGCTCCAACCTAACGAAACTATTACTGGGGAACGTTACCGACAACAGTTGATGCAACTGCGCCGTTGAAGGAAAAGCAACCGCAATATGCCAAAAGACACGACAAGGTGATTTTTCAACATGACAACGCTCGGCCACATGTTGCAAAACCCATCAAGGAAACACTAAAAGCGCTTGGATGGGATGTTCTACCTCACCCGCCATTGTTCCGATCGATGGCGCACGGCCTGTTTGAATAGCGCTTCCATTCTTATGAAGATACCAAAAAACGGGTCGATTCGTGAATAGCCTCAAAAGATGAGTTGTTCTTTCAACTTGGTATTCATATGCTGCCACAAAGATGGGGAGAAAGTAGTGGCTAGCGATGAATAATGCTTTGAATAATCAATTTGTAACTATTTTTTTACAATAAAGCGATATTTTTACTGAAAAATCCCTCAAAATTATTCACACACCAATATCTTTACCAGTGTTGCATAATTATTTAATTTTTGCTGTAAAAACATTCGTATTGTATCTATGTATGTATGTATGTATATATATATATATATATATATATATATATATATATATATATATATATATATATATATATGTATATATATATAGAGGCATTATTTGTCAAGCGGGACACCCTTCTCTCCATCACAGATTTTAAGATGGGAGGATCTGTAGCGGCTCAAAATTTTCGTCAAGACGTGTACTTTAAAATTCCGTTTGGCGATTTTTGAAATTCAATATGGCGTCGCAACATGGCGGCCATAATCAACCAAAAGGTGACTTTTAACAAAAAAATGTTGCTTAAATTTATGATAAACATTTAGTTTAAAGTGTAAAATGGAAAAAACCAGTTGTTTTTTCATATTTTGGGTGTGCCGATTATAAATTGAATTACAAAAATGCAATTTGACATCTGTAAACTGCCAAACCCACTGTCAAAACACCGAAAATAACATCAAACCGGTGTTTTACGTTAAATACGGAGTTTACCGATATTATTATATTTTCGGGTTACTAATTACGAATATGATCTGAGAATTACAAAATTGACAGCTAACAACTGCCAAATCCACTGTCAAAACTGACATAATAACTTGAAAACCGGGTTTTACGTTTAATACCGATTTTATTCACAATTATCATGTTTTTGAGGTCATTTATTATAAATTGATTGTAATTTGACAAAATAAAAAAAATTGACACCTACCAACTGCCAAATCAACTGTCAAAACTGACATAATAACTTAAAAACCGGGTTTTACTTTTTGGAACATTTAAAAGAGTTTAAGTTGAATTATTTAGTCTGGCATATTTGAAATACTTAGATAGGAAACTTTACATCAAAACTAGGAGTATTTAAGCTTCATTTTCCAATAGTTAGTTTGGATGTGATTTCAGCAAGTTTATCCTGTACTTCGAAATCACCCTCCTTGCAAAAAAACATTAATTGACCGTGAAATTCGTAATTGATGAAAACGTCAGCTTTTATGTTATTGTGGCAGTTTTGACAGTATATTTGGCAGTTGGCAGCTGTCAGTTTTGTAATTCCTATGTCATACTCACAATATTGGCTTTACCACGTTATAGACAAAGATAACCAAATAACTTACGGTAAAATCCATATTTAACTCGTTGCCAATGTGATTTAGTTAGTATTCACCATTGATTTGGCAATGGTTAGCTGTCAAGTTTGTAATTTTGACATCATATTCGTAAACAGTGGCCCCGAAAACATGATATTTGGGAGTAAAATTCGTATTCAACTTAGACCCCACTTCTTTTATTACTTTGGCAGTTTCGGCAGTTGACTTGGCAGTAGGTAGCTGTCAATTTTTTTATTTTGTCAAATTACAATCAATTTATAATAAATGACCTCAAAAACATGATAATTGTGAATAAAATCGGTATTAAACGTAAAACCCGGTTTTCAAGTTATTATGTCAATTTTGACAGTGGATTTGGCAGTTGGTAGCTGTCAATTTTGTAATTCTCAGATCATATTTGTAATCAGTAACCCAAAAATATAATAATTCTCGGTAAACGGTATTTAACGTAAAACTCGGGTTTGATGTTATTTTAGGTATTTTGACAGTGGGTTTGGCAGTTGACAGATGTCAAATTGCATTTTTGTAATTGAATTTATAATCGGCACATCCAAAATATGAAAAAACAACTGTTTTTTTCCATTTTTCACTTTAAACTAAATGTTTATCATAAATTTAAGCAACTTTTTTTTGTTAAAAGTCACCTTTTGGTTGATTATGGCCGCCATATTGAATTTCAAAAATCGCCAAATGGAATTTCAAAGTACACGTCTTGACGAAAATTTTGAGCCCCTACAGATCCTCCCATCTTAAAATCTGAAATGAAGAGAAGGGTGTCCCGCTTGACAAATAATGCCTCTTATATATATATATATATATATATATATATATATATATATATATATATATATATATATATATATATATACATCGGATCTTTCATTGAGGACTTGACAACTTTTTTTTGAAATAAAACGCAACCCATTTGAGACATTTCGAAAATTTTACTATCGGCTTGAAGTACAATCAAAACATTTATGTATGGAATTCGACTTCATTCGTATGTCCACTACGGGCACGTTTGCAGCGGTCGATTCGTTGAACCCAATTTTGGCTCTGAGCTCCTCTAACGACGCAGGCTTGTTAGCATAGACCAATGATTTAACGTACCCCCATAAAAAGAAGTCTAGAGGTGTTAAATCACACGATCTAGGCGGCCATTCGACGGGACCATTTCTCGATATAACACGTTCACCGAATTTAGATTGCAGTAAGTCGATTGTTACACCCGCTGTGTGCCTTGTGGCGCCATCTTGTTGAAACTACATATCATTAATGTCTAGCCCATGCAATTGATCAAAGAAATAACGTTGCAACATGCCTCTGTAGCGATCTCCATTGACTGTAACGTGACGGTTATTTTCATCAACGAAAAAGAACGGCCCAATGATACCACCGGCATGAAAACCGCACCAAACAGTAATTTTTTGTGGATGAAGTGATGTTTCTTCAAGCACATGAGGGTTTTCACCTGACCAATAACGCATATTCTGTTTGTTGACGAAGCCGTTTATCCAAAAATGCGCTTCATCACTAAAGATGATTTTGCGATGAAATTGGTCATCTTCTTCCAACACTTCTAGAGTCCAATTCGAGAACGTACGTCGCTTCATATGATCGAGTGGCTTTAGTTCTTGAGTTAACTTTAACTTATAAGGGTGCAGGCCAACATCCTTTCGCAAAATTCGCCATAGTGTGGTCTGAGCGATGCCCAATTCTTGAGAACGCCGTGAAATCGACTGTTTTAGTTCGTTTGAGATGGACGCTTGAACGGCAGCAATATTCTGGCCACTTCGACCAACCCGTTGTCTCACTGGCACAGGAACATCCAGCAGCGAATATTTTAACTCAAATGTTTTCACTAGACTATGAATTGCTTGTCTACTGGGACGAGAATTACGACCAAAAATTGGAGTTAACGCTCTTAAAGTTGCAGTCACCGACTCCAAATTTTGGTAGTAAATTTTAATTATTTGTAAACGTTGTTCGTTCGTGTACTTCACCATGATGAAAATGTTGACTTTACTGAATGTTTTGACGTTGACAGTTCGGTGATTGGCTTAAGGGTGCGTTCACAGTGAAATTTCAAAGTCGTCAAGTCCCAAATGGAAGATCCTTTATATATATATACATATATATATATATATATATATATATATATATATATATATATATATATATATATATATATATATATATATATATATGCGTATTTAATTTTCGGGAGTAGGTCTGGACTGTAAATAAAACTATTTTCTTCTTCAAACTGAGAATAAACAGCCTCGGTGCATATGTATTGACGTGAACGGAAAAAACAGCGAAAGAAAAAGACTTTATTTACTTATTTTATACCAAGAGGTGGCAAAATTTTAATTATTGATGTTGTAATTGTAATTGATTAATAAGCATTGATTATGTTGCGGTAGATATTACTAAGTTGATTAGTGTCTGATTTATAATTGATTGAATTGGGGTCTCTGTTTATGTGGTACATTTGTGTAGAAAAAAATCGAGATGTTGAGTTTTGATTTCGAAGACTTACTCGCATTTTCGTACGTTGTTTTATTTATTTATTCGTTTGTTCATATTTATTTGTTTTATATTTTAACATTTTAATACCTAGATTAAAAATAACATCGTTTTTAATACAGTGAAGTCTGTTTATAGCGAACCCGTTTATAGCGAATTTCCGGTTAAAATGAACTATTTAATAATACACGAAAAAACTTCCATAAGACCAATGCAAATTTTTATCGGTTATAACGAACTCGGTTATAACGAACATCCGGAAAAAGCGAATCAAATTTCGATGTTTTGTGTCCGTTTATAACAAACTTGCCACTCCATATGCTCGATGTCGCGTGACTTGATCTAGGGAATTCATCGAAACTCGCTGGGAACTCCTATTCTACTTGTTTCCGCCGCGTCACTAGTTCGAGCAGTATTATTTTCAATTCACTTGTGTTATGCGGTTCTAATGCATATTTGACCAAAGTAGCAAAGTGAATGTTTAAATTTTTATTTTAAAATGGGTACACAAAAACGTAAAGCGTTTACTTTAAAAGACAAACACGATATTATAAGGAAAATAGAAAATGGAGTGATGCTTGCAAACGGTTCAATTTAACTAAATCTACGGTTTCTACCATATGGAAGAAGAGGCAAGAAATCTGATCGATCTATGATAAAAGAAACTTTAGTTGTAAAAAAGTAAGAAAATCTACACATGACCAAGTCGATTAAGGACTCCTTAATTGGTTTAGTCAAAAACGACATGAACATGTTCTTATTACCGACTATACTTTACAAAAGAAAGCTAGTGAATTGAGAAGGAAAATAGAGAACACCGAGTTTAACTGTTCTACGAGGCTGATTTAAAAAGTCCGTGCAAAAATAAAAACTACTTATGTGTTTGGGGTAAACCTTTTTTATTTTTCGACATAGTCTCCTTTTAGGCTTATACACTTCGTCCAACGATGTTCTAGTTTGTTGATCCCTTCCGAATAATAGGATTTATCCAAGTCTGCAAAATATCCATTAGTGTCTGCAATCACCTCCTCGTTTGAATAAAATCTTTGTCCCGCCAGCCATTTCTTCAAATTGAGGAACAAATAATAGTCCGAGGGAGCCAAGTCTGGGGAATAGGGGGGATGTGAAACGAGTTGGAATCCTATTTCCATTAATTTTGCGACCACAACTGCTGAGGTGTGTGCTGGTGTGTTGTCGTGATGGAAAAGGACTTTCTTGTGGGCCAATCGCGGGCGTTTTTCTTGCAGCTCGGTTTTCAAACGGTCCAATAACGATGAATAATATTCACCTGTAATAGTTTTACCCTTTTCCAGATAGTCGATGAGGATTATCTCTTGCGAATCCGAAAAGACAGTCGCCATAACCTTTCCGGCCGAAGGAACGTTCTTCGCCTTTTTAGGTGCAGATTCCCCCTTGGTAACCCATTGTTTAGATTGTTGTTTGGTCTCAGGAGTATAGTAATGTATCCATGTTTCATCCACAGTGACGAAACGACGCTTAAAGTCCTCCGGATTCTTCTGGAACAGCTGCAAACCATCCTTGCAACACTTCACACGATTCCGTTTTTGGTCAAGCGTGAGCAATCGCGGCACCCATCTTGCGGATAGCTTTCTCATGTCCAAATGTTTATGCAAAATATTATGTACCCGTTCAGTCGAGATGCCCACAGCACTAGCAATCTCACGCACCTTAACTCTTCTGTCATCCATCACCATATCATGGATTTGATCAATGATTTCTGGAGTCGTAACCTCCACAGGCCGTCCAGAACGTTCAGCGTCACTTGTGCCCATATGGCCAGTCCGAAAATTTTGAAACCACTTATAAACTGTTCTAATCGAAGGTACAGAGTCACCATAATGTTTATCAAGCTTCTCTTTAGTCTCCTGAGGCGTTTTGCCTTTCATAAAGTAATGTTTAATCACCACACGAAATTCTTTTTCGTCCATTTCTTGAAAATCACTCGACTTCCTTGATTCACACGAATGCCAAACACAAAGAAATAAACCAATATGGCTGAAAGTTGGTGTGCGTTCATTCAAGAGATGCTACTAACTAAACATGACCTCGATACGCGCCGGTGGTGCCATCTCTCGGACTTTGCACGGACTTTTCAAACCAGCCGCGTATATATATATATATATATATATATATATATATATATATATATATATATATATATATATAACATATATACATATATATATATATATATATATATATATATATATATATATATATATATATATATATATATATATATATAGTTTTATATCTTCATTTGTAGGATTTTAGTTGTTGCATAGACATGTGGCACTGTGAAGCAGAATACAAAAACGAAACGCGCTCAAAATTCTACGTATGTTCCTGCATGCTAATCAAAGGAATAGTGAAGGCTTTAAAAACTTTTAGAAAATACATCAAACGGTTGGTAGAACACCAGTTATTTCAACACGGAATACTTTTAGCAATTTTAATAAATACTCTTTCAATGGGTATAGAGCATCATCAGCAGTCTGAATGGCTGACGCATTGTGTCGAAGTTACTAATGTTATTTTTTCTGGTGTTTTTGCTGTCGAAATGATACTGAAAGTTATTGCGGAAGGTCCTTTTGGATACATTTCAAATGGGTTTAATGTTTTCGATGGAGTCATTGTCGTTCTAAGGTAAGTCTTCTTATTTTTTTTTTAGATGCATACACTGGAGAATTGCATGCAGATATGGGCTATTCAGTTTTAAAAATATTTACACATTTACACCAAAATATTTTATATAAAACACTAAAACACTATGTTTTAATTTCCAATAGTAATCCTGGTTAAATAGTGCTTAAAACTATCCTTAATTACCTAAGATTATGCTAATCATTTTATTATATAGGGTGTTTTTATAGAGGTATAGAACTTTGAAATGGAATAAAACAAAGATGAATTTTTTAAATTGACATGAAATTTACTTTATTCGAAAGATAATCTTCTGGCATTATAATTTAAATATGACTTCTGGCATATGACCGCCACGGCTGGCTCGGACGTAGTCTAATCTGGAGGTCCAATTTTCGATGACTTTTTCCAACATTTGTGGCCGTATATCGGCAATAACGCGGCGAATGTTGTCCTCCAAGTGGTCAATCGTTTCGGGCTTATCAGCGTAGACTAGCCACTTCACATATCCCCACAGAAAATAGTCTAGCGTCGTTAAATCGCACGATCTTGGAGGCCAATTCACGGGTCCGAAACGTGAAACTATGCGGTTACCAAACGTTTCCTTCAATAAATCAATTGTAGCACGAGCTGTGTGACATGTTGCGCCGTTTTGTTGAAACCACAGCTCCTGCACATCATGGTTGTTCAATTGATGAACGAAAAAGTCAGTAATCATGGCTCTATAGCGGGCACCATTGACTGTAACGTTCTGACCAGCATCGTTTTTAAAGAAGTACGGACCAATGATTCCACCAGCCTATAAAGCACACCAAACAGTCAGTTTTTCTGGATGTAACGGTGTCTCAACATACACTTGAGGATTATCATCACTCCAAATACGGCAGTTTTGTTTATTGACGTATCCATTCAAACAAAAGTGAGCTTCATCGCTAAACCAAATTCGCTTATGAAAATCGGGATCAACGGCAATCTTGTTTTGGGCCCATTCACCGAATCTACGCCTTGCTAGGTGATCGTGTGGCTTTAATTGTTGCACGAGTTGGATTTTGTAAGCACGCAAACCGAGATCTTTCCGCAAAATCTTCCATAAAGTGGATGGACACATATCCAATTCCTGTGCACGATGGCGGATAGACTGATTCGGGTCTTCTTCTACGCTACGCTCTACAGCAGCAATGACTTCTTCTGTACGCACTGTACGACGTCTCTGTGGATGCGTATTATCATTTAGAGTAAACGTGGTGCGAAAACGTTCCATAGTTAATCGAATTAATTGGATGGACGATGGACGATTATGTTGACTGTAAAATGGACGTAGTGCGCGATACGTATTTCGAACAGAACCATGATTTTCAAAATAAATTTGCACAATTTGGAAGCGTTGTTCAGGCGTCAGTCTATTCATGTTGAAATGCCAAACCAAACTAAACATAAATCACTTGACAGCTGACAAAATGGCCGCCAGTTAAAAAAGTTTTGCCAACTTAAAGTTTTATACCTCTATAAAAAACACCCTTTATTATTTACAGACAGAATTATTTTAAGAATGCAAATCTGTGGTACTATTTCAGAGAACTAATGAAGATTAAGTACGGATGAATGGTTTAAGTCTACCTGTTCCTTTAATAATTGATTGGAGTTTTTCCGTTTGTTAATTTCAAGACATTCAAGCAAATTTAATTTTTTAGATTTATTTTCTACATGTAGGATTTTTAGCGTATCATCAAAATTATGGGATTCGTTTATTATATGGGTTGCGTAATGTGAATTGTTCTTATTTTTTAAATAACTATGTTTACGTTCTTTAATGCGAGTTTCAAAAGATCTACCAGTTTGTTCAACGTAGGTTTTAGTACAAGATCCACAATTTAATAGATAAACTCCCGATTTTAAGGATTTTTTAGATTTGATTTTGTTATTCAAAATTATACTCCCTAAGGAATTACTGGTTTTGAATGTTATTTTATTGTTCTTTTTTATTAAATGTTTGGAAATTGTTCTAGTTATTTTCCCTGTGTATGTGAGTGTACTAAATTTTCCTTTTTTATCATTAATTGTGGGATAAATTAGAGAAATTGCTTGTTTAAAGGATTTTTTATTCAAGATATTATCTATAACGTTGGGGTCATATCCATTATTAATTGCTATTTGTTTGATTATGTTGAATTCTTTGTTAAAATTAGTTTTTGGGGATATGTAACAATCTATGTATGAAAGAGTTAAAAGCTGCCATTTTGTGAGGATAAGGGTGGGATGAACTATTGTGTATGACTGTGTCAGTATGTGAAGGTTTGTGAAAAATTGAGAAATCGCGTTTATTGTTCACTTTTGATATAGATATGTCTAAGAAATTTAGAGAGTTATTGGTTTCTAATTCTATGGTAAATTTAATATTAGGATGCAAATTATTTAGGAAGTTAAGGAGGATCGTTAGTTGTCTATCTGTTCCCGTAAAACAGGAAATGATATCGTCAACATATCTATACCAGTAAACAATATTTTTGCTTACTGCGTTTTCATGAATTTTTAGTTCTAAATGATCCATGAAAATTTCCGCTAGTAAAGGGCTTAAAGGATTACCCATTATTAGACCTTCTTTAGATGTATAAAAGTTATCGTTGAATTCAAAATAGTTTTGATCCAAGCAAGTCGTAAGTAAATCCAAAATATCCCGTTTAATAAATTCGTTTACTTTATTCTTGATTAAGAGCTTATCTACTAATTCTATGACTTCATATGGTAGGATACTAGGAAATAAGTTTTGTACATCAAATGAGATAATTCTAGAATTTTCCGGTAACTTAATATTTTTAATTTTATCAATTAGTTCATAGGCATTGGATATACTATATTTCGGTTTAAATTTGCGGTGTTGTCGTAGTAAAGGGATAAGTTTTTGTGATAATTTGATTGATGGTGCCGTAACAAACGATACAACTGGTCTAATAGGGAAATCCTTCTTGTGTAATTTAATTAGGGAATATAATAAAACCTTCACATACTGACACAGTCATACACAATAGTTCATCCCACCCTTATTCTCACAAAATGGCAGCTTTTAACTCTTTCATACATAGATTGTTACATATCCCCATGCCTAAAACTAATTTCAACAAAAAATTCAACATAATCAAACAAATAGCAATTAATAATGGATATGACCTCAACATTATAGATAATATCTTGAATAAAAAATCCTTTAAACAAGCAATTTCTCTAATTTATCCCACAATTAATGTCAAAAAAGGAAAATTTAGTACACTCACATACACAGGGAAAATAACTAGAACAATTTCCAAACATTTAATAAAAAAGAACAATAAAATAGCATTCAAAACCAGTAATTCCTTAGGGAGTATAATTTTGAATAACAAAACCAAATCTAAGAAATCCTTAAAATCAGGAGTTTATCTATTAAATTGTGGATCTTGTACTAAAACCTACGTTGGACAAACTGGTAGATCTTTTGAAACTCGCATTAAAGAACATAAACATAGTTATTTAAAAAATAAGAACAATTCACATTACGCATAAACGATTCCCATAATTTTCGTTTAAAAATCCTATATGTAGAAAATAAATCTAAAAAATTAAATTTACTTGAATGTCTTGAAATTAACAAACGGAAAAACTCCAATCAATTATTAAACGAACAGGTAGACTTAAACCATTCACCCTACTTAATCTTTATTAGTTCTCGGAAATAGTACCACAGATTTGCATTCTTAAAATAATTCTGTCTGTAAATAATATAATATAATGATTACCATAATCTTAGGTAATTGTACGGTGAAACAATTGTCAAGTGACTTTAAATATATTGGAAATTAAAACATAGTGTTGTGTTTTGTATAATTTATTATGAATTTCCAACAAAGACCAAAATATTTTATTGTACTAATTGTATTTTTAAAAAGTCCTTGTGTTGTGTATATTACTTACAGACCAATTCAACTAGCTCACTATGTAATTATTGAACAAATATTTACGTGATAGCAATACAATATTCAAGTAACTTTTTTTTATTCTAGCGCAATAGAATTATTCAAAAACGTTTCAGATACTGATGAATTGCATACGGATTCGGGCCTTTCCGTTTTGAGAACATTTCGCCTTTTAAGAATATTAAAACTTGTCCGTTTCATGCCGAATCTGAGAAGGCAATTGTTCGTTATGTTACGAACGATGGATAACGTTGCAATTTTTTTCTCTTTGCTTATTCTTTTTATATTTATTTTTAGGTAAGTAAAGGTTTATTTTTAATTTTCTAATGAGGGTGGTTTCTTCAGTAAAATCTATATAGGATTCTGCAAAATTTATTTGTTATGCTATGTTTATCCATTTCCAACAATATAAAATATTAGTAGCAACTATTATAAAAACTAACTTGAAATATCTAAAATTTACTCAAAAAATAAACGTGCTACAAGAACAATCATTTATTTTACTTCTCTTTAGTTTAATTACATCATAACACACAATGGGCTTACAACCTATTTCGAACATTATCAAAACAAAAATCATTAAATTTTTAAGCCCTTTTTAAGCCCACATTGCAGGCCACATCAAGATAAAAGATCAGGAATGTTAGGACGTTCCCCATCCCGTTGGGTGGACCAAATTATCCATCTTAGGAACAAACCAATTCATACACTGGTGCACGAAGTGCAAGATGAAGAAATGTGGAGGAAAACATCCCACAAGGCAACGAATGGGCCAGCACATCCCCCACGAGGAATTGAGACTGAAGAGAGAGTTTAATAAAACTAGGATAATCAGCATTAATAAAAACAGTAGATTTCTTACATTTCTTTACTGATTAATCATAGTTAAAAAAATATATCAAATTATTGCCAATTTAATTCAGAAAAAACACTGGTGGAAAACCGAAAACTTAACTTCCCTACAAAATATCATTTTACAAGATGTAGCTGCCTCTTTTAACTGCTACACTAACATTGATACTCCTCGATTTCAATAAAAATAATAAAGTAAAAATGTGTGAACCTAATAAATTATAAATGATCCATATTTGGTAGACATATCATAAAAACATTTTAACAATTACTTTGCGGAATCCTGTATATTAAATCAATTCTAATAATCACTCAAAACGTTACATCTTCACAGATAGGTCACTATCATATCTATACCTAGTAATGTTAGTCACAACAAAGATATTTTTAAAATCGAAATTTACATTTTTGTAAAAATGTACTCATATATATATATATATATATATATATATATATATATATATATATATATATATATATATATATATATATACATACATATAAACAATCAGTCCAAAAACTCTCCATACACCACCTACTTTCTATACTATTTTTCTGTTATGTTTAACTAATTAATTGGAACTACGAGAAAACATGTTTAAATTAATATTTGAAACTTAACCAACGAGGATTAGTATTAAAAATAACTACGGAACATTTTATTGAAAAGTTACATCGTTGTTATAAAAATGTAAATAAAATTAATGTCAAAAAAGTCTCCATACACTTAACAATTACCAATAATAGTTGGACGGAATTTAACGGAAAATAACAATTTCGTTTAAACTAATATTTAGTGGGACCGCCGTTGGCCTTGATAATATCTTGTAACTTTTTTGTATTGCTTGCAATCAGCTTTCTAGTAACTTTTGCTGGCATGTTTTCCCATTCGTTCAATATTCTGTTTTTTCATTCTTCTTTATTTGAAACATTATGTTGCAAAACGCGCCGTTTAAATTCCCCCCATAAGTATTCGATGGGGTTAACATCGGGTGATTGCGGAGGTGTATGAAGCTGCTGTCGCACACTATGGATAATCTATTTTCGCACCAAGTTTGGGGTATGTCCTGTTGGAAAATCTATCTTTTTTCCAGTTATAATTTTTGGACCTTTCTCTTAAATTCTCTCTCAAAATGTTCAGATAAACATGTTGATCCATGGTATCATTAATAAAATGTGAATGTCCAACCCCTCCAGCGGACATGCATTCCCAAAGCAGAACATTGCCACCACCTTGTCTCACCGTGGAACAAATGTTTTTAATATCGAATGCGGTATTTTTCTTTCTCTAAACTTTAGTTCTGCAATCAGACCTAAAAAGGTTAATTTTAGTTTCATCACTAGAGATTACGGATTCCTAAAATTCAGGAGTTTTAGTAACATATTCCCTAGTAAAAGCTAACCGTAGAACAAATGTTTTTAATATCGAATGCGGTATTCTTTCTCCAAACCTTAGTTCTGCCATTTCTACAGCTGACGCTGTCTTTCTTCTCTCAGCCTTTGATTCCATCCGTTTCTATCTTCCCAGTCTCCATCTGTTAGACCCCTGTCCTCCATGTCCACATCGTCTCTCCACGATCGTCCGGGTCTTCCTCTTTTTCTTCCCCCTATAGGGCTCCACTCCGTTATTTTTTTTATCCACCTATTATCTTCGCTCCGTCTTATTTGTCCATACCATTTTAATCGTTTTTCTTCAATGGTGTTTATTGCGTTCTCTTTGATGTTCATTCTGCTTCTTATTTCTTCATTTGTTATTCTCTCCATACGTGTCACTCTACAACATCTTCTCCAATACTCCATCTCTACCGCGTTAATTTTAGATTTATTTCTTTTGTTGATCGTCCATGTTTCTGACCCGTATGTCATTATGCTTTGTATTATTAATTTGTATATGCGTGTTTTGTTCTCTTCGTAATGTGTTTATCCCACAGGATCGAATTTAATTGTCTTATGCATGTCCGCGTTTGTCCTAATCTAGCTTTAATCTCTTCTTCGTTTTTTGAAATGATGGTTCCTAAGTATTTAAATCTATCGGTTCGTTTGATTATTGTTTCGTTATCGACTTCTAGATTCTTCACGTTTCCCTCCTTTGTTAGATATTCCGTTTTATCAAAGTTTATTGCTAATCCTGCTTTAGTGCATTCTTCTTTCAGTTTTCTTACAATATAACTGAGGTCTTCCTCATCTTGCGCTATGATTACTTGGTCGTCTGCGAAACTTAGAGTATATAAGTAATCTTCTCGTATTGGGACTCCCATTTTTTTAATGTTTGTTCGAGGTATATTTTGAATAGTGTTGGGGATGTAGAGCATCCTTGTAATAGGCCTTTTGATGTTTCTAGTCTCTTCCCTATTTTATGTCCTATTTTTTATGTTCACTGTGTTGTTTTCGTAGAGAGCTTTTACTGCGTATATTAGTTCTTTGTCAATGCCTATTTCTTTCATTGCGTTCCATAATCTTTGTCTTGGTACTGAGTCATAGGCCTTTCTTATGTCTATGAAGGCTAGATGAACTTCTCTATTCTTTGCCAGTTTTTTTTTCCATTGTTTGTTTTATAGTGTATATGTGGTCTATCCATGATTTTCCGGCCGTAAAGCCTGCTTGGTCTTCTCCAATTTTTCCTTTTATATTTTCCTCCATGATATTTTTAAGGCTTAGGCCTCTATAGTTTGTGCATTTTCTGCGGTCTCCCTTTTTATATATAGATACTATATAAGCTTTTGACCATTCCGCTGGTATTTTTTCTTCATTTATAGCTCTGTGGAACATGTTTCTCAGCATTCGATGTAATTTATTAGACCCATACTTAATCATTTCATTTACCACACCCCCAGGCCCTGCAGATTTATTATTTTTGAGTGTTTTTATTGTCTTCTTTACTTCTTCATAGCTTAGTTCTATCTCTTTTATTTCCTTATTCTGTTCTGCATCAGACCCAAAAAAGTTAATTTTAGTTTCATCACTAAAGATTACGGATTCCTAAAATTCAGGAGGTTTAGTAACGTATTCCCTAGTAAAAGCTAATCGCTGTTTGCGATTAGCTTCCCAAATTAACGGCTTCTTCCTGGCTTCACATTCCTTATCGCCTACCCTGGGTAAACAATTTCTCACTGTTTGTGAACAAACATTTTTCGAAAATAGTTCCTGTACTTCTCCTTTTAATTTTAGTGCACTTTTCTTGGGATCTATAATTATTTGTCTAACATTACTGGCCTCTTCACGTGGAGTCAGTTTTTTGTGACGACCGGAGCATCGCCGAATTTTATAGGAACCTGTTAATTTATACTGGTTTACAATGTACTGAACAGTAGCATGCAACTTTTTAACAATTTTTCCTATGGTTTTGTACGATTTTCCATGTTTCCACAAATCAATTATGATTTTTCGAATTTGAAATGAAATTGGACAATTTTTCTCGCTCATTTTTAATACTACTTTGAAAACCCACTGCAAAATTACGAGTAACAAGCGACAGATTATAAAGTATGGCCGAAAATTATTCATTTGATTTCAGTTTCAGCAGTTTTTTAGCAATTGATAGCTTGATAAAATGCGGCTGATTATAACGTGTTTTTTTCACTGCAGTTCTTGAGTATATGGAGACTTTTTTTACATTAATTTTGTTTATATTTTTATAACAATGATGTCACTTCTAAATAAAATGTTCCTGAGTTGTTTTTAATACTAATCCTCGTTGGTTAAGTTTCAAATATTAATTTAAACATGTTTTCTCATAATTCCAATTAATTAGTTATAACAGAAAAATAGCATAGAAAGCAGGTGCTGTATGGACTGTTTTGGACTGACTGTATATATATATATATATATATATATATATATATATATATATATATATATATATATATATATATATATATACATATATATATACATATATACACATACATGTTTATCAAGTTGTGATAAAAATCCTCATTTAGACTGTGACCATATATTAACTACATTAGTACCAAATTAATATTATTGATCAAAAAGGGTAGGGGTGGCATTTGATTATAATTATTGTCTTATAATTGTGTACATACGTTATTTAGATTATTTAATTAAATATAATTTAGTTTGATGTTTAGAAGATTCTGTATACTGTGTACACCACTATGACTTCTAAAGGACACAATCTTCTTTTTCAGTTTATTTTAAATTTATTTGCACCTGATACTGCACAAGAACTCTATTTTACATACACAAAAAACTCTTGTACATAGAACCAAAAGTATACTTGGACATCAGTTTTCCTAATTACCAACATATATTTATATAAGGCTTTTTATTAAGTGTACTATAAAATGTGCCTACTTACAGTGTAATAAAAAAATGCAGAGTTGCTACCCTATACGGAAAACAAATTTATGCACGGGACATGTAATAAAATAGTCCGCAGCAGTAAAAAATATACGAGCATATTTAATTCAATCTTGAAATTACTTATAGATTATGACTCAATACATAATGAGCAAGATCACGTCAAGTGGACCCCCATTTTCCACTTGACGACAAGATATCTATAATATTGGGATGATATCCATTACACAGCCCCACAAAAAAAAAAGTGGGGTATATTTTTGATGCGATATATCAGATCCGTAGTATTTTTGCCCGCTGATCACGAATCTGACATCAGAATATCGCCATCACATCTCAATTTTTTTTCTAACCTCAAAAAATAGGAAAAAATTTGTAAAAATTAAGAAAAATATACTCCTAAAAAATTGATTCAAGCTTTTTCATGAATCCAAAGATGTATTAATATGTATTCGGACACGCTAAGCTAATATTCATCGGTTGGATTGAGCCATACAGTTCTGTTTTCTTTCTAACCTCAATAAATCAGACAGATATAGTGCTTCTCGAATGCAAAAACGAATTCAAATTAAAATTCAACCGATCCTTACCAAATTTGGTACACGGGGATTTTTTGGGTCGCTGATCACGAATCTGAGGTTGGATTTGCAAAATTCAAGATGGCAGATGTTTTCGCGCCATTTTGAACGCCGAGAAAGAAGAGAAGATTCATCGGTCGATTTTTATTCTTCTACCTGCATCCAGGACACCTCCACGTGGTGACGGTGGGCAACGGTGTTACTCCACTAGCCGGCAGAGTCCCTGGATAACGGCTTAGATGCCGTCATGGCAGGTAGAAGAAAGAGAATTACGATGCAGGGACTCGGAAACCCAGTATCGGCGGTTGGTCAGGGTGGGAAAGCGGGCCCGCAGCCGTCGTCATCCAGCGACCGTAACTCTTCATGTGTGGGTGACTTGGCTCATGTAGAGTATAATGCTACAAGAAAACGGTCTCACGGTACAAGGACTTTTCATAAGTCCGATAAAAACAGTGATTCATTTTGTTATATTTGCTGTCAACACGTATTGAGTAAAATGGGGTCACCGAAGATTAAAACCTTATATAAGGATTGTTTTAACATTGAAATACAGCACCAGGATACAGATTGGGTTCCCCACATCATTTGCAGTTCTTGCAAAATAATGTTGTACATCAGTAAGAAGGCGATTAAATATTCCAGATCAGCAATATGGAATAGACCATACAGTGAAAATGATTGCTACTTTTGTATGAATGTTGTATCTAGGCATAACCGAAAAAATAAAAGCACTATTACTTATAACGATGTTTCGACAGTAACAAGACCAACTAAACTAATTCCGTCTCCTGAACCACTTGATGCTGATGTTATGGAAACAAATGATTTCACCTTATCAGTTCATGCCGAAAACATTGAGACTGTCGAACACTGTTACTAATGAATGTTCTAATGACAACCTATCATATACTAGTGACACAGATAAAGAATATCTACCATACAACCGTAAACCAGAACCAATACTCGTATCACAGTCAGAACTTAGTGATCTAGTCAGAGATTTAGGCTTATCCAAAGATGGTTCAGAGCATCTTGCTTCCTTTTTAAAGAAAAGACATTTACTTAAGCCAGAAGCTACGATTTCTTATTATAGAAACAGAGATGAAGAATTTCGAAAATATTTCACAATGGACGAGGAATTGTCACTTTCATATTGTACCGATGTAAAAGGTCTAATGGATGAATTTCAAAATAACTCATACGATCCTGAAGAATGGAGACTGTTCATTGATTCTTCTAAACGGAGCATTAAGGCAGTTTTGCTGCATAATACCAACGTTTACGCTCCCATTCCGATTGCTCATTCCACAGTTATGGAAGAGCAATATGAAAAAATGAAGCAGCTTTTAATAAAAATAAAATATGCTAATCATAACTGGAAAATTCGTGGAGATCTGAAAATTGGAACAATATTGCTTGGCCAACAGTCAGGGTTTACACTTTATCCCTGTTATAAATGTCTGTGGAATAGCAGAGACAGAGAACGTCATTATAAGAAAAAAATTTGGCCAACAAGAGAATCGTTCACTCCTGGTGAAATAAATGTATTGTTTCCACCATTGGTAGATCCAAGAAAAGTTCTTATTCCCCCGCTTCACATTAAGCTTGGACTTATGGAGCAATTCACGAGAGCATTAGATACAAACGGCCCATGTTTCAAATATTTGCATAAAAAATTTCCGAAATTTTCTGAAGCTAAAATTAAGGCAGGCGTATTTGACGGGCCACAAATAAGAAAATTGTTTCAAGATTCATTATTTGTTACTAAAATGAATAAAGTTGAAAAAGCTGCTTGGCTTAGTTTTAAAGAAGTCGCAACAAACTTTTTGGGAAATAATAAAGCCCTAAGTACAAAGAAATAGTCGAGAAAATGCTAAAAAATTTTCAAACATTAGGTTGCTTAATGAATCTAAAATTACATTTCCTGGACTCCCACATCGATGATTTCCCAGATAATCTTGGTGACTACAGTGAGGAGCAAGAGGAACGTTTTCACCAAGATCTGAAAATCATAGAAAATCGGTAACAAGGACGATGGGATGACCATATGCTAGCGGACTATTGGTGGTCGCTAAAAAGAGAAACAAGTCCTCAAAAGCGTTTGGGCAGAAAGCCTTTGAATAGGTCATTCGCGGAAAAAGAACAAGATACAGCCAAAAAAGGAAAGTTAGGCGCGGGTCTAACCTTCGCAATTCTAGGGCTTAAGGGTCTACTATTTAAGAGTATATGGGTTAAAAGTCCTGGTTTTGAGTTTATTGGGTCTCATTTTTAAAGTTACAGGGTTATTGAGGTCTATTTTTTGAGGTTACAGGGTGTGGGAGTCTAAGATTTCAGGGTTTAGGGTTTAAGAGTATCAGGTTTGAGGATTCCCCAACTGTATACCTAATTTGGTAGGAATCGGTTGGTTTTCAAAAATTTTGTCCGCCATCTTGGATCCGCCATTTTGAATTTTGCAAATCCGACCTCAGATTCATGATCAGCAACCCAAAAAAAACCCCGTGTACCAAATTTGGTAAGAATCGGTTGAATTTTAATTTGAATTCGTTTTTGCATTCGAGAAACACTATATCTGTCTGATTTATTGAGGTTAGAAAGAAAACAGAACTGTATGGCTTAATCCAACAGATGAATATTAGCTTAGCGTGTCCGAATACATATTAATACATCTTTGGATTCATGAAAAAGCTTGAATCAATTTTTTAGGAATATATTTTTCTTAATTTTTACTAATTTTTACCTATTTTTTGAGGTTAGAAAAAAATTGAGATGTGATGGCGATATTCTGACGTCAGATTCGTGATTAGCGGGCAAAAATACTACGGATCTGATATATCGCATCAAAAGTATACCCCACTTTTTTTTTTGTGGGGCCGTGTTATCAAATTCAGGTATGAGTATTTTTTCTTGAAGTATTCACTATAAACAATTAATCCCCAAAAAACAGTTTTTTCAAAATTTTCATTTTAACAACAATTTTTTTTTAATGAAAATTTTTATGACTTTTAGTTAAAAAATCGATAATTAAAAAGCTATTAGAGATATTCTAATGAAACTTTCAGGATTCATAGTTTAATACTTGTACTTTAATAAAATATATAGAAGTTCAAATTATTTATTTTCATATTGTTAATTAAATTTTAAGTTAACAAATGAAAACTTCAATGACTTCTCCCTCAAAAAACGAAATTTTTTTTTCTCGGTATTATGCATTAAACATCAAAGTAACAGAATCCGCAAAAAAATTTGACTGCTCGTGATTAGATTAAACAAAAAAAAATTTATTTATGACGGGCGGTGAGCGCTGTCGGTACTGCGCGCTGCCGCGCATCATTGACTTACCTTTCGATCTACTCAGTAATTATAAATAAAGAACAATACTTTATTTTTTAAATAAAAATAATGTTATCTAATGAATAATTTTATTTAAACACTACATAAAATCAATTAATAAAATATTTTTTAATTGTTAAAAAAACGAAGATATCAAAAATTTAGCAATATTCTGTTATTTTATTTTTCTTATCGTTTTTCACGAACTGTACTAATTATATTTATTTTAGGTCTTAAACAATATTGTCAATTTTCAATTAATAAATGTAAACTTTACTAGTTACCCAGCGTTACTCTATTTTTAGATTAAAAAAAATTTCGTTCGGTTATTTTCTTCATTTGTTATTTTTATACATATACGTGAACAACAAATGAATATCACAAGCCATTTTAGTTCATTTGTTAAATCCGTTTATGAACACATCAGTGAATAAATTTTAAAGTCAAGAATTTTCGTTTAATAAATTTGTTTTTAACAGTTTTTTTATTGATCTAAATTTAATTAGTTTGTTTCAAATTTGTGTTAAATTGTATTGGTGTTCATAATTTTGTTTTTGATTTATCATGGGTCGCGTGAATAAATGCTGTAATCCGTTCAATAAAAAAAATCATAAAAAAATTCTAAGAATCTAGTTTTAATTACAAAAAACCGTGCTCATGATTTTAAAGATTTTATTGGGAATTATATGTGTAATTCGTGTGAACGGGCTATTTATTTGGGTCGAAAACCTGAAAATCCTGGTGAGTTATCTGTTAATAAATGTTCTGATGTCAATGAGCCTGAATCATCAAATTATGTTATTGAAGATAATGAAAAAAAAGACCCTTCTTTCCAATGTGACCCTGTCGACAACAAATTAGAAATTCATAAAGTTAATAAAGTGTTATTGGAGATTGGTGAACCTCCAATCAAGGTGAAGCGACTATCAAAATGCAACGGAATGTCAAAAAGCTTTAAAGAGTGTTATGAATAAAGTGATGAATAATAATAACAATATAAATAATGAAATTAATCCTAATGATCTCCTGCTTAATAATTTTAAATCTGCTTTTAATAGTAAAAATTGTAGAGCTGACAAAATTCAAGTTTTGACCACGCTTTCTCCAGATTGGTTGATAAAAATGATAAGGAGAGAATTTAAAGTTTCCCAAACGAATGGTTTAAACGGCAAAAAAAAATCAGGGAAGAAAGGGGATTCGCATCACAGCCCACAATTAAAAAGGGAAAAACTCTAAAAAATGAAACAATCGGGCGCATTAAAGCTTTTTATTTATCTGATGATGTCAGTCGCGTAATGCCTGGGTTTAAAGATTATGTATCGGTGATGGAAAACGGAAATAAAGTTCATAAACAAAAACGATTATTATTATATAATATTCATGAGTTATATAAAAAATTCACTGAAGCTTTTCCCGACGAGAAGATTGGACTAACAAAATTTCAAAATCTCCGTCCACGTGGATGTATATCTGCTGGCAAGAGTGGGACTCATAATGTGTGTGTGTGTGTGTGTGTAAAATTCATCAAAATGTCAAATTACAGTTGAAAATGAACTAAAAAAAAGCGAATAATTTTATCGGAAAGTTCGAATGATTTAATCAAAAGCTCTGTTTGCCAAGAATCAACATCATTGTGCTATTTTTCAAACTGTACGAAATGCCCAGGAACTGATAATGTTATAAATAAATTAAAACTATTGCTTGATAATAATGAAGTTAATGAAATTACATACAGCCAATGGAAAAGTACCGACAGGTAGGGAAAAGTTCAGTTTTTTGTTATTCGTTTTTTTATAAATATTATAATTTAATTACTCTGCTTGAAATTTACAGGACTGAAATAGTTGAAGAAAAGAAAAACAAAGAAGATTTTTTTAATGATTTAAAACAAAAATGGCCTGAATTATTGAGACATGATTTCCTTGCAAGATCTCAAGTATCATATTTTACTGAAAAGAAGGAATCTGTTGAGGATGGAGAATTTATCGTCTGTCTTGATTTTTCTGAAAATTATACTTTTTTTGTACAAGACGCAATCCAATCTCATCATTGGACTAACACCCAGGCTACAATTCACCCTTACGTAGTGTATTATAGAGAGAATGAAGAAATGAAACATGAAAACTATGTTATAATTTCAGAAAAAGTTAGTAACGACGCGAGTTCAGTTCACTTTTTTAATTCTAAATTGATTCAATTCTTAAAAAATAAATTCGGGGCAGATAAGATTAAAAAAATTTCCTATTTTTCGTACGGAGCTGCTTCTCAGTACAAAAAAAGTATAATTTTGCAAATTTAACTAACCACAAAAACGATTTTAATGTTGACGCGGAATGGAACTTCTATGCTACATCTCACGGGAAAGGAGCATGTGATGGTTTGGTAGGAAGTGTGAAAAGACAAGCTTATCGCGCAAATCTTCAACGGGATAATGAAAAGCACATCACAAATGGGCTTTCATTGTTTGAATGGGCTGAAAATTCATTTAAAAAAGTTCATTTTGGTTTTTGCTCTCAACAAGACCATGACTCTCATGAAAAAAAATATAAATCACGGTATGAGCAATCTGTTACAATTAAAAATACACGCCAGTATCATTATTACAAAGCTTTAAATAATACGAGGCATGTTTTTTAAGTAAGTACCGTTTTGGAATTAAAAAAAGACGTGCAAAGATATCGCTATAATTTTATTTTTACATGAAAGCCTGTACCTTAATCTACTTTTCTACATAATTTCCGTGAATATTGAGGCACTTGTCATAACGTGGCACCAGTTTTTGAATACCCTCCTCATAAAATTCTGCCGCCTGACTTGTTAACCACTGTATCACAAATGTTTTGACTTCGTTATCGTCTTGAAGACGCTGACCACCCAGGTGCTTCTTCAAGTGCAGGAACAAATGGTAGTCGCTGGGCGCCAGATCAGGGCTGTATGGAGGATGATCTAGAGTTTCCCATTTAAAAGATTTGATGAGATCTTTGGTCCGATTAGCCACATGTGGACGGGCATTGTCATGCAGCAAAACGATACCCTTACTCAACTTGCCACGTCTTTTGTTCTGGATTGCACGACGCAGATGGTTCAATGTCTCACAATAAGACGCTGCATTGATTGTCTCATTACGAGGCAGAAACTCCACTAGCAATACTCCTTTTCTGTCCCAAAAAACTGTGCACATGATTTTGCGGGCAGAAATTGTTTGCTTAAACTTCACTTTTTTGGGTGATGATGAATGTCGCCATTCCATGGATTGTTGTTTCGATTCTGGTGTGACGTAGGCCACCCATGTTTCGTCACCAGTAACAATTTGGTCTAAAAAATGTTCACCTTCATTGTGGTACCGCTCAAGGAAAGTCAATGCACTGCCTAAACGTTGGGTTTTGTGTAAATCCGTCAACATTTTTGGAACCCAACGTGAACACAATTTCCGGTAATTCAAGTTCTCGGTCACAATGCGATACAAAACACTACGAGAATATTGAGGAAAGCAGTCGCACAATGATGAAATTGTAAAGCGTCTGTTTTCTCTCACCTTTTCGTCCACTTTCTGCAACAAATCTTCATTAACGACCGAAGGACGCCCACTCCGTTCTTCATCATGCACATTTGTGCGGCCATCTTTAAATGCTCTCACCCATTTCCTTACCATTCCATCACTCATAATGTTTTGTCCGTAAACTTCACAGATCTCACGATGAATATCGATCGGTTTTACGCCTTTAGCACTAAGAAATCGTATAACAGCCCGTACTTCACAATCGGCGGGACTCACGATTGTCGGAGGCATCTTAAACACTCAGTAAACAACGTATACAATGAAGAATCAGACTGTAATGGCGTCAGTGCGTAGACATGAGATGTAGGTTACCAGCGCGCATGCGCGGAACGCCGACCGTATCGCTGCGGCGGCGGAATCGCAAAACGGTACTTACTTAAAAAACATGCCTCGTACATCACTCGAGTGCAAGCTTTTTTCCAAAGACGTTAAAGTTATTAGAAATAAAGTTTTTTAAAAAAAAAATAACGCAATACGGATAGATTTATAATGAAATTATAAACTTATTCAATTTCTTCGTTTTTTTTACAATAAAAAAATATTTTATTAATTGATTTTATGTAATGTGTTTAAATAAAATTATTCATTAAATAACATTATTTTTATTTAAAAAATAAAGTATTGTTCCTTATTTATAATTACTGAGTAGATCGAAAGGTAAGTCAACGACGCGCGGCAGTGCGCCGTACCGACAGCGCTCACCGCCTGTCATAAATAATTTTTTTTTGTTTAATCTAATCACGAGCAGTCAAATTTTTTTGCGGATTCTGTTACTTTGATCTTTAATGCATAATACCGAGAAAAAAAATTTCGTTTTTTTGAGGGAGAAATCATTGAAGTTTTCATTTGTTAACTTAAAACTTAATTAACAATATGAAAATAAATAAATAATTTGAACTTCTATATATTTTATTAAAGTACAAGTATGGAACTATGAATCCTGAAAGTTTCATTAGAATATCTCTAATAGCTTTTTAATTATCGATTTTTTAACTAAAAGACATAAAAAATGTCATTGAAAAAAAATTGTTGTTAAAATGAAAATTTTTAAAAACTGTTTTGGAGATTAATTGTTTATAGTGAATACTTCATGAAAAAATACTCATACCTGAATTTGATAATCAAGTGGAAAACGAGGGGTCCACTTGACGTGATCTTGCTCAATACGAGTCGGTCATTTTGAATCAATACAAATACGCTAGTTTTTTTTTTAGAATTCCTAGTTTTGTAAAAATAGCCCGTGTTGCGATTTGTTTTCACCTAAACAACAATTTTATTGTACTTCAACATTCCAAATATCACAAAACATAAAAAATATACTCTAGTTACTTCATTTTAATTTTTTTGTTAACTTTATGGAACAATCAAATAAAAAATCACTGGCATACATTTTTTGGGGTCTTACAAATCATACAACATAAATAAAATTATATACATGTCAGTTCATATTCAGATAAAAGTGAAGCAAAGATAACAATATATAGGGACAATTACTGCACTCTTACTAATTACTCTGTGTAATTGGATAAATTTCAGATTAAGTTTATTATACTATATTATTATATGACTTTTTCCCCCTGTGTGCAACATCGTTTTCAATGATTTTTAACTTTAGAAAGATTTTAAAAACAAAAAGAGTACTGAATTCGCATTTCATAAACACTATTTTTTTTTTACGCTATCAAATATTCAGATTATTGGATTGGTAACAGAATGTATAAAGTGCATGTTAAAGTGACATGTTCAGTATATGGACATTCAACAGTAATAAGAGCAGTTGTAAAAACCATGTTATTACTGACCTGAGCTTGCACAAATTCATTTTCCACACATTTATTTTTTTGCCAGAACACATGGTATTGTTGCTTTACCTTTTGTACATCAGAATAATTGGACAAAACGCTGTTTATGAATTCATATGTATATAATTAAGACTGATGATGAATAAATGATGATTTTTGGGATGTTTTTAGTATTCTGGGTATGAATATTTTCGGGTGCAAGTTTTGTAAAGACGAACATAAATATAGTAAAGAGGGAATCTGCGTGTCGAATTCGGACGAAGACAAGATAGAAAAAACTTTTTGACTCCCTCTTGTGGTCCCTCGTGACCGTTTTTCAGGTATTTTATTTTCTATGAAATAACAAAAAGCTGCATTTAGTACCAACAAAATTAGCTATTTTCTTACGCGAATTTAATTCAAAAATAATGCATAATATCTTGAAAAAAGCATTTTTTGCCACTTTAAAATATTTTTTAATTATACTAACTATAAATATGTAAATCGCATTATACGAAATTGTGGGAGAGTATAAAATGGCTATCACATTGCAAGAAATGGTGAAAATATAAAGTAAAGAAACAGATCAAAATTACTTAGGGATTCTACCAATTTACTCTTGTATATATACCAAACAATGTATAATACGTATAGGATCACCACAAAATTAGAGGCGATAGAAAAAAAAAAGGACGTAGAGTTACTTTACTATATTTTTATTCTCAAAAATCTAGCTTTCGTCTATCGTTATAGACTTCATCAGGAGATCTACAAATCAAAAAACAAACACTAGGACCTGTTAGTATTAACGTTCAAGTAGTCAACTACATACAGGATAGTTAAAATATGTAGCAAACCTCGAGAAAAAATGTGGGCTTTTTTATTCCTCCCATCAATCACAAACTTAAATTCACAACAACTGTCTTCTTTTTATATTATACAGGAACTAATAAGAAGCAATTAAACAACACTGAAGTAATATCCCTAATAAATTTCAATTTAAAACTTTCAAAACTAAAATTACTTTATTATTCTTTTTCTTGAGTTTTTTTCTTTTTTGACATGACACATCTAAATTCTAACATAACCGCCGATTTTTATAGAATATCGGATATTTAAGCAAATAAGGTCAGATTAAACCAAATTGACAGACACCCACTTACTAACCAGAAAAAAACCATCAACCCTTAGTTATTTATGCAAATTACAGGGTCAGATATTCCTTATGTAAGCCTCAATGGTCTTTATTATTTTAGTGAATTTTTGGGACGGCAGATAACTATAAATTGAACTTAAACCTTCTACATCCTTTTTATGATTGATACTACTTTTACAGCTCTTTATATAACACATTTCAAGGAAATTTCTCCGAAAAGTGTTTCTTTCAAAGTCAAGTATCAAACTTTCCTGGTATTGGGCCCGGTGGTCTTCTTTATTTACATGTGAGCGAATTGGGCTTACACTACCGTCAGAAAGCATTTGCCCAGCTAGAAATTTCAATGTAAATGCCAAAGTTTAATACCTAATTAAACCCCTTTTATTATATTAGGTAAATTTAATTGTTCTTAACAAGTGTCCATCACAATTATAACAAATTTCCAAGTTTTGCATGATAATCGTTTTGAGGCGATTTCTGAGAATTCCAGTTGAAGTAGGAACTCATTTCAAGTTTCTAGGGATTATAGAAATGGGTGCATTGGCTTCTGTAAGACCACGTGTGGGTTTTCTGAGCCCCAAATACGGCTATTTTGCTTATTAACGTACCCACCAAGATGAAAATGAGCTTCATCCGAAAATATGATTTTTTTGGCAAAATCGACATCATCGTGTAGTTTCTCGTTGGCCCATCTAGCGAAGCGAAAACGAAGCGGATGGTCATGCGGCTTCAACTCTTGAACCAATTGAACTTTGTAAGGCGTCATACCGAGATCTTTTCGCAAAATTCCACGTAAACTGGTGCGTGAAATGTTCAATTCTTGAGAACGATGACGAGTTGATGTTGATGGATTCTCACGCACACTCTCAGCCACAGCTTCGATATTTTCGGGTGTACGCACTGTACGAGCACGCTCACGTCTTGGCGCATCAACAATGAAACCAGTTTCACGAACTTTAGCAATAAACTTGCGTATACCGGGCACTGTTGGTCCTTCTCTGCGACCAAATTTTGTACGACATTTTCGTGCAATTTCCGACCAATTGTCTTTGTTTTGGAAATAAATTTCCAATAAATCCCAACGTTGCTCAAGCGTAAATCGATTCATTTCGTTCAGTGGAGATAATATACTGAATTTTTGTGACAGAATAGAATGACATAAGTATTGCCAGATTCGAAATAACCGGTGGTTCAAATTTAAACCGATAGCTGGCCCACCCATTATATTTGACCACACTCACATTGTATTTCATACACTATATTAGATTTTTTTAATTTATTAGTTTCATCGATGTTCGAGTAAAAAAGATTCAACCTTTTTAAAACGTAATCGGCAATCTTTATGTTACTGTTCTTAAATAGTGACGAAATTGCCTCAGAATTCTTTAATATATTGTATTTTCCCATATTTTAAATCTACAGTTCCCAAATCATCACTGCGTCCATAAATAGGTGGTGTGTCATTGTTATTAAGAATCTTTCTCAAGATGTTAACAGGGTAACTATTCTCCAATAAAAGACGGATGGCAAATTTTAGTTATCCTATGCTTTAAAACTGATGGTATTGCTTTTTTGTTTAAACGGATGGTAAGAATTAAACGGAATATATCTTCCCGAACTTATTGTTTTCTATACCACTCTAATTTAATAATGTTATCATCGGATCTGACCACCAACGTGTTCAGGAAGAGGGCAGAATTGTCCTTCCCTTCCTTCACTGTAAAAACTATATTTTTATTAAAAGCGTTAAAAATGTTGAGTATATTGTGTTCCTCCCCGCCAGGGATTGAGAGTATCAAATCGTCCACATACAAGACAAACGGAAATTCAAGCTTCACATTATCCACAACATAATAAAGTAATTTATACATAATTGTCTCCGCAATGATAGGTGAGATCGCGTCCCCCATTGGCACACCTGTCTATAAAATTTACCATCAAAAGAGAAAAACCTATTGTCATACAAATACTTAATGATATCAAGAAACTTATTTTTTGGAATTTTACAATTTTCCTCAATTAGTTTAAAATGTTGGTCCAATATTTTCGAAACAAGATCCCGAGGAATATTAATAAACAACGAAACAACATCGAAAGATGTCAGAACAAAACCATTCGGAACTGTCATATTATTGTTCTTTTCAGCAAATTCAGTCGAATACCAGAAAAGTTTCATCCCTGACTTTGAAAGAAACACTTTTCGGAGAAATTTTCTTGAAATGTGTTACATAAAGAACTGTAGAAATAATGTCAATCATAAAAAGAATGCAGCAGGTTTAAGTTCAATTTATACGTATCTGCTGTCCCAAAAATTCACTAAAACAATAAAAACCAATGAGCGCAAAGCAACTGAAAACAGACAGAAGTCCACATTCCAGCAGCTCACCAATGAGGTTTACATAAGGAATAACTGACCCTGTAATTTGCATAAATAACTCAGGATTGATGGTTTTTTTTCTGATTAGTAAGTGGGTGTCTGTCAATTTGATTAAATCTGACCTTATTTGCTTAAATATCTGATTTTCTTTAAATATTCGGTGCCTATATGTTGTACGGCGTCTATAGGTTATGTTAGATTTTAGATGTGTTATATCAAAAAAGAAAAAAAATCAAGAAAAAGAATAATAAGGTAATTTTAATTTTTAAAGTTTTAAATTCAAATTTATTAGGCATATTACTTCAGTGTTGTTTAATTGATTCTTATTAGTTCTTGTATAATATAAAAAGAAGACAGTTGTTGTTGTGAATTTAAGTTTGTGATTGATGGGGGAAATAAAAATGCCCCCATTCTTCTCGAGGTTTACTACATATTGTAACTATCCTGTAAGTATGTTGTTGACTATTTGAACATTAATATTAACTGATTCTAGTGTTTGTTTTTTTTTTGATTTGTAGATCTTCTGTTGAAGTCTGTAACAATAGACGAAAGCTAGATTTTGAGAATAAAAATATGGTAAGATAACAGAGAACTCTACATCGTTTTATTTCTCTCGCCGCGGGTGATCCTATACGTATTGTTTGGCAGTCTGCTATTATCCTCATTATTGTTCTTCCAATTATATATATATATATATATATATATATATATATATATATATATATATATATATATATATGTATATATATATATATATATATATATTATTATATATATATATATATATATATATATATATATATATATATATATATATATATATATATATATATGTATATATATATATATATATATATATATATATATATATATATATATGTATATATATATATATATATATATATATATATATATATATATATATATATATATATATAAAGAAAATTATAGAACTATGGCCACTAAAAAAAGAAAAAAATTACACCCTTTAATGTAACATTTGTTACATTAATATTACTATACGACACTTAAAAAACAAACAAAAATCATCATCAACACTGTAAAAAAATTAACTTTAATATTAAACATTATTTTCATCAAAAAAAACGCCCAATACATTTAATACCGCTTTTACTATCCTCGGCATTCTTTCGATTATTTTTTTAATGTATCGAGTGGTAACTATCCCCAGGCCCCTTGAAGAAGACCTCAAAGATGATTTTTGGACTTTGGACGATATTGAATGAGTGGGGTTCAGTCTGGACTTTGTGGTGGTCGTGCCATCATTTAAAGCATTTTTTCTCTTTAGAATCATTGTCATGCATCTTGACGAATCCCTTTACGATTAATGTTATGTTCAAAATTTTTTTATTAACGTTCTTTCCTCATAATGCAGTTGACTTTTACTTTACTAAGTCCCCCGCTCTAGCCAAAGAGAAGCACCCTTCGCACTAAAACAGGCTCACCTCCATGCTTGACAGTCGAAACAATCTAGACTTGTATCATTTTTTCAGTCTTCGACAGACGCACGAAGATTTTCCGTCTCTGTCAGAAAATTTCGAGTTTGGATTCGTCAGTCCATAATACGTTTTTTCCACTGTTCATTTGTCCAGGAATGATGATTTTTCCCCTTTGGCGTTACTGTTAACGCCAGTCGCAATACGACTATGAAGATTACCCTTCTGAAGACGCCATTTTATTGTACTGACTGATATTGTTCTGTCGCGTCCCCGATTACACACCCTAGCAATATCTAGAGCAGATAATCTTTTATTTGGCTTAATCATCGGCCTGATGAATTGTTCTTCTGCATTGGATGTTACTCGTGATGGCCCAGGCCAGACGTGAAAAAAACACAAGTGAGCAGAACAAAGTCTGATGAAAAACTTGGAAAGCTTGGAAGTCAAAGCTCCGGACGGCGGACAAGTTTTTTTTAGTGTAAACAAACAGTACAGAGAGTAAAATTCGAAGTTTTCAGTGACAGTTCAAGGACGTATAAGAATTACGATTTTTTTATTCCAGTTTTCGACTCAACAAATGCTATAAGAAAATCTACAAGTGACTAATTATTTTCATTCAAAAGAATATTGTCTTACAAAAATGGCAAAGGTTTAAACAAAACCAAATTTAATACGAAAAGAATAGTTATTCACTGTATAACTGAAGTTTAACAAGGTGTCCATACTTCCGTGAGCGGTAATAAATATATATATATATATATATATATATATATATATATATATATATATATATATATATATATATTGGATTTGTTATATATTTATTGACGCTTCGACCTTCAGAAAATGTGTTCTTCGAAATTTGTTCTAAAAAATGAAATTAGAAGAATTAAATTTAAATAAGTAATTAATCGGTTTGTCGTGCATTTCATGGTTAAAACATTTGTAGCTTTTCGCAGTTTTTAATTTAAAACACTTAACTGTTTAAAATAATGAAGGCCTTACCTTAGAAAGTAGTTCACTGTATTGGGGTATTAATTTTAAAATACTGTCAGAAACACATGTTCACATTCTACAAACAACCACTTAACGCGAAGGACTTTATATGACTGGTAGGTAGATACGGTTTAAGTTGTTTACATCTACTTTTTCGTTGATTGCAGTGGGTGTCATCTGTATGTGTATGGATTCCAGTACTTCTCTTTTTTTGGTGTTTATTTCGGTTTTGATACTTTTTATGTTTTTGAAATCAAAGGTATGAATTTTATTCATTTCCTGATTTGTAAGAGCAGTACTGTATGGCACTTGATTCTATTTTCTAGGTATTGGTTTGTTTGCCCGACGTATATTCCTTCGCAGTTATTACCATACATTTGATTTCGTAGACTGTGTTACTTTTTTTTATTATTTGAAGTTTTGGTTTTAAGCCTGGAAAAATTGGATGAAAGCAGATTATATGATTTGTAACATAAACGAATTTTGTAGTTTTCAAAAAGTTTTTTCAGTGGTTGGACACAACAAACATACAGTTGTGGTCAAAATAATAGCAGTGCTTAATAAATTTTTATCAAAACATATTTATTAAGTTTTTTTTTAATAGAACAACTACAACATAAATATGGTAACTTTGAAGCCCACCTAAGATGCATCAAAGTAATACGAGACTGGTTTGAAAAGTCCGTGCAAAAATAAAAACTACTTATGTGTTTGGGGTAAACCTTTTTTATTTTTTGACATAGTCTCCTTTTAGGCTTATACACTTCGTCCAACGATGTTCTAGTTTGTTGATCCCTTCCGAATAATAGGATTTGTCGAAGTCTGCAAAATATCCATTAGTGTCTGCAATCACCTCCTCGTTTGAATAAAATCTTTGTCCCGCCAGCCATTTCTTCAAATTGGGGAACAAATAGTAGTCCGAGGGAGCCAAGTCTGGAGAATAGGGGGGATGTGAAACGAGTTAGAATCCTATTTCCATTAATTTTGCGACCACAACTGCTGAGGTGTGTGCTGGTGCGTTGTCGTGATGGAAAAGGACTTTCTTGTGGGCCAATCGCGGGCGTTTTTCTTGCAGCTCGGTTTTCAAACGATCCAATAACGATGAATAATATTCACCTGTTCACCCTTTTCCAGATAGTCGATGAGGATTATCCCTTGCGAATCCCAAAAGACAGTCGCCATAATCTTTCCGGCCGAAGGAACGGTCTTCGCCTTTTTTGGTGCAGATTCCCCCTTGGTAACTCATTGTTTAGATTGTTGTTTGGTCTCAGGAGTATAGTAATGTATCCATGTTTCATCCACAGTGACGAAACGACGCTTAAAGTCCTCCGGATTCTTCTGGAACAGCTGCAAACCATCCTTGCAACACTTCACACGATTCCGTTTTTGGTCAAGCGTGAGCAATCGCGGCACCCATCTTGCGGATAGCTTTCTCATGTCCAAATGTTTATGCAAAATATTATGTACCCGTTCAGTCGAGATGCCCACAGCACTAGCAATCTCACGCACCTTAACTCTTCTGTCATCCATCACCATATCATGGATTTGATCAATGATTTCTGAAGTCGTAACCTCCACAGGCCGTCCAGAACGTTCAGCGTCACTTGTGCCCATATGGCCAGTCCGAAAATTTTGAAACCACTTATAAACTGTTCTAATCGAAGGTGCAGAGTAACCATAATGTTTATCAAGCTTCTCTTTAGTCTCCTGAGGCGTTTTGCCTTTCATAAAGTAATGAAATTCTTTTTCGTCCATTTCTTGAAAATCACTCGACTTCCTTGATTCACACGAATACCAAACACAAAGAAATAGACCAATATGGCTGAAACTTGGTGTGCGTTCATTCAAGAGATGCTACTAACTAAACATGACCTCGATACGCGCCGGTGGTGCCATCTCTCGGACTTTGCACGGACTTTTCAAACCAGCCTCGTATAAGGCTAATTAATTAAATTCTTAAAAATCAAAGAAAAACGACAAATTTCTAAAAATTAAGGTGGACAGAATAATAGCAGGGTTTTACTAAAATTACTGTTAAAAAAAAACTGTACAACTAATTAACAATATTTTTCTTTTATGAGCATCAGAGACACCTAATACTTAATTGTAAACCCGTTATTGGCTATGACAGCTTCACGTCGCGGCATAGAGTTAACCAAACCTTGACATCTAAAAACAGGAATGCTTTTCCAAGAATCTCTGATTACAGCCCAGAGCTTGTCTTGATTCTTAGGTTTTTCACGTGCTACGCTATCTTTAATATGGCCCCACAGATTTTCTATCGGATTCAGATCTGGGCTTTGAGCTGGCCAATTTAAGACATTAATTTTTTTCTTTTCTAAAAATAGTTTACATAATCGACTGCTATGTTTAGGGTCATTGTCATGCATAAAAACCCATTTAAGTGGCATTTCATATTCTGCGTAGGGCAACATAACGTCCCTGTAAAATTTCAACATAAACACTGGCGGTCATTATGTTTTTAATCCAAAATATAGGCCCTACTCCGAAGTAGGAGAAACATGCCCATACCATTATTTTTGAACCTCCATGTTTAACTGTCTTAATAGTGTACTGAGGCTGATATGCGGTTCCTAAAGGGCGTCTAACGTATGTTCTACGGCCTAAATTTCCAAATAATACAATTTTGCTTTCGTCGGACCACAGTATATTACGCCATTTAAATAGAGGCCATTCAATATGTTCCTTCGCAAACTCTAATCGCCTCTTTCTGTGTCTTTTATTTAACAAAGGTACTTTACGCGGACTTCTTGCTGGTAACTTCGCTTCTTTAAGTCGTCGTCGTATCGTCCTAGGAGCTACATCCACTCCCACAATCTCCTGAAGTTGTGTTGACGAAGCAAATGGGTGTGCTTTTGAAGCTCGAACTATAAGTGTGTCCTGTCTGGATGTAGTTTTGCGTTTGCGTTTACGACCGCGAGTTTCAGGTGTAGGTTGCCATCTTAAAGCGTTTGCTACCATTTTAGCTGAGCATCCCAAAATATTTTGAATCTGCATGTAAGATTTTCCATCACGACGCAATTTTCTTATCAATTCACGTTTTTCTTGAGAACAGTGCTTCTTCCTTCCCATATTTGTTTTGAAAACAGAAAAAGTGTTGATGGATCTGACACAAAACTATTCTAAATTTGACAATTAACCGAACACAAGGAGCAAAAACCATTTAGGTTTGAAACACACCAGTGTTAAGCGAACACTGCTATTATTTTGACCAAGCAAAATTCATCTCCTGCTACAAAAAACGTAAATACTTTGTTTATATTTATTTTTATATACATAATTTTTGTTGAAACCTCAGCACGGTTGATAAGTTTTTAAACGATAAAATATTTTTTGCCTTAATGGAATTTTGCAGTTACCTTTCAACAGTTTTAGTTATTTTTGTTGAACCACTGCTATTATTTTGACCACAACTGTATATAAAAAAAATAATAATAAACTAATTGATAGATGGGAACAAAAACAATATATATCTCCTAATACTGCAAAAACACTAAAAATCCCGAATGCAGTTCCTCCCAAAATGTATGGTCTTCCTAAACTCTATAAAGAAAACCTTCCATTACGACCCTTTGTATCATGTATCTAATACCCATTTGTTTTCCTATACAAACATTTGAAACATATTTTACACAAAATTTTATATAAAAATGACTACTGCATTAAAGATTCTTTCCATTCAAAAAAAATAAAACTTTTAAATGTGTATATCTTACTATCACTGGACGCCGTATCAATATACACCAGTATACCTATATACAGGCGTGCTCAAACGATCGATCGCGATCGACAAGTCGATCGCGAGTGCTTTGTGAGTCGATCTCGAGAAAAAAATTCCGATATAGAACTATTCACAGATTTTGTTTTAGGTAACTAAAACAAAATGTATTGAATAAACTACTAAAATTTATTCGATCGACAATTAGGCCAGAATAACCCCCTCATCACTTTCTTTTATCGTAATTACCCCCTGCTAGCGGCAAAAAGGCGGCTTTATCAAAGGAACGCGCGGTACATGTCAAAGAAAAGCCGCGTTTTTGATTCCCGTCGATTTTTCTAGAAACTTCGGGCGGCGTGTTTGACGGGAACATTCGAGACTTCGTTCGCGCCGATATAAATGTTGCGCCTGCAGGAATAGGAGTCAGAGTTGTAACTTGAAGGCGATACATCGATACAAAGTTTATTAATAAATAGTCCAAAATGAGAACTTCAGTTATCTCGTCCGACTGTCACAAGGCGTGTTGAAGTCATAAGTCAGGACATGGCAGATAAACTAAAACATGATATCATGGAATGTACATACTTTTCTTTACAGTTCGACGAATCCACCGATATGACAGACACCGCCCAGCTGTGTATTTTTATTCGAATGATATTCAATGACATGTCGGCTAAGGAAGAGTTTTTGACAATGATTCCTCTGAAAGGAAAGACCCGTGGCGAATATATATATGACGTTTTCTTCAATTTTGTAACAAACTACAAGCTACTAATATATAAACTAGTGTACATTACAACCAAGGGAGCTAATGATGATTTCCCTTCATTTTTCTCCTTCCATTGCATTATACATCAACAAGTTTTGTATTCAAAAGTTCTAAACATGGAGGAGATTATGGGCATTGCAATAAAAATTGTGAATTCTATCCGTGCACGTAGCTTGCAACGACGGCTCTTTAAATTGCAGTTGGAAGATAGTGAATCAGCTGAACACACTGATTTAGTTCTTCACACGGACGTCAGGTGGTTGAGTCGCGGAAAATTCCTAGAAAAGTTTCAAAAATTATTGCCCGAAATAACAGCTTTTCTGGACGAAAGCTGACACTCAGATGCTGAAAAACGGAAAATGGCTGACTGATTTGGCATTATTGACAGACATCACAATGCATTTAAACACCATTAATTTGGAGCTTCAAGGTAAAGGAAAAACTATTATTAAGATGATTAGCGCAATAAACGCATTCAAAAGTAAATTGCAACTTATGATAGATCAACTGAAAAGAAAGGATCTGAAAAATTTTTCGTCTTTGAAAACAAGGATTCCTCAGTTGAATTATGATATTTATGAGGCAGAATTATCAAATATTTTGGGCCAATTTGAAATACGTTTTTTATGATTTCAGTAAATTGGCAAATATCGCATCATTTATAAGTTATCCTTTTTCGTGTAAAAACATTGAGGAATTAGCTACTGAAATAGCAAGTCAGTTTAACATGGACTCATGTTCTGTTGAAAATGAGTTAGCGCAGATTATATCAGATATACATCTCAAAGCCACAGTATCTGATACAAAATTCTGGTGTTTTACATCTGAAGATAAATATCCGAATCTAAGGCAAGTCGCCCTTCAACTGACGGCAATGTTTGGGTCAACTTACTTGTGCGAGTCTGCATTTTCTGAAATGAAGATAATTAAGTCAAAATATCGCAATCGACTAACTGACGAACATAAGTCATCATGCTTGCCATTAGCACTCGGTAATTACGTACCATCTTACGAAAAGTATGCTGAGGACAGTGTCACGCTTCAACATCCAAAGTTACTCTTTAGTTAAGTTTAGACACTAGAACTCGTTTGTTTTGTAAGAACCAATAAACTCGCAATTTTAAATAATTATGAGTTTTTTCATTGACATTTTAGAGCAGACCTACACTTACCTTGACTAAAAAAATGCATATTGTGCGAAAAACTAATATATATGCTACGATACACCCTACCTAGACGACAATCCTGCATCACACTTACTTGCAGCCTCTCAGAGTCGATCGATCGTAGTATAACAATATTGAGGTAGATCGCCAGCAGTTCAAGTTTGAGCACCCCTGCCTATAACATTAGCAGTCAAAACCATAAAAAAAAACTGGAATAAAGTTGAACAATTCACTGACATCCCGATGAATGAATTTATTAATGCAACAGAATTAATTCTAAAATCGATGTATTTCCAATGCGAAAATAAAATTTACGAACAAACAGACGGGTGTGCAATGGGAGCATCTACTTCTAGCATGACCGTATAATTAGTAATGGAAGATTTAGAAACTGATGTCATACTAAAATTAAACTTCAACATTCCATTTTTTTACAGATACGTTGATGATGGTTTGACTGCTCTACCTAAAAACCAAATTAATTATATCCTACAAAAATTCAACGGTTACCACAAAAATATTCAATTCACATTCGAAACAGAAGACAACAATATGATAAATTTCTTAGATGTAACTTTACACCACATTAATGGAAATATAAAAACTGAATGCTATACTAAAAATACATGGTCTTCTAGATATCTTAATTATGAATCACACCACCCGAATTCCCAAAATCTATAATCACAGGTCTAGCAGATAGAGCAATCAAGCTTTTTAACACAGAATACAGAAAAGAGCGCAATAACCAAAGCTAAAGAAGCATTGCCACTTAATAAGTATGATGTACCTTATAAACAAAGTCTTCAAACAACGAATACATAACTTTTACAATACCATAATAAGTAAAAAATCAACAAATAACAACCATAATACATATACCTTTTATAAATGGATTATCCCAACCACACAAAAAACTTTTTGAAAACAAATTCGTTTATGTCATAAATCATATAATCTGCTCTCATCCAATTTTTCCAGGCTTAAAATCAAAACCCCAAATAATAAAAAAAGTAACATATCTACGAAATCAAATGTAATAACTGCGAAGGAATATACGTCGGGCAAACAAGCCAATACCTAGAAAATAGAATCAAGAGCCACACAGTCCGGCTCTTACAAATCATGAAATGAAAAAAATTCTAACTTTGATTTCAAAAACATCAATATTATCAAAACCGAAATAAACACCCAAAAAAGAGAAGTACTGGAATCCATACACATACAACAAATGTAAACAACCTAAACCGTATCTACCTACCAGTCATATAAAGTCCTTCACGTTAAGTGGTTGTTTGTAGAATGTAAAAATGTGTTTCTGACAGAATTTTAAAATTAATACCCCAATACAATGAACTACTTTTTAAGGTAAGGCCTTCATTATTTTATACAGTTAAGTGTTTTAAATTAAAAACTGCGAAAAGCTACAAATGTTTTAACCCAGATTAATTACTTATCTAAATTGAATTCTTCTAATTTCATCTTGTAGAGCAAATTTTGAAGAAGACCTCTTCTGAAGGTCGAAACATCAATAAATATATAACAAATCTAAGAATAGTTTTAATGATCTAATTCCAAGTACATGTAAAATAATATATATATATATATATATATATATATATATATATATATATATATATATATATATATATATATATATATAACATATATATATACTTAAAAATTTTCTTGAACCATCAATTTATATTTGTTTTCAATTCTTGGGCTTTGGGTTCGTTTTATGAATATTTGGTATTTAAATGAAACTTAAATTGACGTTTCGCCCTTTGGTTTAGAGCATTTTCATTTTTTTTCTTTATTTCTACAAATTATACAAAATATAAAAATAATTTACATTTAGGTACACTAGTACAATACAAATTATTTAACACACACAACCATAAACTATTTACATAAATTCTTAGTTCTATCTTTAAAAATTAAAATTACATGGGACCTACCTTGAATCTCACATATTTTATTTACTACTGACAAGTCGTAGTGGCATTCTTATCGAATGTAGATTTTATTTTGTATTATTGATCCGTAATTTTGTTTCATTAAAGTTGAAGTCATGTCCAAGTTCCGTTGTGTGTTTATGAAGTGCCGTTGTTGCATTTTTTGTATACTTGTGTCCGTTGAGTCTGTTTTTTAATAATTGGGTCGTCATACCAATATAATGCATTGGGCAATCTGCACAAGGTACCGAATAAACTACGTTGAATTGGTTCATGGTTGGTACCTGGCTTTTCAAGTTTGTAAATAGTGAGCTTAGTTTGTTCTGCGTTTTGTGACAAACAGTTATGTCATATTTTTTTAGAGTGCCCCTAGTTTTTCTGATAAATCGCGTGTATAAGGTAGTGGGAGAAATTTGTTCTGATTTTGTTCTTTGGTTTCCTCTTTTTTGATTTTTTTATTATAGAATTTGTATGTTCTTGTTTTTATTGTTTGGTTGATGTCTTTTTCTCTAAATCCATTTTGTATTAACACTGATTTCATTTGATTCAGTGCTTTCGGTCTTAAATTTGGTGAGGTCAGCGCTATTGCCCGATCTGTTAAACCGACAATAACACTTACCTTTTGTGCCTTTGTGTGATTAGAGTAGAAATTCAAATACCTGCCAGACCACGTTGGTTTAGTATACCATTTAGTGATTATTTTGTTATGTTTTCTAATTAAAGTTGTATCCAGGAAATGTATTTCATTGTTATTTTCGATTTCTGAAGTAAATTGCAATTTTTGATGGAAACTAGAGGATATAGGAGAGCTCATGGCACACCCTTCTATTTGTTGATAGAATTTGTCTTGATATTGGAAATAATTAGTATTTAAAGTAAGGTTAACTGCTTCAATAAAGTTTTCTTTTGATATTGTTGTGTGTTCTGTTAATAGATCCCATTTTTTGTTTATGGCAGTCTGTACAAGTTCTTGAGGTATATTTGTGTATAATGACACATAACATCTAGTGAAAGAAGTTTATAGTTTTGTGGTATGTTTATCGTGTCAATGAATTCTTTAAATGTGAATGAATCTTTGATAAAATAATTATTTTTACCTGTAATATTAGATATACATTTGGCTAGGTATTTTGAAAGGTTATGAAGAGGTGATTTTAAACATGATACGATTGGCCTTAGCGGTATGTTTTGTTTATGCAATTTGGGTAAACCATAAATTTTAGGTGACACTGCGTTGTTTATAATTAACCTTTTGGCTTCTTCATTACTTATTTCTTTCTTATTTAATAGTTTTTTTATAAAGGCGTTGTTTTTCTTTTGGAAAACGTTCGTGGGGTCACTATTAAGTTTCTTATATGCATTTTGGTCATTAAGGAGAGTTTCCATCTTGGGTTCATAATCTTTGGTGTTCATTATGACAGTTTTGTTAGTTTTATCTGGTTTTGCTATTACAATCTGGGGGTTGTCTTTAATAAATTGTTTCGTACGGTATAAGTTTTTTTTGATTCTTTTTTGCAGTAGGTTCATTTTTTGTTTGTTGTTTTTAATTTTAGTTTTGTGATTGGTTATAATATTAGTTATATTAGCTCTAATTGTGTCTTTCTCGTCACTTGGTTTATCATTTATTACTGACTCAATGGACGCAAAATATTCAGGCAACTCTTTTTCTGTGGTTATATCTAGTGCAAAATTAGGACTCAAGAACAAAACTTCTGCTATTTCATTCGGTATCAGTGTATCGGAAATATTTTCTAACCATATTGAAGTTGTATTTTCATTTTTTGTATCGTTATTTGTTTTATTAATTAGATATTGAATTTTTATTTTGTTGCTTTATTTTTATTTTTTTATGTCGCCAGCCAGGTACCAACCATGAACCAATTCAACGTAGTTTATTCGGTACCTTGTGCAGATTGCCCAATGCATTATATTGGTATGACGACCCAATTATTAAAAAACAGACTCAACGGACACAAGTATACAAAAAATGCAACAACGGCACTTCATAAACACACAACGGAACTTGGACATGACTTCAACTTTAATGAAACAAAGATTTTAAACAGGGACATTAATATTGGAAAACTTGCAATAAAAGAAATGATCGAAATTAAAAAAAATGAGAAATTTACAGTCAATGATAAAAGTGATATAAAAGGAATTAGCCATATTTATACAAATTTAATAAGGTAATATTTTAAAGTGTATACTCATCCTTAATATATTAACAAAAAGACTACCTGCTTAATATTCAAAAAAACAAAAAAAAAAAAAATTACGGATCAATAATACAAAATAAAATCTACAGTCGATAAGAATGCCACTACGACTTGTCAGTAGTAAATAAAATATGTGAGATTCAAGGTAGGTCCCATGTAATTTTAATTTTTAAAGATAGAACTAAGAATTTATGTAAATAGTTTATGATTGTGTGTGTTAAATAATTTGTATTGTACTAGTGTACCTAAATGTAAATTATTTTTATATTTTTATATTTTGTATAATGTGTAGAAATAAAGAAAAAAATGAAAATGCTCTAAACCAAAGGGCGAAACGTCAATTTAAGTTTCATTTAAATACCAAATATTCATAAAACGAACCCAAAGCCCAAGAATTGAAAACAAATATATATATATATATATATATATATATATATATATATATATATATATATATATATATATATATAAATAAATATATATATATATATATATATATATATATATATATATTATATATATATGCCTTAGCGCAGGTAAGCCATTGTTAAATAATTTCTAGCTAATAGCATAAATTACCAGTTATCATCATTGCCATAAAAAACTAAAACTTGTTCTGCATATGATTTAATATGTTTATTTTCAAGATATTAGACGAAGAAATTAGTATAAAACAATGTATAAACAAATTCGAAAAGAATATAACTTATGTACTAAAAGCAGATTTTATTCTTATATCTTACATGTATTTTCTAACTAATTTTTAATAATGATTTGTACTAATATTAATAAATAAGTTCAGAAGAGATAAAACCAAATGTGTCAACGAAAAAGGTAGGTTACAGCTTGCTTCGTATATAACTGCAAGTTAGTTATTTTTCCTTTATCACTTATACACAGTATGCCTGTATTCCTTGTGCTTTTTTGCTTAAACCTGTAAAAATTCGTATAATGCATGATAAATATTACAGTGCGTTCGGGAAGTGTTGAAATTGGGGATTATTTTGAAAATTAATTATGAAAAATTTGATTAACCCTAAAATCGAAAATAAAATCCGGATATAAAATGCCCCATATGTATGGAATAATGATTCCACAGCGTTTATTAATCAGTGTATCAAAAAAATGTTGAAATAAAAGTTATAGGGTGTTATACGGCGCACATGCTGACGTTGACAATAAAATGTTTTGAACCCTCAGTTCCAAGAAATTACACCATCTTAAATTTTTTTATATGAAAAGCCCCATATATTATTTTATTTTTGAGTCCTACTAAAAATTCTAGATATTATTTGTCTAACATACCATATGTCTAAATTGAACTGTTTTGGAATTATTGATATTCGAAATTAAGATCAAATTTTAAAAAAAATTAAGCTGGCTTTTGTTAAACGTTTACTGTCAGGTAACGACTTAGCGCGTCAAAAAAAGATTTATTGACGAAAACGTTTATTGCTGCATTTTGTGAAACTACAATTTGAGCGTAGTATCATAATGGTACATTTAACAGAAACTGAAAGAATTACTTTGTTAATGATGGTTAGTTACGGAGACCGTAGGATAACACAACGGGGAGTGTGTGATCTTTTTAACGCAGAATATCCGAATTAAGAATGTATTACCCAGTCCGTAGTTAGCAAAACATTAAAACGATTTAGACAATCAGGTCATGTTAAGGATCGTTCTGAATCTGGACCCCCAAAAGTTAAAACAAGCGATAATAAAGAGTTAGATGTTTAATTGGAAATTACAGAAAGTCCTCATACAGCCACTCGTCAGGTTTGCCTAGACCACAATATAAGTAAAGGTACCTTAATCGTATACTGAATAAAGAAAAATTGCATCCATACAAACCCATTCTATTGCAAGAATTATTTGAAGATGACTACGATACACGCGTTGAATTTTACGAGATCATGATGGAACGAATCAATAATGATCCTAACCTAATTTATAATATTGTTTTTCTGACGAGGCCACATTTTGTCTTAATAGAAGAGTTAACAGGCATAACTGCCGGTACTGGTCTATTGAAAATCCCCTCTGGATAATCGACAATTATTCTCAAAGACCACAAAAAAATAAACGTGTGGGCAAGGATTTGTGGAAGTCATATCATTGGTCCCTTTTTTATCGATGGAAATCTTACAGAACAGCAGTATTTACAGTTACTCCAAGAGCAAGTTATTCCAACTTGTGCAGGTCTGTTTCCCGATGAAAATAATTTGGATACCCCTAACAGGAATCTGTGGTATCAACAGGACCGAGCAGCTCCTCACTATGAAATCGGCGTTCGTAGATATTTGGATGCGTTTTTTTCCTAATCGATGAACAGGCAGAAGAGGTACTGTAGAATGGCCTGCAAGGAGTCTCGACTTTACGCCACTTGATTTTTTTATGGGGTCATTTTGAAAACCAAAGCTTACTGAAGTCGACCTGAAACTGTAGAAGATTTACAACAAAGAATTCAATATGAAGTAAGTTTATGAGAGATTGGATCATTGCGTCGCTGTTAACGGTAGACATTTTGAGGAATTGTTACCTTAAAAATAAACGTAGAGTATTTATTAATAATTTTTTTGTCTTTTTAGTGTTCCGTACGGAACACTTATAAGATCACTTCGGTGTCTGTCTGTCCGTCTGTCCATCTGTCACACCCGATTTTCTCCGAAACTATTTGTCATAGAAAGTTGAAATTTGGTAATAATATAGGAATTGATGGCCTCATCAGAGCCATGTAGTTTTGAAAGTTAAATTTTGACTTAAGGGGTTAGTTTTGGGAGGTGAAATCGGAAGTGAAATTTTTTTTTTATTATTTTTGAATATTTTATGTAAAAGTTCAATTTTTCAATTTTTTTATTATTTAAGTCAGAAATAAGAAATGTTCCGACTGCAAAATAATTATTCATGTCCTAGTTTAAAATAAGTTGTATTGTTTGTGTATATAAACCAGAGAAATCCTTGGTTCTCGTCCCTAAAATAATTCCTCTTAACTGTCCTAATTAACGTGATCTCCGAAGACCTTAAGATCATAAAGGAAAAATTGTTGCATGAAACTCGCAATGCAACATATTTTACGGCGAATGAAGCTTTAAGTCTTTTTGCTGATTTAGATCTTTCGAAATCACAAGTCTGATTAACAAAAACTTCGATATATTGCCGTCATATAATATATTAACAAACACAAAAAAACTGTGTTATCCTCCACCCTCCAGCATTGAAATAACCGATACAGGCGCTAAAGTAAATCTACAAGATTTGCTGGATCACACTACTGCCCGTATCTTAAAAATTGAAAATATTTACAACCCAACAAGAAGAAATCTTAAATTGTTTACCAAATGGGGATGTGATATGAATAATTTGGAGAAGATTGAACCAAAGCCAGATAATATGAATGCTTACGAGTACGGTTTGTCGACGTTGCATGCATGGATTAGGTGCATGGAGTTAGTTTTACATATTTCATATAATCTTTCGTTTAAAAAATGGGCTGCGAGAACACCGGAAGATAAAAAAGGTAGAAAAGACAAGAAAAAACTTGTACAAAGTCTATTTCGAAGCCGAATGGGATTGCATTTAATAAACCCCGGCAAGGAAGTGGAAATAGCAATGACGGCAATACAGCTCGACGTTTTTTTGAGAATTACTACTGCTCTTCAGAAATAACAGGAGTTAATGAGGATCTTATTAAAAGGTTTTATGTTATTCTTCAGACTTTGGCATGCGGTATTGCTGTAAATCCAGAAAAATTTGGTGAATATACTCGCGCTACTGCACAATTGTACGTTACACAATATATGTGGTATAACATGCCTTCTTCAGTACATAAGATCTTAATACATGGGGAAAGTATAATTAGAATTTTGCTGTTCTGTAATTTATCTGAGGATGCCCAAGAATCTCGTAATAAAGATTACAAAAATATCAGATTATGTCACGCTAGAAAGTGCTCTAGGTCCGCAACGAATGAAGACGTTTTTCATGGTCTTTTATTTACATCAGACCCATACATATCAAGTATCAGAAAACCATCAGTCACTGTTGCCAAGGAACTGTTAGACGAAGCCAAGAATCTCTTAGATATTTAAATTGTAGTTTGTATATCAATTATTTACACTTATAAGTTGACTTCAGTGTCTGTCCGTCCGTCTGTCACACCCGATTTTCTCCGAAACTATTTGTCATAGAAAGTCGATATTTGGTAATAATATAGGAATTGATGGCCTCATCAGAGCCATGTAGTTTTGAAAGTTAAATTTTGACTTAAGGGTGACTTAGTTTTGGGGGGTAAAATCGGAAGTGAAAAAAAAAATTTTTTTACTAAGTAATCGAGTGTGGTGTCAAATGAAAGCTTGTGAAAACACGAGTAAAAAATATATATATAATGTAATACTTGCGCGCACTTTTCTTTGTATTATTTTTAAAAAAATCGCGAAAAATCGCTGTCCACCCGCTTTATCTCGAAAAGTACTTATCAAAAAATTTTGAAAAAATTCTGGAATATTCTCCACGGGGTGTAGATTGAACGAAAATTATCACGAGTGCTTTCCTGTAATAATTTATCTGGTATATAAAAAAAAAACAGAAATTTCAAGGTCATCAATTTTCAGTAAAGATTGGAAATAAACTTTGTTGAAAACCCATTTGGGGTGTGTTTTGTGAAGTCACTGATCATTTTATACTTCCGTTACAACATTTTTTATTTTAAAAGCAATCAATGTACGGAACACTAATTGCGCAAGTTCAACTTGCACTTGACCGGTTATTTTTATTTTAGATCTCAAATGATAATAATTCCAAAACAGTTCTATTTAGACAAATATTATCTAGAATTTTTAGTAGGACTCAAAAATAAAGTAATATACAGGGCTTTCCGTTTAAAAAAATTTAAGATGGCGAAATTTCTTCGAACCGACAGTTCAAAATATTTTTTTGTCAACGTCAGCATGTGCGCCGTATAACACCCTATAACTTTTATTTAAACATTTTTTTGATACACTAATTAATAAATGCCGTGAAATCATTATTCCATACATATAAGGCACGCTGTATGTTGACACGAAAAATGTTCCCTTCAAAATAACATCTTCAAAGTTTCTTAACCTTTTAGACGCACTGCATAATTGTTTTTTTAAAATATTTTAAAAGTATTGAGTTTAATTAATTTAAGAATTTAGTATATCACAGTAGCTATCCCTTAATGCCTGTTAATTTTTCTACTTTTAACTACTCTAACTTATAATGTTTTTTAATATTGATGACCAACTATCATATCATTTTTTGTTACTACGCTTCTTGTAAAACTTATCAATATGTCACCCCTGCAATTGTGTATGTCTAAAAGCATATAAAATACATTTTTAGATTTTTTTACATTAGAGAGAATACACCAAAATTTTTGTAGAATATTTAGTGTTTGATAATCAAACAATCAAAAACAAACTATAAGAACTAGATTGACTTGTAGATTAAACAAAGTAGACTATTACAATTTTACAAAATTACTAGATGTAAACTAGTTAACTACTAGGGTAATACTAAAAAATCACAACGCATTTTATATAACTTTTATTAACAAATATAAGATTAGTCTGCTCACAGAACGTTTTTGAGACTATTTTGCACATTCCTGTTGATTGTCGTGATCGTAAGAGTAGTTGCGATTTTTCTCAATATACAAATACTCTAGTATAGTAACTAAATTAGTTGAATATCTCAACTTTTTGATGCAAGGGTCCAATCATAATATATACAGTCAGTCCAAAAAGTCTCCATACACCACCTGCTTTCTGTACTATTTTTCTGTTGTGTTTAACTAATTAACTGGAACTATGAGAAAACATATTTAAATTAATATTTGAAACTTAACCAACGAGGATTAGTATGTAATGAAAGACTGATTTTGTCAATTTCCACTTTATTTAGTTTCACAGAAACTGTATGACGCGTTTCGCTATACTATAGCTTCGTCTGATACAAAATGATATTTGAATTGCCATTGTCATTGTCTTTATTGAATTTAAGTTAGGCTATGCCTCTTACTTACATTTATGATAGCTTATAGTCCTATACTACTTAACCTAGGTTCTATACAGTAATCCTAATTAACTTAACCTAGGACATTGGGTTTTAATTACATTGGTTGACTAATCTAACTTAACTAGAGCTTAATTTTAAACTAATCTAGAACTTAATTCTAAACTTAATCTAGGTTACAATCTTCATGGGGGTGGGGGAGGGCCATCGTCTTCGTCGGATATGGGGTCAGAAGGTCTTGGATAGTGATGGCGGGCGTTGGCGGGCACGTGGAATGCGCTCCTTATGGTGGCGTTTGGGTGTTGTAGCGCCTTTGCGAAGAACTTAATGTTGGTGGACCTCATGTGTGCCTTGATTGTTGGCACACCGAGGTCTCTATGCAATTGACGGTTTCGGACGAACCATGGGGCTCCCGTGATCATCCTCAGGGCCTTGTTCTGTACTGCCTGAAGTTGAGCTCTGCGTGTCTTGGTGAGTTTAGACCAAGTAGGGCAGGCGTGTGTGAGTCCTGCCCTCACGATGGTTTTATAAATTAGCAGCTTGATTTTTGGTTGCAACTTACTGGACCGGCTGATGATTGGGTACAGCTTGCCCAGTAGTTGCTTGGCTTTCCTTGAGGCAGCACAGACCTGGTCTTTCCAGATGAGGTGTTTGTCATACTGGATTCCCAGGTACTTGATGGTGGTTGCCCATTGGATGCGGGATCCCTGGAGCTGGAGTTGTCCATAAAGAGTGCCGTTGTCTTTGACGAAGACGATGGCCTGTGTCTTACATGGGTTTAGCTGGATCTTCCATCGGTCGAACCAGGGGGCGAGGACGTTCAGGTGGCGCTGCAATCTACTGGTGATGATTCTGTAGCTGCTGGATTCTGCTATGATGGCTGTGTCGTCAGCATACAGGAGTAGGGTAGTCTGATCCGTTTTTGGAATGTCGGCTGTGAAAATGTTAAAGAGGTGGGGGGAGAGGACGGAGCCTTGAGGGACTCCGGCTCTAATGGCCTTGACTTCGGAGGTGGCCTTATCGACTCTGACTTGGAATGTTCTGTCAGAGACGAAGGATTGAATGAGTTTGTTAATGAAAAGGGGGGTAGCCGTGTCGGATCAGTTTCAGAATGAGGCCTTCGTGCCAGACTCGGTCGAAGGCCGACAGCTCCAACTTTGTGACGTTTGTTGAAGCTGTTGGAAATGGTTTGGGCGAGTTTCGTGGTGTGATGGATGGTGCCATGAAGGGGCTGGAAGCCATACTGTTCGTCAGGGACAACACGGAGCGCTGTGGACTTTGCTATTTGAATATTAATGTTGTTACATTTATAGAAATACCCTTAGGTAGATAGATAATAAAATTAATACTATATGCTAATGAATATTGCTGGGAAATCCATTCTGAATATTAATTGTATAAATTGAGTACCATGGGTCAGACAGGTATCTTTTTGTTCGTTTAAGATGATGTCTGAATTTTTAATTCTATTTATTTCTAAATTTTCTAATAGGTTTAAGTTGACGCCTTTGTTTTGTATGTGTAAAATTTTAAATTTATTGTCAAAAAGATGACTTGATTCTGTTAAATATTTACTGTAAGCTGAGTCGGTTTTGTTTTTTAAATAGCTTCTTTTATGTTCTGAAATCCGAGTTTCGAATGAGCGACCTGTCTGACCTATATAACTTTTATGACAAGAACCACAATTCAACTGATACACTCCAGATTTTTTTGATCTATTTTGTTTTCCCTTTGCGTTTTTAATAAATTTTCCTAACGAGTTATTTGTTCTAAAAGCTATGTTGATGTTATATTTGTTTAAGTGGTTTTTAATTTTCTCTGACGTGTTACCAAAATAGGTTATAACATTATATTTTTTCCCTGTGTTTTCTTTCTTGGGGTATACTAAAGAAATAGCTTTATTTTTTAATTTTTTGTTTAGAATTGAGTCTATGACGTCAGGAGAATATCCGTTGTTAACAGCAATTTGTTTTATTAGATTTAATTCTGTATTAAAATCATCTACAGATAAGGGGACACTTACAAGTCTATGCAACATACTGTCGTAAGCTGCCAATTTGTGTTGTAGCGCGTGAGCTGAATTTATGTTTATTGTAGTATCTGTATGTGAGAGTTTGTGAAAAATAGACAATTTGTGTTTGTTGTAATGTCTGGTTATCGTTAAGTCAAGAAAATTAATTTTATTGTCGACTTCTAGTTCCATAGTGAATTTAATATTTTTATGTATTGAGTTTATATAATTAAAAACATTGTCAAGTTGACGCTCTGTACCATTAAAACAAGCAAAGATGTCGTCTACATATCGGTACCAATACAAAAGGAAATTTCAAAAATATTACTAAAAGATCCGACAGAAAAATTCAAGAAAGATATTAGAACCGCATTAGGTAAAGCTTCTAGCATCATATCAGACAATCAAATCTCAAAATTAACTGTCGTGTATCATCAGCCCCCTCTACTTTATTCATTAGTCAAATTACATAAAGAAAATCATCCTATTAGACCTGTAGCTTCCTACATATCGGCCCTAGCTTACAAACTCTCAAAATTTCTGATAGATATCATTAAAATGAACATTAACTTCACTCCAACTTACACAATAAAAAATTCTTTAGAATTAACGGAATAAATTTCCAACGTCTTTCTACCAGATAATTCAAAACTAGTATCATTTGACGTCCAAAAACTTTTCCCTAGCATACCCCCGGATAAAACAGTAAAAAATCATAAAAACATTCCTAATCAAAAAGAAAGTTAATATCGTTATACAAGACATACTAAATTTATTAAACACGAGCCTCAATCAAAATTATTTTTACTTCAATAATACGTTTTATAATAGTTCTGAGAGTCTCATAATGGGTAGTCCACTTAGCCCGCTTTTAGCAGAAATATTCATGGATAATTTAGAAAAACAAATACATCGACAAGAATTTAGAAAATCATTTTTGTATTGGTACCGATATGTAGACGACATCTTTGCTTGTTTTAATGGTACAGAGCGTCAACTTGACAATGTTTTTAATTATATAAACTCAATACATAAAAATATTAAATTCACTATGGAACTAGAAGTCGACAATAAAATTAATTTTCTTGACTTAACGATAACCACAAATTACAACAAATACAAATTCTCTATTTTTCACAAACCCTCACATACAGATACTACAATAAACATAAATTCAGCTCACCCCCTACAACACAAATTGGCAGCTTACCACAGTATGTTACATAGACTTGTAAGTGTCCCCTTATCTGTAGATGATTTTAATATAGAATTAAATCTAATAAAACAAATTGCTGTTAACAACGGATATTCTCCTGACATCATAGACTCAATTCTAAACAAAAAATTGAAAAATAAAGCTATTTCTTTAATATACCCCAAGAAAAAAAACACAGGGAAAAAAAATATAATGTTTTAACCTATTTTGGTAACACGTCAGAGAAAATTAAAAACCACTTAAACAAATATAATATCCACATAGCTTTTAGAACAAACAATTCGTTAGGAAAATTCATTAAAAACGCAGAGCTAAAACAACAAAAATCTGGAGTGTATCAGTTGAATTGTGGTTCTTGTCATAAAAATTATATAGGTCAGGCTTATTCGAAACTCGGATTTCAGAACATAAAAGAAGCTATTTAAAAAACAAAATCGACTCAGCTTACAGTAATCATTTAACAGAATCAAATCATCTTTTTGACGATAAATTTAAAATTTTACACATACAAGACAAAGGCGTCAAATTAAACCTATTAGAAAATTTAGAAATAAATAGAATTAAAAATTCAGACATTATCTTAAACGAACAAAAAGATACCTGTCTGACCCATGGTAACTCACCTTTACTCAATTTATACAATTAATATTCAGAATGGATTTCCCAGCTATATTCATTAGCATATAGTATTAATTTTATTACCTATCTACCTTAGGGTATTTGTATAAATACAACAACATTAATGTTCAAATATCATTTTGTATCAAACGAAGCTATGGTATAGCGAAACTCGTCATACAGTTTCTGTGAAACTAAATAAAGTGGAAATTGACAAAATCAGTCTTTTATTGCATTCGTTATGAATTTCCGTCAAGTAACAGCCACAACAATTCAAAGTTTAAAACGAGGATTAGTATTAAAATCAACTACGGAACATTTTATGTAGAAGTTACATCATTGTTATAAAAATGTGAACAAAATTAATGTCAAAAAAGTCTCTATACACTTAACAATTACAATGGTATGACGGAGAGTTTAACGGAAAATAACTTCGTTTAACCTTTCAGTGGTCGCGCTAAAATTCTTAACGCCAGTGGTCGCTGCGGACTCTCAGTCCATACTTAGAAAATATACGTGTTTTTAATATAAATTTATTAAAATTATAAGGTTGCTGTAATAAAACACGTTGTAGATAGAAATCAGTATATTATATAGTAATAATATTATAAAATATTCATAGTAACAGCTAAAGTTCCAACACATTCTACTAACTTAGGAACTACAGTAGGAACCATATTATAAAGCCTAACTACAAAAAAATATAATGAAAAAAAAATCAAGATTATTAAATCTTATAATATTAGTTGCCCCAATTCGCCATTTCTAAACATTCTGGGCAAATTAGTAGAGCATGTTCCAAACATAGATATGTGTGACACTTCCTACATAAATATCGGGTGGGACGATTTTTTTTTCTGTCACACATAGCACATCGCCCTCTTTGATTTGCCGGCGGTTCTGCTTGCTGAGCTACCGGTTCTAATCCAAGAATCTCGCCAATCCTTATCTTCATCGATCTTGGTATATTTGTTAAAGAAGAGCGAATTCTTAACTGGTCACTTATTAACTCAAAAGATAGTTTTCGCAAAAAATTCTCTCCTTAAAATGTTTTTGTCTATATCATTGGCCTTGTAAATAACTAGAGAATTTATTCCTGCAACGTTTAACATTGAATAAAAAATTACCATTGGCCACCTTTGGGTACCACCTGCACAATTATAAGCAGCGCAAAGTTTGTCCACCGTATCCACTCCTCCCTTTGTTTGATTGTAGGTAGTTATTATGTCTGGTTTACCTGTTTCAGTGTCAATAATGTCATCATGGTGTAAGCTTGACGCGAGCAAAACATTTTTCTTCTTTTTTGGAATGTAGGATAAGATAGTGCAGTTATCATGGAATGCAAACATTGACGACTTTTCAGGACGATTTACTGGGCTGCAAAATTCAATGGGAAGTTCCCTTTTGTTCTTTCTAATCGTTCCTACAAGAGTCATTCTAAAATTCTTTTTTAGGTTTTCTATCAACTTATAACTAGTGAAAAAATAATCAGTAGTTACATTCCGTCCAGTTCCCCTTATAGATTCACACATTCTTTCCACAACAGCATCTGGAGAATTATTTATTTCCCAAGGACCAGCTGGTTGTTTACCAACATATACTTCCATGTTGCAAGTATAAAAAACCTTTGAATCGCAGAGAGCATAAATCTTAATGCCATATTTGCTCGGTTTATTGGGAATATATTGACGAAATATACATCTACCTCTAAAAGCCTCCAGTTTTCTCGTCAACTGTTACGTAATGGAAAGGTGTGAATGCAGTTTTACATTTCTCTACGAAAATGTCAAAAATATCTCGAATCGCCGCCAACCTGTCTAGAGACTTCCTAGCTTCACGGGTTTCAAGATCATCAAATCTTATATGTCGCATTAGAAAACGAAATCTTTGTAACGACATCGTAAGTCTAAATATCTCAACCCAGTGCCATCAACTCTCCAAAGATCTTCAGCATTGAGGTGATTACTCTTCATAACTCCCGCCAAATATAAGAGACCTATCAGTGCTTGTAGTTCAAGAATATTTGTTGTTTTTGCATCACTTTCACGGGAATATTTATCTTGAACAGCCTGAATATGCTTGTTTGTATTATCTACAATAACCTGAAGAACATTCTCAGGAAAAAAGTACTGCCATATCGCCAATGGTGTTCTTAGATTTTTTACAGTTTCTTTTGGACCAGGTAGGTGGGTAATCAAATTTTCCGATCGGGTTCTTACATTTCTTGGGTTGCAATGTTTTCTCCATTTCGTCGATTGATCCTTTCCGATAAAAAATGGACCGTCAATTTGCAGAATTTCCTCTTCATTGTCTGAAATATCCTGCTCACTATCTGTTTCGTGTTCTTCGCACTCCACAGCATCCACTTCATTTTCATCGGAGTCATCTAAGGGTGCTTCTTCTTCGTCAGATGATTCTAAACATGATTTCATTAGTTCATGCAGCCGTTCTTGCTTTTTTTTTCATAGGATGCCATACTAAAACATATTTTTAATATTAAACAATTACAAAAAAGTATCAAATGAAACATACCTTGGCAAAAGTAGAGCAGCTAATTTGTAAATATATTTGTCACCTCACTGGTCGCTGCGGATTCTCAGTCCGCAAGCACGAATTATTGGAGAAAATACAAAACTATATGCCTGTTCACTCGACCGTCGACTGAAATACGCTGTTAAGGAAAGGTACTGAGAAGCGCGACACTTAGAGGGGGTATCCTAGAAATTATCGTCGATCACAAACCAGTGCGGAGCGACAGTCCGCGCGCGACCACTGAAAGGTTAAACTAATATTTAGTGGGACCGTCGTTCGCCTTGATAATCTCCTATAACCTTTTTGGCATCAATGCAACCAGTTTTTTAGTAACTTCTGCTGGCATGTTCTCCTATTCATTTAATATTATGTTTTTTTTTAAATTCTGGTCTATTTGAAACATTATATTTGCGAACGTTGTTCTTCCCATAAATGCTCGGTGGGGTTAACATCGAGTGATTGCGGAGGTATATGAAGCACATTATGGAACATCCATTCTCAGTGTCTTTGGATTTGAAGAATGCATTTGATACAACCAACACACATGTCATAATGAACCAAATAAAGAAGATTGGCTTAACTGGACATCTATCAAAATTCATTTTTAATTTTCTTAAACCACGCTCATTTAAGGTCAAGATAAACAATCACTTCTCAAATATATGTGAATTAAAAACGAGTATTCCCCAGGGATCAGTCCTTAGTCCGACACTTTTCCTTTTGGCTATTCAAACCATTGACCATCAAATACTTTACTGAAAATCTTTGCAGACGACATAATTATATATAGTTCCGAAAACGACAACTCTAACATCACAAAAAATCTGCAAACAATATTAAATAAATTAACGGGCTGGTCTAGATAAACCAGCTTTCTTTTTTCACCATTGAAATCCTTTGTAACACACTTTTGCAGGAAAAGAGGGTGTTCTAAAACAAATATCCTATCTCTGGTAAACACCACCATACCCATGAAAGATAGCGTGCGCCTTTTAGGATTGGTTTTTGACAACAAATTAAGATGGAAAAACCACATAGAATATTTAAAAGACAAAACTAAAAAAAAAGATCTAAATCTAATGAAACAATTGTCTAATACAACATGGAGTGCTGATTTCCCATCTTTAATAAAAATATATAGGTCAATCATCCTTTCTAAGCTGAACTATGGTGACTTTATTTACGACGCAGCCAGTTCCTCTCTAAAAAGATCACTGGAGGTCATTCAAAACCATGCATTAAGATTGTCCACGGGAGCATACGGAATAACTCCATTTCCTAGCTTACAAGTAATTGCATCCATACTACCTCTATCCTTACAAAGACAACTTTCCCTGATGCGTTTCTACTCCACTTCACTTTTCAGAACCCATGCAGCAAGATCACTAGATTTACAAAATATCTCACAAAAATCGTATAGTCCTAATACAATACAATCTAGAATTAAAACTTTTCTTTCTACCTAAGACACTAAATTTGACACCCCTGTCACATCAAAATATTTAATATTCCCACCATGGACAAACAGTTCACTTAAAATTGATCTCAGTCTCACAAAATACAAAAAGGATTCTACCTCACCAATAATATTAAAATCATTATTCATACAAACAATACAGGAAAAATAAAAACATTTTAATCATCTCAGATTCACTCAGTTCTCTACAATCCATTAATGCATCCAAAACATCTATACCCTTAATCCTGGACATAATGAACCTCGTACAAATATGCAATGTCCGCTTAATACAAATTTGTGTTTCTTTGGTCTCCCAGCCATGTCAACATAAAAGGAAATGACTTAGCGGATACAAATGCAAAATCAGAAATCACATCAGGGAAAATCGAAAACAAAATTCTATCACCATCAGATCTAATCTCTCATTTTCATAAATCCATAAAAAATATGTTCCCACTTTCATGGGATCTACAAGATGAGAATAAACTTTGGGAATTTTACAATTTCCCTTGCTCATTTTTTAATACTACTTTGAAAACCCACTACAAAATTACTAGCAACAAATGTCAAATTATAAAGTATGGCCGAAAATTATTCATTTGTTTTCAGTTTAGCGAGCAACAGATAGCTTGATAAAATGCGGTTGATTATAGCGTGTTTTTTTCGATGCAGTTCTTGAGTGTATGGAGACTTTTTTGACATTAATTTTGTTTACATTTTTACAACAATGATGTAACTTCTAATTAAAATGTTCCGTGGTTGTTTTTAATATTAATCCTCGTTGGTTAAGTTTCAAATATTAATTTAAACATATTTTCTCATAGTTCCAATTAATTAGTTAAACATAACAGAGAAATAGAATAGAAAGCAGGTGGTGTATGGAGACTTTTTGGAGTGATGGTATATCTTAAAACTATAAGAAAAGTATGCTACAAAAGTAATAGCCTATTTAACGTAAAATCGGGTGAAGTGTCCAGAGACTGTTGAAGAAAAAAACAATATTTTTACCAAAAATCGATTTTATTCTTCAACGTAGTTTCCTTTGAGATCTATACACATTAAATAAGCCTTAGTTTCCCTGAAGCCACTTTTTCAAATTTGGAAAGAGGTAATAACACAGGGGAACAGCTGTTTTGGTGTCGAGGTTTTTTGAGCTGATTCTATATCAATTTGATGTCCTGAATTCAAATAACGTATTCATTTGTACCTAGGAGCTCAAATTTTTTAAGATATACAATTTTAGAGAAATATAAGTTACATTATTGTAACTCAAATCCGTAAGTGTAGTAAACAAAAGTAGATACGAAATTTTTATTTTAGTTATACAAAATACAATATTATGTCGTACTTACAAACAAAAAAAAAAAACATTGAAGAAACGAAATAGTCACTCAACACTTGGAAAGCTTCTTTTCCGCGACATTCTTGAATGTTTTTTTAAACAGTCCCTTTTTAAACTCCAGCAGTAATCTGCCATCATGTGCATGTCCCATCTTCCTTGGTAACGGTCCTCCATAACTTTAATATCTTGGTGAAATCTTTCACCTTGTTCCTCACTCATGTCTCCTAAATTTTCTGGAAAACGGTCTAAGTGGCTGTGCAAATAGTGTATTTTAATACTCATATTGCACCCTAAGGATTTGAAACTATTAAGCATCTTGTTAACCATTTCAACATAGTTTTGGGCTTTTTGTTTGCCTAGAAAATTTTCTACAACTGCAACAAATGATGTCCAAGCTTCTCGTTCAACTTGATTCATTGAATTTATGAAGGCAGGATCCTTAATTAATTGTCTTATTTGTGAGCCGTCAAATATCCCTGCTTTGGGTTTTTCTGTGCTCAACTGATGCATTTTTACTCCTATATATGCAAAACAAGACCCATTCTTATCAAGAGCCTTAACAAATTGCTTCATTAAGCCCAACTTTATATGTAACGGAGGAAGTATGATTTTTTCTCTTTCAACCAAAGCGTCGTTAATGACATTCTTTTCCCCAACGTCCATGTTTTCTCTCTGAGGCCAATCTTTTCTAACCCAGTGGTGTGTTTTGTCCCTACTATCCCAGAAGCACAAGAAACACGGATATTTCGTGTAACCACTTTGCTGCCCAAGAAGAAAGTTTACCATTTTTAAGTCTACACAAATCATCCTTTGATGTTCGTAATACTTTATCTTCTGCAAGATCAAAGCTATGGTATTATATTCTTCTTTCAGTTTCGTTGAGTGAGCTAGTGGTATTGAACCATATTTATTCCCATTATGTAGAAGGACACATTTTAAACTTCGCTTTGAACTGTCAATAAATAGGCGCCAATCATCTGGAATATATTCAGAAAGTCCCATTTCTTTCATGAGTCCCCTAATTTCGTGACAAAATACAAGATTGTCTTCTTGAGACAAGAATGGTAGCAGATCTTTTTCTCTTGTACGGTAAAAGGTAATTTTGGTTCCTTGTTCCAGTAAATTTTTGTCGTTCAACCTAGAAGCCAGTACTTCAGAAGCTTTTTTCGATAAATTGAGATCCCTGGTGAGATCATTTAATTCATTTTGATTGAAGCGTTGAGGAACTGATGACGTCCCCTCATAGTCACTGTTAGTTTCATTAGCATCAGAACTTTTATTAGCATCAGAAGAGCGATCAGAGGGAAAATATTCGTCATCAGAGATATGTGGTAGCTGATGAAATGTTGGAATCGGTATTTCATCTGAGTGCGGGATAGGGCGTATTGCCGAGTCCACTTACTGCGGTTATTTCGATTGATTCCATTAGTATTTACTAAACAGAAATAACAATCATTGAAGTGGTTTTTTTGGTTCTCTCCAAACCATTGGTACGCCGAATTTTAGACATTTTCTTTTCCCGGTAGTCCACTGCCGTAAATGCTCTGTACAAGTTTTACATTCGAGATGCGGGGCCCACGTTTTGTCCTGATCACCAAGCTTAACTCCAAAGTATCCAAGATACGCTCGCTTTACAAAGTCAGTAATAGTTTGTCTGTTTTGTTGAAACATGTATTCTGCGCATATATAGCAAAACACATCAGGTTGATTTACACAACTTCTTCTTGAACTGGAACCTGAACTCATTTTAATTCTGTTCAATAACACAAAAAACACTCTTTTCTTAACATAAAATAACACGCCGAATTCGATCTACTCTCATTAGTAAGAACGCAGAAACTGACGAGACTTACCCGAGTTAGGTGATTAAAAGGGTCAGTTCAGGTACCTGATAGGCAATGGTTCCACTATTTATAGATTTACCTGGAATTTACTCAATTACAGACTGACAATAAAACCATTGTACCTACATTAATGAATATATAATAATTTTAGAACTCTCATAAATGAATATACTGAATAAAAACCACATTGGTAGATAAGTTGATGTATCTAAAAAAGTAGAGCTGATAGAGAAAAACGGATTGCATGTATAGATTTAGCGTCCCAAATATAGTTAAAATCAGCTCTAAAATCCCAGGCACCAAAACAAAAATATTTTTTGTTGCCCTGTGTAATCGCTAGGCGCCAGATCTGGTGAATACGTTAGATGAGAAAGCAAGTCGTAGCCCAATTGGTCCAGTTTCACCATCAATTTTGTGGAGTTGTGAGCTGCTGTACTATTTTAGTGAAACAACACTTTATTCTTAGCTAAATGCGGCCTTTTTTCACCATTCAAATGGTCAAATAAATCAACGTCGATCAGTGTTATTCCATGCACCTCCCAAAACCTTTCCAGCTGATGTTTGTGTTTTTAGACGCTTCGGTTGGCTCTCATGCAGTTTCAACCACTCTGCGAACTGCCTATTGAACTCAGACGTGTAGTGGTGGATCTATGTTTCGTTCATTGTTACGAATCGACACCTTTATCAAATATTCATGCAAAATATGCCTCGCGCGTTCCCTTGATATCTTCACGATGTCAGCTATCTCTCGCGCTTTTACTTTGCGTGACATTCAGAACAGTATGGCAGAGTTTTTTTTTAATATTTTTTGGAAGTAACTGCCTCATTTGGACGTGCTGCATCATGGGTGCTTGTTCGACCGCATTTAAGTTCACTAAACGATCGACATATAATTGCTTTCGACAGAGCAGATGTGTCATAACACTCCTCAAGCCATTCCTGGATTCTGGCTGTATAATTTCCCATCAAAACCAATGTTTAATCAACACACGAAATTTTTTTTGATCCATCGGTTTGCAAAAATCAAAAGTAACGTCACTGAAACAGCTGTAACTTGCCAACTAATGGATAAAATGTCATGAAAATTTTCCACGAATCCTCTGAAAGTTGACACTAACTGAAAATCGTATGTTTTTTGGTTTGTGTTGCCATCTCTCGGAAAGTCTCAGAACTTTTCACCCCATGATAGTATGACTGTTAGATATGTGTATAATAAAATCGTATTAATAAGAAAACCATTAGACATAACTGATGGAAAACTCTTATTGCTATATAGAATTCCTCCATAAAGGCCACGTTTTCCTGGAGACTATTTTATAGCTAAAAACTTTTAAATCTATTTCTGATTGACCTAACTGTTAACTTTAAAGCTTAATTTTTAATTAACTTTATTAAAACAACAATAATTTGTGCTAAAAAATCGCTGCTACCTAACGCCAAATTTCCGAAAAAAGCATTTGAAAAAACTAACTCTAACAAAAACCAATGCATTTCTGTAGCATCCTGGGTATGTATCTCTTTGGCGGTAAGTTTTGCAATTATATAGATGAAAAAGGCATCGTCCAAGACTGTGGATGCGAAATGATTGAGATGGGTGATACTCGATGTCAGTGTGACCGCAAGCATTTTAACAACATTCTTTGGGCCACCGTCACAGTATTTCAAGTGAGATAAATTTTTATTAATTTAATATTAGGGATTACTAAATATTAATCTAATCTTAAAATTCTTACATTTACAAATCAAAGAAGTTGTATTGGAAATAATGAGTATATTATGAGTAAATGATCAGAAATTAAAAAAATCAATTGCTATTACAAAGTTGAAATTATAGAATTAAAATATAATTACAGTGCAAATAAAATATCTTAAAATTTCTTATGCTAACAATAGGCGAAGAGTACGTTAGACGCGAGAGGCTGTTATATAATTATCCTTAGAATTTGTTCTACATGTGAAGCTAAGTTAAGAATTTTACAATTGAAAATACAACTTTTTTCATCGTGTAACTCTATATCCTTAGGCTGTACTGTTTTACAACCTACTGTCTTGTTAAAAAAGTTAGTGCATTAAAACTACCCGTGTACATGGTTTTTTTTGTACCGGTAATTATACCTCCATATAGAGAAAATGAAGCAAAAAAAAATATTATTAGTGATTGTGGCCGTAAAGTTACGAATAATCCACATGGCGACCTTAGAAGCGTACTACATACTCTATATATAATATAATATAATATATATATATATATATATATATATATATATATATATATATATATATATATATATATATATATATATATATATATACACTAACGTGCATAGAAATCGGCCCACTGTAAACTTTTGACTTTAATTATATTTTTTTTTTTAATTATTTATCAGATCAAAAAAAGAAATATGCTGTTTGAAAGACAATTTAATGTGAGTATAAATTTATCAAGAAGGCTTATCGTTTATATGCGTAGCAACCGGTAAACAAATGAAACGTGTTTATGTGGTGATTGTAACGAAAATAACAAATTTGTCAAATATTAAAATTATTGCGTTTGCAACTGAAATTTGCATATTAATTCGTTTTTCATAATCTCAGTAGTGTTTAAGTGTGTTAGTTTAATGCATACTACACCACAAAAAGCCGCCCAAGTTTTTGCTTTAATCGAAAATGGACTTAGTCAGCGAGCTGTTGCTAGACAATTGAATATGACACGCGCAGCGGTTCGAAGAGTGTGCAAACGTTATGAGGAGACTGGATCCTTTCATAGGCGACCTGGAATAGGCAGAAGGCGATTTACAACCGCTCGTGATGACCGCTTTATTGTGTCAACAACATTAAGAAATCGTCACCTTAATGCCGTTCAAGTGCAACGACAGCTCCGTGAGGGGCGAGGAGTGGCTATTAGTCAGTGGACAGTAAGACGAAGACTGCAGGAAAATAACCTGACCCCTAAAACACCTGCGATTGGTCCAAAACTTACTCCAGCTCATCGGCAAGCCCGCTTGCGTTTTGCACGGGATCATCTGAATTGGACGTTGGAACAATGGGGATCTGTTCTGTTCTCAGATGAGACCAGAATATGCCTCCATGGTAGCGACCGAAGAAGGAAAGTGTACCGAAGACCAAGAGAGCGATTTGCAGATTGCTGCTTTGAAGAGCGGAGTGCTTATGGAGGTGGTTCCTGTATGATCTGGGGTGCAATTTCTATAGGAGCACGAACTGACCCTGAGTTCATTCGTAGGGGCGACCGTGTTCACGGAAAGAAGAGGTTTAACGGCTGCTAGATATATCGAGGAGATTTTAACAATTTATGTGGTACCTTACGTCGACTACATTGGAGACGAATTTACCTTTATGCATGACAATGCAAGGCCGCACACCGCAAGAATCGTGCAAGATTACATTGCAGAAATCGGTTTTCGGGTTATGGAGTGGCCAGCATACAGTCCTGATCTAAATCCGATCGAACATTTATGGGATGAGTTAAAACGAAGAATTCGAGCTAGACTTCATACCCCAAACTCGATCGCAGAGCTTATTGTTGCAGTAGAAGAAGAGTGGTTTAACATCCCTCAAGAAACAATAGCAAACTTGATTAGATCTTTGCCTAATCGTATGAGAGATGTTATTAGGGCAAGAGGAGGTCATACCCATTATTAAAAAATTAAGTTTTAAGTTTTAAATTGTCAATAACCCTATTTATGTTAATAATAAAAAAGCTTAATTTGCTTAATGCATTAATTTCACTATGTTAAACATAGGAAGTCGAAATAAGTTTTCGTAAATTTATACTCACATTAAAGCATATTAAATTGTCTTTCAAACAGCATATTTCTTTTTTTGATCTAATGAATAATTTTTTTAAAAAAATATAGTTAAAGTCAAAAGTTTACAATGGGCCGATTTCTATGCACGCAAGTTTATATATATATAAAAATATATATATATATATATATATATATATATATATATATATATATATATATATATATATATATATATATATATATATATATAAATATATATATATAAATATATATATATATATATATATATATATATATATATATAAATATATATATATATATATATATATATATATATATATATATATATATATATATATATATAATATATATATATATATATATATATATATATATATATATATATATATATATATATATATATATATATATAAATACAATCTTAGTTGGGGAACTCGGCAAATTTGGGCGTGATAAGAGATCACACAATTTTCATTAAGCCGCCAATATTTCGGTCCTGGATTGAGACCTTCTTCAGGGCAGAACTGAAAAGAAGAACAGAGCGTATTCACTGATCGTGTCTGGGACAACTTTAAATTAATGATGTTATCATTAAGTCGTTATAATAAATAAAATTAGTGTAGAACAAGAATAAGATATTAGTCATAATAAGTTAAAAAACTCACATGAGAAGTGCAAAGATTTCGTTAGCCTGAATGGCCGTAGATTATACATACAAAAGTTGTTACATATAAAAGTTGGTTAATCCATAAAATATATAAAATACACATTAAAACACTGTAGACAAAATTCTAAAAAACAAATTTAATACATGGATGTAATTGGGAACCCTCGATGTTGAGAACATCGTTAATTATTTCCATCCAGGAACCCAACATCCAGGGTTCCCAATTACATCCATGTGTTAAATTTGTTTTTTAGAATTTTGTCTACAGTGTTTTAATGTGTATTTTATATATTTTATGGATTAACCAACTTTTATATGTAACAACTTTTGTATGTATAACCTACGGCCATTCAGGCTAACGAAATCTTTGCACTTCTCATGTGAGTTTTTTAACTTATTATGACTAATATCTTATTCTTGTTCTACACTAATTTTATTTATTATAACAACTTAATGATAACGTCATTAATTTAAAGTTGTCCCAGACACGATGAGTGAATACGCTCTGTTCTTCTTTTCAGTTCTGCCCTGAAGAAGGTCCCAATCCAGGACCGAAATATTGGCGGCTTAATGAAAATTGTGTGATCTCTTATCACGCCCAAATTTGCCGAGTTCCCCAACTAAGATTGTATTTTTAATAATTTTGGTAGATACGGCAACTTTTTGCTTTCTTTCTTTATTCTATATATATATATATATATATATATATATATATATATATATATATATATATATATATATATATATATATATATAATTTTTCTGTTGAACCTTTTGTTTACATAAACTTGATTGGTTTTTTTTGGGTACTTAGGTTCTTTTGGAAAATACAAGCTAGTTTATTTGACGTTTCGCCATATTTTTTTTAGGCATTTTCAAAAGTTCTTTATTTTTTAATATTCATTCTAAAATTAGAAAATACAAGGTCAAAATCTTTTAAGTCAAATTACAGGTTTAAAAACATATAACATTTTTACGCACACTCGGACATTTAAAATATTTACACCACAACAAAAATATAAAACAAATTACTCACGAGTCACGATATACCTTGAAAGCCAACTATTTTGTGTGTTTGTGAATTTCAAATTCTATATTTTCTTTCAACATATCGTGTCTCGTATTTTTTACTGATTTTTTTAAATTTTATTATCTATATGTTAATTGGTGTCTTAACCAAAAAACTATTATTGATGTTAATTATATATACCATTTTGTATTATTAAGAGGATATGCATGCCACCTTGTTTATTTTTTAATTAAATTTGTGTAGATATGACTGATTCCTCTTATGTCAGTCCTATCATTCACAGTGTTTTCATCTTTTTAGTGTTCCGTACGGAACACTTATAAGATCACTTCGGTGTCTGTCTGTCTGTCTGTCTGTCTGTCTGTCACACCCGATTTTCTCCGAAACTATTTGACATAGAAAGGTGAAATTTGATAATAATATAGGAATTGATGGCCTCAGCAGAGCCATGTAGTTTTGAGAATTAAATTTTGACTTAAGGGGTTAGTTTTGGGGGGTGAAGTCGGAAGTGAAAAAAAATTTTTTTTACCAGGTCATCGAGTGTGGTGTCAAATGAAAGCTTGTGAAACACGAGTAAAAAAATATATATAATATTATACTTGCGAGCACTTTTCTTTGTATTATTTTTAAAAATTCGCGAAAAAATCGCTGTCCCCGGCCTTATCTCGAAAAGTACTTATCAAAAAATTTCGAAAAAATTCTGGAATATTCTCCACGGGGTGTAGATTGAACGAAAATTATCACGAGTGCATTACCTTTAATAATTTATATGGTACATAAAAAAAAACAAAAATTTCAAGGTCATCAGATTTCAGTAAAGATTGGAAACAAACTTTGTTGAAAACTCATTTGGGGTGTGTTTTATGAAGTCACTGATCATCTTATACCACCGTAACATAAATTTTGACTTAAGGGGTTCGTTTTGAGAGATGAAATCGGAAGTGAAAAAATTTTTTTTTTACTAGGTCATCGAGTGTGGTGTCAAATGAAAGCTTGTGAAAACACGAGTAAAAAAATATATATATAATGTAATACTTGCGCACACTTTTCTTCGTATTACTTTTAAAAAATCGCTGTCCCCTACCTTATCTCGAAAAGTATTGATCAAAAAATTTTGAAAAAAAATTCTGGAATATTCTCCACGGGGTATAGATTGAACGAAAATTATCACGAGTGCATTACCTTTAATAATTTATTTAGTATATAAAAAAAACAAAATTTCAAGGTCACCAGTTTTCAGTAAAGATTGGAAACAAACTTTGTTGAAAACTCATTTGGGGTGTGTTTTGTGAAGTCACTGATCATTTTATACCACCCTAACAAAAATTTTTATTTTAAAAACAATCTACGTACGGAACACTAATTGTTCAAGTTCAACTTGCACTTGACCGGTTTTTTTATTTCAATCATCTCTTTGATCTGTAGTTTGGCATAATTCCGCTCTTTGCAGAGGACCTTGGTTTCATTAAATTTAAAGTCATGTTTTTCTTCTGCTTCGTGTTTACTAAGGGCAGTGGAAGCATTCCTAGTATATTTGTGTCCATTCAGTCTGTTTTTTAGTAATTGAGAAGTCATTCCAATATATTTCTTCGGACAATTCGCACACGGTATTGCATACACAACATTAGATTCATTCATGTGGGGATATGGCTTTTTAAGTTTGTAAATAATGAACTTTATTTTGAGTTTTATAAACTATAATGTTATATTTTTTCAAGACCCATTTCAGCTTCTCAGAAAGTTCCTTTGTATAAGGGAGTGGTAAAAATTTATAACAGTTTCGTTTACTATTTTTGGTGTTATTTTTTGAGTTATTATAAAACTTATATATTCTCTTTTTTATTGTTCGATTGATGTCATTCTCTTTAAAATTATTTTGTATTAAGACCGTTTTTTTACTTTTTTTAGCGCGTCTGGTCTTAGTTCAGGGGAAGTCAATTTTATTGCTCGCTCTGTTAGGCCCACTATAACGCTGATTTTCTGGGACATTGCATGATTAGAGTGAAAATTCAAAATATCTCCCTGACCAAGAAGGTTTTGTGTACCACTCTGTAAGGATTTTATCTTGCTTTCTGATAAGAGTCAGGTCCAGAAAATTTATTTTACCATCCTTTTCAATTTCTGATGTAAATTGTAATTTTTGTGGAAGCTACTAAATTTGTATAGAATTTCGGTAATTTTATCATTTTGGGCTGCTAATAAACAATCATCTACGAACCTCTTGAAAAACAAAATGTTACCTTTTAGTTTTTTAATGACCTGTTCTTCCAGGTATTCCATTACTAGCTGAGTAAGCATAAAGAAATCGACGGTTGTTCCATGGGTTCCCCCATTTCACAGTCATTACTGTGAATGATAGGACTGACATAAGAGGAATCAGTCATATCTACACAAATTTAATTAAAAAATAAACATGGTGGCATGCATATCCTCTTAATAATACAAAATGGTATATATACTTAACATCAATAATAGTTTTTTGGTTAAGACACCCATTATAGATAATAAAATTTTAAAAAATCAGTAAAAAAAATACGAGACACGATATGTTGAAAGAAATATAGAATTTGAAATTCACAAACACACAAATAGTTGACTTTCAAGATATACGAGGCTGGTTTGAAAAGTCCGTGCAAAGTCCGAGAGATGGCACACCACCGGCGCGTATCGAGGTCATGTTTAGTTAGTAGCATCTCTTGAATGAACGCACACCAAGTTTCAGCCATATTGGTCTATTTCTTTGTGTTTGGCATTCGTGTGAATCAAGAAAGTCGAGTGATTTTCAAGAAATGGACGAAAAAAGAATTTCGTGTGGTGATTAAACATTACTTTATGAAAGGCAAAACGCCTCAGGAGACTAAAGAAAAACTTGATAAACATTATGGTGACTCTGCACCTTCGATTAGAACAGTTTATAAGTGGTTTCAAAATTTTCGGACTGGCCATATGGGCACAAGTGTCGCTGAACGTTCTGGACGGCCTGTGGAGGTTACGACTCCAGAAATCGTTGATCAAATCCATGATATGGTGATGGATGACAGAAGAGTTAAGGTGCGTGAGATTGCTAGTGCTGTGGGCATCTCGACTGAACGGGTACATAATATTTTGCATAAACATTTGGACATGAGAAAGCTATCCGCAAGATGGGTGCCGCGATTGCTCACGCTTGACCAAAAACGGAATCGTGTGAAGTGTTGCAGCTGTTCCAGAAGAATCCGGAGGACTTTGAGCGTCGTTTCGTCACTGTGGATGAAACATGGATACATTATTATACTCCTGAGACCAAACAACAATCTAAACAATGGGTTACCAAGGAGGAATCTGCACCAAAAAAGGCGAAGACCGTTCCTTCGGCCGGAAAGGTTATGGCGACTGTCTTTTGGGATTCGCAAGGGATAATCCTCATCGACTATCTGGAAAAGGGTAAAACTATTACAGATGAATATTATTCATCGTTATTGGACCGTTTGAAAACCGAGCTGCAAGAAAAACGCCCGCGATTGGCCCACAAGAAAGTCCTTTTCCATCACGACAACGCACCAGCACATACCTCAGCAGTTGTGGTCGCAAAATTAATGGAAATAAGATTCCAACTCGTTTCACATCCCCCCTATTCTCCAGACTTGGCTCCCTCGGACTACTATTTGTTCCCTAATTTGAAGAAATGGCTGGCGGGACAAAGATTTTATTCAAACGAGGAGGTGATTGCAGACACTAATGGATATTTTGCAGACTTGGACAAATCCTATTATTCGGAAGGGATCAACAAACTAGAACATCGTTGGACGAAGTGTATAAGCCTAAAAGGAGACTATGTCGAAAAATAAAAAAGGTTTACCCCAAACACATAAGTAGTTTTTATTTTTGCACGGACTTTTCAAACCAGCCTCGTATACTCGTCAGTAATTTGTTTTATATTTTTGTTACAGTGTAAATATTTTAAATGTCCGAGTGTGCGTAAAAATGTTATATGTTTTTAAACCTGTAATTTGACTTAAAAGATTTTGATCTTGTATTTTCTAATTTGAGAATGAATATTAAAAAATGAAGAGCTTTTGAAAATGCCTAAAAAAAATAAGGCGAAACGTCAAATAAACTAGTTTGTATTTTCCAAAAGAACCTAAGTACTAGGTTCAACAGAAAAATTATTATATATATATATATATATATATATATATATATATATATATATATATATATATATATATATATATATTATATTATATTATATTATATTATATTATATATAATTTTTCATATTTTCTCTTGTAATGTTCAAGATAGTATTAATGGCTCAACCAAAATGGAACACAGTATATAGATACAATTACTTGTCCTCCATAAATTATCTTTATCTGTTAAATTTTATTTAGTACTCAGTGCACTAATTTTTGAACAGTAAATGTACAAGAAGTATATATACGAAAATTATTAATGCCACTCGAAATGAGTACGGACAAACATTACTCTTGTAGATTCTAACACAAGAAGATTGGAACATGGTTCTATCCAACGGTATGGCCCGGACATCTCACTGGGCAGCCTTGTATTTTGTAGCTCTCATGACATTTGGCAACTACGTTTTGTTTAATCTGTTGGTAGCCATTTTAGTTGAAGGATTTAGTTCCGAAAGAAATGAGAGGAGAGAGCGCGAACAGAGAGAACTAGCGAGACGAAAAATGTCTTGTATATTAGAGGCTAGTTTAAGAGGAGAGGGGAGTGATAGGAATAGCAAATCGGAAACTAGTTCTTCTGACAGCTACGTAAACGTAAGTTTTCTAGATATGTTATTTTTCGTTAATTAACTCCGTAGCCCATCATGTCTATAAGTGAACTAAATACTTTCTTCTGAAAGTTTGACTCCTAAGAATAAAAAACATAAGATGGTACTCAGTATATATCACCACTACACCAAACACTTTATTTTTGCACTCGACGGCGCGTTTCGCTAACCATGTTAGCTTCATCAGGAGCGATGATTGACTAAAGCTAAACTACAAATCTATCCTATTTATACTTAGCCTAACCCTTGAATTACTCAAGCGGAACTAATGACATAGGCAAGGCCATCAGTTCCGGTCAAGTAACCAGTAGAGGGGACTATAAGGAATAGGCCCTCTGTCTTTATTTAAACTACTTTTACATTTTATGATTTCCATACTTTCGTATGCGTTCAACAATCTCCTATCAGATACATTTTTTATTAATCTTAGATTATCTAATGTTACAGTATGATCAGCTTCAAGAGCATGTTCGGCAATGCTAGACTTTTCTGTTCTATTGTATCTTAAGTGTGCTAAATGTTCTTTAAATCGTATTTTAATTGACCTTTTAGTTTGCCCAACATACTTTTTGTCACAATCATTACAACTAATTTCATAAATTCCACTTTTCTCACAATTAGGAATCTTATCTTTGGGATTTCCTAAGATATTCCTCAGATTGTCTGATGACTTATAGACTAAGGTGAGGCCTACCTTATTAAATACCTTATTGAGTCCCTTGCTATATTTCGGATTATATGGTATGGAGACATACTTGGTGTTATTTTCTTCGCGTGTAAAAAAGGTGGAATTCTGAATATTAAACCTAAATTTATGTCTATTTATTAGCTTATTTACTAAGTCATCGTCATAACCATTAACTCTAGTTATATTTCTAATACGATTCCTTTCTTATATTCATATTTAATATCCAAATGGTTATCAAAAGAACTTGAGAAGTTACCATTAAATACTTTCGCAGTGAAGAATTCGTTAGAATTCATTAATAAAACAAAAAATCTAGTTCTTAATGAAGGTGAAGTCTTAATTTCTTTTGATGTTAGTTCTTTGTTCCCAAGTGTGCCAATTCCACAAACTTTACAATATCTCGAAGAATTACTTAGAATGAATGACTTTGAAGACGAAATTATTCGTGAATACTTAACATTATCTAAACTTTGTATGGAACAAAATTATTTCCAATATAACAATCAATTTTATGTTCAGAAAGAAGGAACAGCTATGGGTAATTGCTTGTCACCTTTCATAGCCAATTTATTCATGAGTAATTTTGAAATCGAAGCCAGTCAAGAATTCGAATATTTCCCAAGGGTATGGTATAGGTATGTGGATGATATTTTCGCGATTTTTGATACAAAGAAAGCAAATATTGATGATTTTGTTTCTAAATTAAATAGCCGATATGATTCCATTAAATTCACTTACGAAGTTGAGAACAAAGGACAATTGCCTTTTCTAGATATTTTAATTATTAAAAATAATAATAGATTAGAATTTGATATCTATAGAAAGGACACAATAACAGATAGATATATTCCTAATGATTCATTTCATTGCAAACAACATAAATTAGCCTCATTACATTTTTTAGTTCATCGTTTGGTCACTTTCCCTCTGAATAGAGTAAACTTTAATAAAGAAAGGAATCGTATTAGAAAATATAACTAGAGTTAATGGTTATGACGATGACTTAGTAAATAAGCTAATAAATAGACATAAATTTAAGTTCAATATTCAGAATTCCACCTTTTTTACACGCGAAGAAAATAACACCAAGTATGTCTCCATACCATATAATCCGAAATATAGCAAGGGACTCAATAAGGTATTTAATAAGGTAGGCCTCACCTTAGTCTATAAGTCATCAGACAATCTGAGGAAATCCCAAAGATAAGATTCCTAATTGTGAGAAAAGTGGAATTTATGAAATTAGTTGTAATGATTGTGATAAAAAGTATGTTGGGCAAACTAAAAGGTCAATTAAAATACGATTTAAAGAACATTTAGCACACTTAAGATACAATAGAACAGAAAAGTCTAGCATTGCCGAACATGCTCTTGAAGCTGATCATACTGTAACATTAGATAATCTAAGATTAATAAAAAATGTATCTGATAGGAGATTGTTGAACGCGTACGAAAGTATGGAAATCATAAAATGTAAAAGTAGTTTAAATAAAGACAGAGGGCCTATTCCTTATAGTCCCCTCTACTGGTTACTTGACCGGAACTGATGGCCTTGCCTATGTCATTAGTTCCGCTTGAGTAATTCAAGGGTTAGGCTAAGTATAAATAGGATAGATTTGTAGTTTAGCTTTAGTCAATCATCGCTCCTGATGAAGCTAACATGGTTAGCGAAACGCGCGTCGAGTGCAAAAATAAAGTGTTTGGTGTAGTGGTGATATATACTGAGTAGTATCATTGTGCCAAAGATTCCACATTCCTAACTTAGTTACATAAGATGGTGTAAAGAGGTGCAAACATTTTTAGTTACCTCCTCTAGACTAGCAACATTTTCACTATTAAACAAAATTTTCGTTTTTTTTTAGGATAAGAGAAATTATTGGAGATCAGCTGATGAGCTGGGAAAATTGAAAGACTTAAACGGTCAGAGGTCAACGCTGGCGTTGACTAACTGTGATATTAAAGATAAAATAAATTCAAAAGACGGTTGTTATAACATGAAAGAACCAAAATGTAATATACAAAAGGAGTCCATGTTAAGGCAACCCTTGAGACAGGTAAAGTATATCCCAAGATATAAGATCCTGCCTTTTTGCTTTTTCAATGAGGCAATAAGCGACCTTATTAAGGTTTTGTGCATAGTTGCCAGATATTATGATAAACGTCTTTTTATTTTACCTGCTACCACCCTCACTTGCACCTGCAATCATATTGCATCTATTTTTACCTATATATTTACTACTTGGCAACCCGGTTTGGAGCCCTTTAAGTATTTGATAATATAAGGCTAATGAACACCCATTAAGATTCGAAAGATTTTTTTTTTTACATGTGTTTTATGGCTTTGGCGTATAACCAATTAGCCAGCATCACTATTTTATTTTATACACACAAATTTTACACATTCACACAAGGGACAAATCACAAACACCCAGCCCAGACACGGAATCGAACCGCGGACCTCTCGGACAAACAGTGGGCAAGTCTAACGCCTTAACTCACTGCGCCAATCGGCCGGGCAGATTCGAAAGATACTTTTTATTATTTTTATTTTTAGTTTTACTTACAACTTATAACATAACGGTTCTATTTTAATTATGTGGCGTCCGTGAGAAAATTGCAATAGTGGCTATCGCAAGAGAAAACATTTATTACTTGACGCTAAACAAATAGTGAAAAATGTTTACGGCAATTTGGTAAAAAGAAATTTGAATAAACAAAGTGCTTTGCAAGAAACCAGTAAACTAACAAAAATCCCAATTTCTACGATACCCTATTGTAGGAAGACCATCACTCAGGAATAGGAAAAAACGGAAAGATTTTCAAATGCATCATGTAGACCAGAGGTTCCCAAACTTTTTTTTCTCGTAGACCACTTTCAAAATTTTACTGGTTTCGGTGGACCCCCTGCTGCTACATTTCTACCATATTCCCAAAAATCGTCAAAAAATGTGAAGATTAGATCTAACGATGGAAATTTGCGTCGTGGCTGAGTTCCAACCCTAAATTCGGAGTGGTAAAAATAAAAAGAAAAATAATATATTATCTTGTGTTCTACTCGTATTTATTAATATAATATGATTACAGACTTAATAGAATTAAAATTAAACATTAATAACGTACCGTAACTTCAACAATGCAAATCAACAATTAAAAAACAATAGTCATAATTTTAAAGGGAGGGTTGTACTTGATGGATTGACAGCAAATTATCAATATTTGGCTTCAGTTTTGTAAGGAATAACCGCAAATCTCCCCGTTCTGTGATGTTCAATCTGTTCATTTTTTTTGTTAATAGGTTTGTAACGACACTAAAACTTTTTTCGACAAGGTATGACGAGGGAAACGCTATCAAAAGTTTTCTCGCAATTTCCCACAGCCCAGGATATTTTTCGGGTATTTCTGCCTACAGCCAAAATTTTTGATAGCCTTTTTTAAACTTCACTTTCAGCTCCTCATTGGTGCTAAGCTCGAGTAGCTCCTCTTGTAATACCACATTCGCCACTTCCGTTTCATCAAATGGATTTATGATCCATGGTGGTATTTCCATCGTCAGAATATCTTCAAATCTATTTTTGAAAGTCGTCATGCAGGGCATTTAAATGTTAAACGGATGTCTGAATATGCTCATCAAGACATTCTGCCTGTGACAAGTTTGGAAACTGGGAGAATTCGCGCCGACTAATATTTTGCTCCATAAATATCAATTTTCCAAGAAAAGCCGAAATTACACCCTTTGTTTTTATTAAATTTAGGTTGTTCCCTTGTAACTGCAAGTTAATGTCATTAAATTTTTTGAACAAATCTGTCAAATACGCGATGTCTTCTTTCAATTTGATCAGGTTTTCTTTTAAATCTGGATCTTTACTTTCCAGAAACTCTAAAACTGATTCAAAAAGTGAGTAAAATCTTGTTAAACATGCACCTTTCGACAACCAGCGTACTTCAGTATGTAAGAGCAATCGTTGGGAGTCTTTATCATTTTCGTCGCACAATTGTGCACATAAACGTATTCGACGCATTGCTTCTTATTTTCTTAACTGCTTTAATCACAGATTGACGCGATTGGTGCAATCTATCACTCAAATTTTTCGCTACCAGTTGTTGCCGGTGGATGAAATTGCAGTTACTCCTGGTATAATTCTTTTAAGATAGCTTATAAACCCACGATATCGCCCGAAGATGGCAGGAGCTCCATCTGCTGCCACCGAAATAATGTTTGTAAATGGAATCGATTTTTCCTTAAAAAAATCACTCAGGACATTAAATATGGATTCGCTTTTAGTGTCCGTCTCCAAAGTTTTCACGAATAGCAGCTCTTCATGGATTTCTTCGTCCATAACAAATCGAATATATGCCAATAATAATGCTTCATTACCAGGTAAAGTTGACTCGTCCAGTTGAATAGAAAAATGAGTTGTTTGCAGATAATTACACAAGAAGCTTTCAATATCAAAGCTCATTTCATCAATACGTCTTTGTACAGTGTTGTTACTCAAAGGAATTCTTTTGAGTACGTCAAATGGAGGTTTGTGCAGAACAGTTTTTAAAACCTCTTCAACAGCGGGTAAAATTAACTGTTCTCCGATGGTGTGCAGTTTTCCAGATTTCGCTATAAGCAATGAGATAATGTAGGATGCCCGCAAGCCATCATCGTTACTTTGAGACATTGAAGCGAACATACTGTGCACGGTGGGTCTCTTTTCATATTTTTTCCTTCAATGTTTGAAAATATTTTAAATCTTTACCTATTTTATCAGGATGACACCTTCTTAGATGATCTTCGAGCTTCGATGGTTTCATAGAGTCATTGCTCAAAACTTTGTTGCATAAAAGGCATATAGGCAATCGTTTGTCTGCCTTCGATGGAAGAAAACCAAATTTCAAATAATCAACACTGTACTGTCGACATTTCTTCTTAGATTCAGCCATGTTTCGTATCAGTTACCTACCTGTAAAGAAAAAAATGTTTGTTTTAGTAATCATAAGGCGACTTTAACAGGAGATGGCTATTTTAACAGAATGAAATAAGATTAATTAATTACTGCAATGAAAAAACCAAAATGCCGGCGGCAAAACTGATTTTAATTATTAAAAGCAATAAACTGCTAAGACCCATATAGAGGTTTTCACAAAACGGCTGAACCTATTTTAATCTAATATATAATATTTTTTGATTAATTATATTTTGATACATTTCTGTAAATTCGAGAGAAAATACTTTTAAAGAATATTTTGACATCAAAACTCCGCGATTTTAATGATTTATTTATTACTTTGATGTCCGTTACGAGTGGTGTATAAAGACACGTACCATTTTTGAAAATATTTTTAGTCATTTAGCATTAGCAACTACGAGGGCACTGAAATATGTACCAACATGCAGGTCAATCATATATCTTTCCTTTAGTGAATCACCACAGTCGGGTAAATAAATACTTTTATAATAAAAAGTACTAAAAGTTCAATCTTTCTCGGCTTTCTGTTCTTTTATAGAAGTATCGAATAATGGCCCTGTTCAGTATTTAATTTTTATTACGTACCTACTACACGCAAACATAACAAATATAATATTATTACAATATAAAATAAAAGTATGAATAACAAATAGGCAGGTACTCACTTTTTCCGGCACTGGCAAACACTGACATCGATTCACTGACACTTTTCTTTTCCAAATTCCGAAAACAAATGAGTAACGTTTGTCCTTGGCATTCGTATTTATATTGGTGAAGAATCAAACAAGTTCATGCAAGATTGCAAGCACAGCACAAGTCGTATTTCGTTCCTTTGCACGTTTGAATGGGTTGCGTTGCGGGCGGCGCTTTGCAAGTCTCGACGCGCGTTGTATTGAATATCGAATATGCAAGTTTTTACAAGTAACAGTCGCTGACCTTAAAATACACTACTCAAAAAAAATTAAGGGAGGTTTTAAAACAAGGAAATTAATGCTAAATAAACAGGCTATCTGATCCATATGCCGGCCTAACTGAAAAAATTTTTTTCAAGCCCGTGGACCAAAAAAAAAAGCAAAGTATTTGCGATATTATTTTTCGCGCTATCTGTTAGGATTGTATGAGAGAACCGTAGTTCCTAAAAAATTTTAGCCAAAAAATCTGAAAATTAGAATCTTAAAACTTCAAAATGCTTTTTTTTAAAAGTCTCAATACGACCATTTTTCACCGAAATACAGCCTGTCAAAAATTACCGAAAAATTTGGAATTTTTTTTTTTGCTCCCCTAATTTTTTTGAGTAGTGTATTATTTGCCTTCATTGATAGGTAAAGCCAAGCCAACATTTTTGTTCTTTACTATCGAAACCAGATAAATTTTCGTGGACCCCCACTTACAACTTGTGAACCCCCATTTTTTTTTCACGCCAACGTAGACCCCCGTCGAGTCTCCGTGGACCCCTGGGGGTCCACCTGAACCACTTTGAGAATCACTGATTTAGATGATGTTCTTTGTATCGTACCAGAGTAGGATAGATCTTGAGAAAATGCGGGTGTCGTTTAAGTTAGGGTAGACCGAAAAAAAAAATGAGCTGTTAGAGCAAAACTAATATCGGATTCGAAATCAGAACACTACAATAAACCCAAAACTGAAAAAATAATGAGAGGAAAAATCAAAAAAAAAATTATTTGTTGACCAGTGTTATCAGTCTTTTTTTTACAAATTACCGACCATGCTTAATATTATATTGATATCAGTTTCGTAATTTTTCATATTTTTTCATTTTTATTAGTGTTGCATCATACCTGTACATTCCCACATAACCAGAACCACCATAACATAGAATATATAGACTATGTATGTATAGAATAGCAAACATCACCCTATTTTTTAGTCTTCACCCCCTATCATAACCCACACCGCTGCAACCCCTCAAGATTCACCCAGCAACACCCTTGATGCCGATTTTCCCGAATTCTTTTATAATGTCACCACAGTTCCGAGTGACGTAGATGTTGGGGAGAATTCTTTATGTCCATCAACAACAGAATCGACAACTCAAAAAAGTTCTGTAAGTAGCTGGGTTGAACCAATAGCATTTTTATGTTATAAAAATGACAGTAATAATAAAATAATTAAAAATTATTTTCACTCGCCCACACAGGCTGGTAATATTAATATAACCAACATAATCTCGCTTGATGTTATTCATGTCAGTAGCCGAAAAATATTTACAAGGACGATTTGTGTATTTACGTAATGTTAATGCTCGTAAGCCTACTGTATTACTAATATTTCTGGATTTTAGAGTTTAAGTTTACTCAGGCCACCAACTCTCACGCCACCACCAATAACATTCCGAAATTTTGAAAAACCACCAGCTGAAGACCCAATGCAAATACCATCGGCAAAAAATTGTCATCCATAATGAGAGAATCGGCATGAAAACAATGTCGTTCTCTGAAAAAGTAGTACCTGTAAACAATAACAATAAAAATGAGATGAAGCAGAATCCGGAGAAGGAAAAATTACAACGGAAAATGTCTTGGAACTTGCCAAGGTACAAAATATGTATATAAGTGTATGTGTAGTTTTCTCCCTCTTCTTTATATTAGGCATTTTTGCCTGTTTTTCTTTAACAGGTTGACTGCCGACCACTCCGATCGGAGTGCGTCGGGTCTCTTCGCCAACGCCGTCTACTCCGATCGGAGTTCGACATGCGTTCTTACGAAACGTTTTAGTATTCCATCGGCGTTGTATATGAAACGTGTTTCTAGTGGTGGCATTGCTTAAAAACGCAAGTTCTAACAGGTGCTTAAGTGGTTCCGCGGATTTGCTTTTGGTTTGGTTGTAATCTGCCGTACAATATGGACAATCAACCTGGGCCTTCTGGTATTAAAAAAAGACATTGTAGTGATGAAAAAAAGGTATATGATAAGAAAAAGAAGCTAACTGACACTGAATTATTGCAGCTATTGGAAGAAAGCGGAGGTAGTAGTGACGAACATTACGTACCAGACACAGACGATAGTGATGTAAATTCAAGCTCCGAGTCCGAAGAAGAGAATTTTATAGACCCTATTCGGCCACATCAAATACTTCCTAGCCTTGATGAGATAAAATGGAACGACAGAGGTGCGTTTAAACAAATTTTGTTCCAGAAAACCCAGGAATTATTGGTGCAAATTCCAGGACAGGGTGCACCTATCGATTTTTTCGAAATGATCATTGATGATGATTTTTTACAAACTATTGTAGAACGAACGAACTCTTACGCAGTCGAGGTTTTGCTGCGCCCAGAAACAAGTACAAAATCACGTATTACTAATTTTAAAGATCTTACTCTTGACGAACTAAAATTTTTTTGGCCCTGTTACTTCACACTAGCACAATATCCTTGAGCCGTCTTAACGATTATTGGAAAACTGATCCGCTATTTAATCTACCTGTTTTTAGAAAATATATGTCAAGGAATAGATTTTTGCTTATCTATAATAGGTGTTTGCATTTTACATCTCCAGATATGGATTCGGCAGATCGGCTAGGAAAGATTAGATTTGTGGCAGATTTTTTTAACAACAAGATGGGAGAAATTTACTATCCTGGAAGAGAGTTGTCTTTGGATGAAGCTATGGTACTTTATCGGGGTCGTCTCCAGTTTAAACAGTATATTAAGAATAAGCGTCATAAGTATGGTATGAAGTTATACATGCTGACAGAGCCTAATGGACTTATTTTGAAATTTCGTGTCTACGAAGGTGCGACAGATGTTTATGGTGGAAGCGGACATACTGAAAAGATTGTTTTACATTTATTGGAGGAAAAATTGGGTGTGGGGACATGCTGTTTATCTAGACAATTTTTACAATAGTGTTCATTTAGCTAGGAAATTACTTCAACAAAATACATACTGCACTGGTACGCTGAGAGCTGAGAGGAAAGATAATCCGAAAGAGGTAATGAGTGCAAACTTAAAACGTGGTGAGAATAAATCTATGTTTTGCGATGGAGTGCATGTCGGAAAATGGCGCGATAAACGCAATGTTCAATACATTTCAACAGAATTTGGAAGCGAAATGGGCATTTTTAAAAACAAAAGAAATCAAGAATCTGAAAAAACCTTCCGCAATCATTGGATATAATGCTTTTATGTCCGGTATAGATAGACAGGATCAAATGATGGCATATTATCCTTGCAGCCGTAAAACCATTCGGTGGTACAAAAAGTTATTCATGCATGTGCTGCAAATGAGCATGATAAACGCCTATTTTTTGTACAATAAATATTCGCGGTCTGACCAGTTACGATTATATGACTTCCGATTGGATGTCATAAGAAATTTACTAGCCAGACGACCAATTACTAATTTGCCCGCAAATTCCTCCAGGCCAAATAAATGTCCACAGCATTAGCAAAGTAGAAAAAATTGTTAGTGAAAAAAAAGGAACTAAAGAAACAAAACGGGTAAGCAGAAAGGAATGCAAAGAATGCAGGAAAAAATAAAATAAGAAAGCAAACAGTGTATGAATGCAAAATGTGCCCTGGACAACCAGGTTTTTGCCTTGAGGATTACCATAAAAATGTACAAAAATGATTTAGAAATAAATGTTTTGAGTTCATGAGTTCGATTTATTATTTCTTTACTTATTTAATTGGACACTCCGATCGGAGTGTTCGGCATCTAGTAAAAATTTTCACTTGCAATGCCGATTACTCCGATCGGAGTGAAATTTTTTTTTTCTAATATTTTGAATGGCACATAAAAAAAACACATCCAAGACTCATTTTAATTCATATTTACGACAATAAAATAAAAATATTTGGAAAAATCTTACCGGCGTCAACCACAAACTCAAAAATATAGATCGGCAGTCAACCTGTTAATGTAATGATTTATCTCGAGACGGACATTCTATTTATGTGTTGGTTTCATTCTTGTTTTCTGTTCAGTTAACTCCGAATTTACTCTCGATTCTATTTTATTTCTTTTGTAAATATTCTCAACTAGTTTTATTATATCCATATATTCTTGTCATAAAGTGTGTCTCTATCAAATGCTTTTACCAAATCTATAAAGCATAAGAATGCTGGTCTGTTATACTCAATTGATTTTTCAGTAATTTGTCTGATTATAAATACTGCGTCGTTACAGGATCTTCCGCTCCTGAATCCTTGTTATTTTTCGAAAAGCTGTATAAGTGGAATAATAGATATCGGTAGGGATGGATTCATTCAGTGGCCTCCTCGATCATGTGACTTAACACCTTTAGACTTCTTTTTGTGGGGCTACATTAAAGATCATGTTCATGTGAATCCTCCTACAACACCAGTAGTTATTTTTCGGAAAGCTGTATAAGTGGAATAATTTTATTAGTAACAATTTTTGTCGTCAGTTTTAAAGTTGCGCACAAGAGGTTAATTCCTCGGTATACTTTTGATGCGATATATCAGATCCGTAGTATTTTTGCCCGCTGATCACGAATCTGACGTCAGAATATCGCCATCACATCTCAATTTTTTTTCTAACCTCAAAAAATAGGTAAAAATTAGTAAAAATTAATAAAAATATACTCCTAAAAAATTGATTCAAGCTTTTTCATGAATCCAAAGATGTATTAATATGTATTTGGACACGCTAAGCTAATATTCATCGGTTGGATTAAGCCATACAGTTTCTGTTTTCTTTCTAACCTCAATAAATCAGACAGATATAGTGCTTCTCGAATGCAAAAACGAATTCAAATTAAAATTCAACCGATTTTCACCAAATTTGGTGCACGGGGGTTTTTTGGGTTGCTGATCATGAATCTGAGGTCGGATTTGCAAAATTCAAAATGGCGGATCCAAGATGGCGGACAAAATTTTTGAAAACCAACCGATTCCTACCAAATTTGGTATACAGTTGGGGAATCCTCAAACCTGATACTCTTAAACCCTAAACCCTGAAACCTTAGACTCTCACACCCTGTAACCTCAAAAAATAGACCTCAATAACCCTGTAACTTTAAAAATGAGACCCAATAAACTCAAAACCAGGACTTTTAAACCATATACTCTCAAATAGTAGACCCTTAAGCCCTAGAATTGCGAAGGTTAGACCCGCGCCTAACTTTCCTTTTTTTGGCTGTATCTTGTTCTTTTTTCCGCGAATGACCTATTCAGAGGCTTTCTGCCCAAACTCTTTTGAGGACTTGTTTCTCTTTTTAGCGACCAGCAATAGTCCGCTAGCATATGGTCATCCATCGTCCTTGATACCGATTTTCTATGATTTTCAGATCTTGGTGAAAACGTTCCCCTTGCTCCTCACTGTAGTCACCAAGATTATCTGGGAAATCATCGATGTGGGAGTCCAGGAAATGTAATTTTAGATTCATTAAGCAACCTAATGTTTGAAAATTTTTTACCATTTTCTCGACTATTTCTTTGTACTTAGGACTTTTATTATTTCCCAAAAAGTTTGTTGCGACTTCTTTAAAACTAAGCCAAGCAGCTTTTTCAACTTTATTCATTTTAGTAACAAATAATGAATCTTGAAACAATTTTCTTATTTGTGGCCCGTCAACTACGCCTGCCTTAATTTTAGCTTCAGAAAATTTCGGAAATTTTTTGTGCAAATATTTGAAACATGGGCCGTTTGTATCTAATGCTCTCGTGAATTGCTTCATAAGTCCAAGCTTAATGTGAAGCGGGAGAATAAGAACTTTTCCTGGATCTACCAATGGTGGAAACAATACATTATTTTCACCAGGAGTGAACGATTCTCTTGTTGGCCAAATTTTTTTCTTCTAATGACGTTCCCTGTCTCTGCTATTCCACAGATATTTATAACAGGGATAAAGTGTAAACCCTGACTGTTGGCCAAGCAATATTGTTACAATTTTCAGATCTCCACAAATTTTCCAGTTATGATCAGCATATTTTATTTTTTATCAAAAGCTGCTTCATTTTTTTTCATATTGCTCTGCCATAACTGTGGAATGAGCAATCGGAATGGGAGCGTAAACGTTGGTATTATGCAGCAAAACTGCCTTAATGCTCCGTTTAGAAGAATCAATGAACAGTCTCCATTCTTCAGGATCGTATGAGTTATTTTGAAATTCATCCATTAGACTTTTTACATCAGTACAATATGAAAGTGACAATTCCTCGTCCATTGTGAAAATATTTTCGAAATTCTTCATCTCTGTTTCTATAATAAGAAATCGTAGCTTCTGGCTTAAGTAAATGTCTTTTCTTTAAAAAGGAAGCAAGATGCTCTGAACCATCTTTGGATAAGCCTAAATCTCTGACTAGATCACTAAGTTCTGACCGTGATACGAGTATTGGTTCTGGTTTACGGTTGTATGGTAGAAATTCTTTATCTGTGTCACTAGTATATGATAGGTTGTCACTAGAACAATTATTAGTAACAGTGTTTGAATCTTTTTCGACAGTCTCAATGTTTTCGGCATGAACTGATAAGGTGAAATCATTTGTTTCCATAACATCAGCATCAAGTGGTTCAGGAGGCGGAATTAGTTTTAGTTGGTCTTGTTACTGCCGAAGCATCGTTATAAGTAATAGTGCTTTTATTTTTTCGGTTATGCCTAGATACAACATTCATACAAAAGTAGCAATCATTTTCACTGTATGGTCTATTCCATATTGCTGGTCTGGAATATTTAATCGCCTTCTTATTGATGTACAACATTATTTTGCAAGAACTGCAAATGATGTGGGGAACCCAATCTGTATCCTGGTGCTGTATTTCAATGTTAAAACAATCCTTATATAAGGTTTTAATCTTATCCGTTATCGGTGACACCATTTTACTCAATACGTGTTGACAGCAAATATAACAAAATGAATCACTGTTTTTATCGCACTTATGAAAAGTCCTTGTACCTTGAGACCTTGTAGCATTATACTCTACATGAGCCAAGTCACTCACACATGAAGAGCTACGGTCGCTGGATGGACGACGGCTGCGGGCCCGCTTTCCCACCCTGACTAACCGTCGATACTGGGTTTCCGAGTCCCTGCATCGTAAATTCTCTTTCTTCTACCTGTCATGACGGCATCTAAGCCGTTATCCAGGGACTCTGCCGGCTAGTGGAGTAACACCGTTGCCCACCGTCACCACGTGGAGGTGCCCTGGATGCAGGTAGAAGAATAAAAATCGACCGATGAATTTTCTCGGCGTTCAAAATGGCGCGAAAACATCTGCCATCTTGAATTTTGCAAATCCAACCTCAGATTCGTGATCAGCAACCCAAAAAATCCCCGTGTACCAAATTTGGTAAGGATCGGTTGAATTTTAATTTGAATTCGTTTTTGCATTCGAGAAGCACTATATCTGTCTGATTTATTGAGGTTAGAAAGAAAACAGAACTGTATGGCTCAATTCAACCGATGAATATTAGCTTAGCGTGTCCGAATACATATTAATACATCTTTGGATTCATGAAAAAGCTTGAATCAATTTTTTAGGAGTATATTTTTCTTAATTTTTACTAATTTTTACCTATTTTTTGAGGTTAGAAAAAAATTGAGATGTGATGGCGATATTCTGACGTCAGATTCGTGATCAGCGGGCAAAAATACTACGGATCTGATATATCGCATCAAAAGTATACCCCACTTTTTTTTTTGTGGGGCTGTGATAATTATTTGGATCGTTTTTTTTTCCTTTTTTAAAAAGTGGTATAATTATGCTTGTTCTCCATTCTTCTGATATTCGCGATCCTTGTATAATTTTGTTAATGAGCTTTGTTAATTCTTTAGTCAGTTTCACTGTTCCGTACTTTAATAATTCATTTTGTATTTCGTATGTGTAGTTTTAAGACTGTTTTTGGCAGCATTCAGTGGTAATTTCTTTGCTAGGTATAACAACGCACTTTTACTACATATTTCCTTGAGAAAGTTGTGGTACTAACTGATATTTTAATGTGTAGTGTATCACTCATAAGTTGTGCCCCATATACCAGGTGTACAAGTATGAAATGCGGATTTCAGACAATAGATGCTGCACCAATGCAGTTTGTGCTATAAAGATTTGACACTGCGCCATTTTGTTGTGTCATCAACAAGTGTCAGACGCGCACGAGTGATAAATTGGAAAAGTGTGTGCATAGTGTTGTGTTGTTGTGTTCGATATGTCGAAATTTATACCGAACAAAGAGCATTCGCGGACAGCATTAATTTTTTATTTTCATTTGAAGTAAGCTTCTGTTGAATCATACCGATTACTTCGAGAAGCTTATGGTGAACATGCTCCATCGCAAGATACGTGTGAACGATGGTTTCGGCGTTTTGAAAGTGCTGACTTCGATGTTGCAGACAAGGAACGTGGAAAACCTCCAAAAAAATACGAAGATGTCAAATTGCAAGCATTGTTGGACGAAGATGATTCGCAAACACAAAAACAACTCGCGGAGCAATTGGGCGTTAGTCAACAGGCTGTTTTCAATCGGCTACGAGAGATGGGAAAGATTCAGAAGACCGGTAGATGGGTACCACATGAATTTAACGACAGGCAAATGGAAAAAGCGCGAAAACACGTGTGACATTTTGCTCGCTCCGTACAAAAGGAAGTCGTTTTTGCAGCGTATAGTTACAGGGGATGAAAAGTGGATTTATTTTGAGAATCCCAAGCCCAAAAAATCATGGGTAGACCTAGGCGCATCATCCACACCGGTCACAAGACCGAATCGCTTTGGCAGAAAGACGATGCTCGGTGTTTGGTGGGACCGGAGGGGCGTGGTCTATTATGAGCTGTTAAAACCTGGGGAAACGGTTAATACTAAACGTTACCAACAACACTTGACCGATTCGAACAGTTCGCTGCTTGAAAGAAGGCCAGAATACCGAAAGAGGCAACACAAAGTCATTTTTCGTCATGACAATGCTCCATCACATACGCCAAAATCAGTTCGCGACACGTTGGAATCACTCAGCTGGGAAATTCTACCCCATGCGGCTTACTCACCAGACTTGGCATCTTCCGATTACCACTTGTTTGCATCGATGGGTCACGCCCTTGCTGAGCAGCGCTTTGGTTCGTACGAAGGTGTGAAAAAATGGCTCGATGAATGGTTTGCCGCAAAAGGGGAAGATTTTTACTGGCGTGGTATTCACAAATTGCCCGAAAGATGGGAAAAATGTATAACAAGCGATGGAGTATACTTTGAATCAATCATTTTTTATCATTCTTCCGAAATTTAACATGTTTTTTTTTAGAATAAAAAAAAAAAAATCCGCATTTCATACTTGCACACCTGGTAACATACACAATTCATGTAAAGGTAGACGAAATCGTTTTCTGCATTCCATTGACCCTTATTTTATTTTAGAAGACCAAGTTTGAGAAGAAAAAGAGACAAGTCAGGATCAGACTCTGAGGCTGTACCTCTGAACAACGGTAGAGATCATTCTCAGTGCAACGGAAGAGGTGTAACTAGACATGTAAGTCTAATTTTTCTGTTAAATATATATATATTTTTATTTGTATGTTTCTTGGTAGAAAATTTTAATGTTGATTTTGTATATTTTATATCAGTTTAAAACAATGACTATGTATTTTAAATTCTAGAAACCCACGGTTTTATGGGCGTGTAAATGAGGATTTTTTTTATGGGTCTAGCACACGTGCTACAGGGAAGCCCCTAAAACGCTACAGGAGCGACACATGTGCGGAGAAAGCGATTCACGTTGTTCTTGAATCGCTGTAAATTGTACTCGGTGGGGGAAACACACTCCTGGGTAAATTATTCCAAAGGGATGATGTTCTCCATATAAAAGACTGCTTGAAAAGCGTTTGTACGAGGAGTAACAAGCTGAACCTCATACGAATGTGAAGTATTAGCGTGACGTGTACTTCTAACATGCACCGCTCTGGGAGGAATTAAGCGAGCTACATCCTTCGAACACTTTCCATGAAAATTCTTGTAGAATAGGCTCAAGTCGCCAACCATTTCTTCGATGTTCCAGCGAATCAAGGCCACCTGTCAGTTCCGGGTCTCCAATCAGACGAACAGCTCTTCTCTGAATAGAATCCAACAAATGCAGTGTAATGTTTGGGAACGGAAGCCCCAAACATGGCAGCAGTATTCCATAGTTGGTCGAATTTGAGCTTTGTAAAAGAATTAACAGTTGTTGTGGAGTGTAAAGCTTTCTGGTTCGAAATAATATCCCCAACTTCCGAGAAGCTCTCCTTGTTATGCCTGCAACATGTTCATGCCAGAACATATTTACTCCCAAATTAACGCCCAATAAATTGAGTGACGATGATAGGGAATGGAGTGCCCCGACATAACTATGTCGGGTTCAGCAACGTTCACTTTTTTAGAAAAAACTGTCGCCTGGGTTTTTGTAGCGTTAAATTCAACTTGGTTACTGTCCCCCCAAGATAGAATTTCTTTCAGGTCTTTGTTAAGTTGAATGACTTCCTGCTGTCTGCGGATATTCGTCTGAGTTAGCCGATGTCCGAGCTTTCAAAGTGAATGAAGAGATAAGTGTACTGTCATCTGCAAAGCTGTAGATTGAATTCTCGGTCTTTTCCAGCAGATCGTTGATATAAATGAGAAACAGAGTAGGAGACAGTATGGAGCCTTGGGGTACACCGGCGTTGATAGTGAAGGTGTTAGAAAGAAATCCGTCGACTGCCACTCGCAAACAGAACTTTTCAGACATACCATAAGAACGTAGCTTAGCCAACAGCCCATCGTGCCAAACACGGTCGAATGCCTTGGATATGTCAAGAGCAACCGCTCGAGATTCTCCAAAGTGTTCAATTGCGTTGTTCCAAACATGTGTTACATAAGTCAGGAGATCTCCTGTTGATCTATTTTTACGAAAGCCATATTGGTGATCACTATTAATGTTGAATCCTTCAAGATATTTTAGAAGATGCTGATTGATAGCCTTTTCCATGACTTTTGATATTATTGAAAGCAGTGCGATTGGTTGGTAGTTATTTGGCAAGGTCTTCTTGCCTTTTTTAGGTATTGGCTGAACTGTGGCACATTTCCAGCAGGAAGGAAATATTCCCTTTCTGTAAGATGGGTTGAAAAGTCTACAGAAAACTGGTGTTAGTTCCCTTGCACAGTTTTTGAGAACTATGGCAGGTATTCCGTCAGCGCCAGAAGCCTTTTTGGGGTCTAGGCTTCATCAAAATACGTTTTTATATGATACGCTGCCTGAAGACAATATCGGGCATCCTTGACTGCACTAATGGGAATATTAGGTGGTGTTTTTCCTTGGGAATCGACAGTAGAATGTGAAGCAAAGAGTTTAGCCAACAAGTTCGCTTTCTCAACAGGTGTCGTTGCAATAGAATTATCTGGCCGTGTGAGTGGTGGTATGGTGGATTTGGTGAAATTTTGACTAACTACCTTAGTAATTGACCAAAAGGACCTGGAATTGTTAGGAGAAGCGAGAAGTTTGTTTCTAATTCGTTGATTGTGTGCCTCCTTGGTTTCGTCGATAATTTCTTTGCATCTGTTCCTAGCACGAACAAAGGTGTTACGATTTATGGTGTTAGGATTTTCACGCCAATGTCGGTATGCAAGATGTTTAGAAGCAACAGCTTCTTTGCATTTCCGGTCAAACTAAGGCTTGCCGTTGGAAGGGCATTTCTTCGAAAAGGGATGTAAGCCTCCATACCGGCCATAATAACATCGGAAACCTCCTTGGCGCAGTCAGACGGGTCATCGGATCGAAAACAAATGTCTGACCAAGGGAAAGTTCAAAATAATCCATGAGATCTTTCCATTTAGCAGATTTGTAGTGCCAAATCTTGCGCGGTTTAGGCGCCTCTTTGTCACTGATTGGTAGGATACTCGATGTCGATAATAGTTTATGGTCGGAAGAACCTAATGGCGGATTTACGCTGACCGTGTAAATCTCCGGATTGGTGGTTAAAAACAGATCAAGAAGACTGGCGAACTCCCCGTCTCGATCAGGGATCCGTGTTAGTTCGTCAGTAAGCTGAGTTTAAGCCACAACTGATTGAAAATAATAATAATAATAATAAGCATGTATTGTCTAACAGAACTACATCCATTTACAAGACAATTTGACAATAGGTGAAAAAAGTATCAGACCTACTTAAGTTATAATAGTAATTTTTACAAAAATTCAACAACTACACACCACAAGTACTGCTCAGCCCATTCATCGCACAACAAGAAAAGTATGCTAAATAAAAATTTTAGCTCATCTCAATAACCTGTTCTTGAAGAGTCCAAGCAATTGAGGAAGTGTTAAATCAAAAACATCAATGTTTTCGAATGTCTCATTATAAAAACGCCATTGCTCGGTAAAAGTGGTGATTTCAATAGAAAATTATTATGTGGGGTACACACATTAAAAGTCGAGGGGGATCTCATTGTACGAACAGGCACATGCAACATGATTTGGGACAGTAATTCAGGGCAATCAATAACAGACCTGAATTGCTCTCATTTGTTAAAAGAAATTTACTTATTCCTTGGGACATATCTATAGAGGTCCAAGATACTCACTTCTCCGATTGTTAATGGAGGGCAAAATTAAAGCAAGGAGAGGTCCAGGACACCGACATGTTCCTGGCTGAAGAATATACGAAAACTGGACAGGCCTGGATATTCATACTTTATTAAGAGTTGCCCAGGATAGAGAAGAATTCGCCGTGATTACAGCCCAACTGACCTGACAAGTTTTGCCAGAAAACTCGTAAGTAGGTAGTTCCTGCGTCGCAACAGTGATGGTATCTGAAATCTATCCAGCAAGTCCTCGTGGTCACAGCCTCTCGAAGGGAAAGAACCATCAACTCTAAATGCTAAAAATTTAAGGAATTTCCTCTGTATGCCTTCTAATTTTTCTGGATATAACAATTGTATATTGGGTTCCAGACCACAGATCCATACTCAAGTTTTGAGCGGACATAACAGAAATAAAGTAGTATAAGTGTCTGAATATTTGTAAAGCTTTTAGCATTTCGCAAAAACAAATCCCAACGCCTTAAACGCCCCTGAGTAAACGCTGTTGATATGAGTGTCAAAAGCAAGCTTGGCATCGTAAGTAATCCCCAAATCTCTAATATCAGAAACACCGCTGAAGTTGCGAACCGTTTAGTTCGTAATTGTAATGAATACTTGACTTATTGGAAAAGGTCATGGCGTAACATTTTTTGATATTCAGCGGTAAGTTGTTACGTTCACACCATAAATTGATTCTTTCTAGCTCCGCCTGCAGGTGGTGTTTATTATCCGGAAAGAGTTTTAGATCATCCGCGAATAGGAGCACTTTACTGGAAATATCAGAGACTATGTCATTAATAAAGAGAGAGAAAATCAGAGGAGCCAAGTTGCTCCCCCTGTGGCGCACCACTCATTGCTGAGAAGTTTGCAGACTTGTGACCGCGAATTTCGACATACTGAGATCTACCAGTGAGATAGGAAGCAAAAAAACTGACCAAGTTGTTATCAAATCCCATAGCATCAATTTTTGCCAGGAATAACCCATGATCCACCCTGTCAAAGGCCTTCGAAAAGTCAGTATAGAGCGTATCAACCTGCTGGCGCCTATGCAAAGCCTCGCTTACGTATTGGGGTGAAACACGTTAGGTTAGTAATAGTGCTCCGTTTAGAAATAAAGCCATGTTGATTGGATGTGATCAGTTGGGCCAGCTGGGTCCCAACCCGCTCGTACACTGCCGTCTCAAAGATCTTCGCAAAGGCAGACAGGATTGATATTGGCCTGTAATTTGAAATTTCAGTGGAATTGTCATTTTTAAAGACAGGTGTGATTCGTGCTTCCTTCCAAATGTTTGGAAAAGTATTAGTTTTAAGAGAAAGATTAAAGATAAAAGCGAGCGGCTCCAAGAAGGCAGAAATGCAATCCCTCACTAAAAAGCATGGAATTTTATCAGGACCCTGAGTAGATTTAATTTTTAGCCTTTTAGAAGCATTCAAGATCTCGTCAAACGAGATATTTTTGAGATTTATGAGCGTACTGGTATTTGGTAGAAAAGTGGCAGGTTCTTGCATGGACGGACCAGTATAAACGCTACTAAAAAAGTTAGCAAACGAGTTTACAAATATCCTGTGGGTCTGAATACTGGGTCGCCCCATCCCTGATGATCTCAGGGATGAAAAAAGAGGATTTCCGTGATTTCACAAACGCCCAGAAGGTTTTAGGCTCATTAGTTATGGAGTTTTCAGCCCTTGCAATATAACATAATCATCATACGCTATGTCAATCATGATCAAAATGATTCGGCTTCACGACCTTGTTCATCGGTAGTATTTGAATATTTAAGCCAGTTGATGTTGTGGACATTAAAGTCGTCCAGGATGGTAATTTCGGCATTTGGATAGTTAATTTGTAAATGATCGATGGTGCCTTCGAGAGAAGCGAAAAGTGCGCTAAAATTAGTATCAATGCTCACCTTTCATATAAAATTCTCCATTTTCTGCCCTAAACCTAATTAAATATTTGAGTTTGAACGAAATTGAAATAGAGAGACGTCGACTCGTACTCACGAAAAGATATGTTTTCTCTAGACTTGAAAATATATTTATATAATCAAAGGTCACTGTTTTAAACTACATAGCAACTATCACTAGATAGCCAGCTAGCAAACCACTGGTACCATTATGTCGCTTTTGTTGTTTGCACGTTTTGAATTTCAGGCCAGCTTGAGGAATGATTCATTGCTGCAATCATCCATTCGGATTCAGAACGACACTCAACGAGATACCCCGAATAATAGAGTCCCCAAAAACCGTCATTAGTTCACAAAAGTCTATTAGGTGTAGATCAAACACTAGCAGCGGCTTCGTGCCACAACAAGTAATACCTTCTCTTTCGTTCATTTTGTGCTTGTATTTTATTGTCTATTATATAGTTTATATTTTTACAATTATAGGGGAGAGTCTGGCAGTACCGTCCCCCTAAGGTTAATTCAGAATAAAATAAAAATTCCTTATGTTATATGTATATGCTGATATGTGTAAAGGAACTCTTGTACTATGAATAATAATAATAATAGATCGATATATACATAGATTCAAAAGTTTTGCATCACCTTAAATCTCCGAAAAAAAATTTTTGTTCATTATAAATGGATCAGTGATTAATCAATTGATTAGTTTCAATTAAAAAAATATATATTTTTGACAACATTTTTTTATTATCCATCAATAAACTTGCTTTAAACATAATAAGTATTCTTAAAAAAATAATTAATAAATACAAACTGATGTTTTTTTTTTAAAGTGAGAACTTTTAATAAAGAGTATTTCCACCTCTAGAATTTATGCAAGCTTGAAGTCGCCTACCCATGCTGTTTACCAAATTACTAATATTCGGTTGAGGGATATTTCGCCATTCTTCCTGGGCCGCATGAACAAGCTCTTGTATACTCCTGAGTGGATTTCTGCGTGCTGCCACTGCCCTCGCAAGCATGTCCCAGGCATGTTCTATGGGATTCATGTCCGGAGATAGGGCAGCCCAGTTCAAACGATTGATCCCTTCAGTTTCAAGATACTCATTTATAGCTCTGGTCCGATGAGGTCGGGCGTTATCGTCCATTAAAACGAAGGAATCGCCAACAGCTGCTCGCCATAGTCTCACATGAGGATGTAGAATCTCTCTGAGATATCTATCACCAGTCATTGTTCTCTCAACATGAATTAATTCTGTGCGATCATTTGACATGATACCAGCCCAAAACATAGCACTTCCTCCTCTGAAGGGCGGCACGGGGCGAGCATGCGCAAGCTGAGCCACTCTCGTTGGATCCCGCCACACACGTATTCGATGGCTATCTTGTACCAAACAAATCCTTGTCTCGTCGGAAAAAAACACCGAATTCCAAAATTCTGCAGGCAAGGCCGCGTGCTCTTGAGCCACTGTAGTCGGCGAACTCTGTGCTCAGGTTGTAGTCTGGGCACTCTTATTGGTCGGCGACACCTCAAACCTGTCGCAAGTATTCGTCTTCGTAATGTCGAGATCGATACTTGAACTCCCAACGCATGTCTCATATCTCTTTGGAGTGCTGGTATTGCCATGGTCGGATTTCTTCGGATAGTTAAGTGGATATAGCGGTTCTGCCGCTGATTAGTAACACGCCTTCTACCGCTCCTAGGTCTATCACGAAGAGAATTAGTCTGGAGATACCGGTTCCATACCCGAGACACATCACTTTAACCAAACGCCAACTCTGTTAGCCACGAACCTTTGAGAATGACCTTCTTCAATTAAAGCCACTATTCTTGCACGGTTTATCTCACTTATGACTTGACGATTCATGTTTGCGCTTAAAATCGTAAAATTCAAATGACTTGAATGTAAGAATGATCGCACTAAAAATGTGATCTTACAAAAAAAAACTGTAAACATGTGTATATTGCAAAAATATGGGACGTATTGGAATGATAAACATTGATAAACAAGCCCACAAAAAATTGTTAGCGCAAAAAAATTCCTTCGCATCCGAACAAGGTGATGCAAAACTTTTGAATCTATGTGTATTTAGAAATAACACAGCCCCACAAAAAAAAAGTGGGGTATACTTTTGATGCGATATATCAGATCCGTAGTATTTTTGCCCGCTGATCACGAATCTGACGTCAGAATATCGCCATCACATCTCAATTTTTTTCTAACCTCAAAAAATAGGTAAAAATTAGTAAAAATTAAGAAAAATATACTCCTAAAAAATTGATTCAAGCTTTTTCATGAATCCAAAGATGTATTAATATGTATTCGGGACACGCTAAGCTAATATTCATCGGTTGGATTAAGCCATACAGTTCTGTTTTCTTTCTAACCTACATAAATCAGACAGATATAGTGCTTCTCGAATGCAAAAACGAATTCAAATTAAAAATTCAACCGATTCTTACCAAATTTGGTACACGAGGGTTTTTTGGGTTGCTGATCATGAATCTAAGGTCAGATTTGCAAAATTCAAAATGGCGGATCCAAATTTTTGAAAACCAACCGATTCCTACCGAATTTGGTATACAGTTGGGGAATCCTCAAACCTGATACTCTTAAACCCTAAAACCCTGAAACCTTAGACTCCCACACCCTGTAACCTCAAAAAATAGACCTCAATAACCCTGTAACTTTAAAAATGAGACCCAATCAACTCAAAACCAGGACTTTTAAACCATATACTCTCAAATAGTAGACCCTTAAGCCCTAGAATTGCGAAGGTTAGACCCGCGCCTAACTTTCCTTTTTTTGGCTCTATCTTGTTCTTTTTTCCGCGAATGGCCTATTCAAAGGCTTTCTGCCCAAACGCTTTTGAGGACTTGTTTCTCTTTTTAGCGACCAACAATAGTCCGCTAGCATATGGTCATCCCATCGTCCTTGATACCGATTTTCTATGATTTTCAGATCTTGGTGAAAACGTTCCCCTTGCTCCTCACTGTAGTCACCAAGATTATCTGGGAAATCATCGATGTGGGAGTCCAGGAAATGTAATTTTAGATTCATTAAGCAACCTATGTTTGAAAATTTTTTACCATTTTCTCGACTATTTCTTTGTACTTAGGACTTTTATTTCCCAAAAAGTTTGTTGCGACTTCTTTAAAACTAAGCCAAGCAGCTTTTTCAACTTTATTCATTTTAGTAACAAATAATGAATCTTGAAACAATTTTCTTATTTGTGGCCCGTCAAATACGTCTGCCTTAATTTTAGCTTCAGAAAATTTCGGAAATTTTTTATGCAAATATTTGAAACATGGGCCGTTTGTATCTAATGCTCTCGTGAATTGCTTCATAAGTCCAAGCTTAATGTGAAGCGGGGGAATAAGAACTATCTATTTCTATAATAAGAAATCGTAGCTTCTGGCTTAAGTAAATGTCTTTTCTTTAAAAAGGAAGCAAGATGCTCTGAACCATCTTTGGATAAGCCTAAATCTCTGACTAGATCACTAAGTTCTGACTGTGATACGAGTATTGGTTCTGGTTTACGGTTGTATGGTAGAAATTCTTTATCTGTGTCACTAGTATATGATAGGTTGTCACTAGAACATTCATTAGTAACAGTGTTTGAATCTTTTTCGACAGTCTCAATGTTTTCGGCATGAACTGATAAGGTGAAATCATTTGTTTCCATAACATCAGCATCAAGTGGTTCAGGAGGAGGAATTAGTTTAGTTGGTCTTGTTACTGTCGAAACATCGTTATAAGTAATAGTGCTTTTATTTTTTCGGTTATGCCTAGATACAACATTCATACAAAAGTAGCAATCATTTTCACTGTATGGTCTATTCCATATTGCTGGTCTGGAATATTTAATCGCCTTCTTATTGATGTACAACATTATTTTGCAAGAACTTCAAATGATGTGGGGAACCCAATCTGTATCCTGGTGCTGTATTTCAATGTTAAAACAATCCTTATATAAGGTTTTAATCTTATCCGTTATCGGTGACCCCATTTTTACTCAATACGTGTTGACAGCAAATATAACAAAATGAATCACTGTTTTTATCGCACTTATGAAAAGTCCTTGTACCGTGAGACCGTTTTCTTGTAGCATTATACTCTACATGAGCCAAGTCACCCACACATGAAGAGCTACGGTCGCTGGATGACGACGGCTGCGGGCCCGCTTTCCCACCCTGACCAACCGCCGATACTGGGTTTCCGAGTCCCTGCATCGTAATTCTCTTTCTTCTACCTGCCATCTAAGCCGTTATCCAGGGACTCTGCCGGCTAGTGGAGTAACACCGTTGCCCACCGTCACCACGTGGAGGTGGCCTGGATGCAGGTAGAAGAAATAAAAATCGACCGATGAATTTTCTCGGCGTTCAAAATAGCGCGAAAACATCTGCCATCTTGAATTTTGCAAATCCAACCTCAGATTCGTGATCAGCGACCCAAAAAATCCCCGTGTACCAAATTTGGTAAGGATCGGTTGAATTTTAATTTGAATTCGTTTTTGCATTCGAGAAGCACTATATCTGTCTGATTTATTGAGGTTAGAAAGAAAACAGAACTGTATGGCTCAATCCAACCGATGAATATTAAGCTTAGCGTGTCCGAATACATATTAATACATCTTTGGATTCATGAAAAAGCTTGAATCAATTTTTTAGGAGTATATTTTTCTTAATTTTTACTAATTTTTACCTATTTTTTTGAGGTTAGAAAAAAATTGAGATGTGATGGCGATATTCTGACGTCAGATTCGTGATCAGCGGGCAAAAATACTACGGATCTGATATATCGTATCAAAAGTATACCCCACTTTTTTTTTTGTGGGGCTGTGTAATCAACTTTATTAATTAATAAAGTTTCAAGACAAAGAAAAATCAACATAAAAAATTTGTCCTCCAGTACCGGCCAGCAAAAATATTGCTATTTATCTTACTTATTCATAAGTCTTTCTAACTTGAGGTATAAGACTGTGGAGTTGAGTTGATCAGTGTCTTCCACTCCTTTTTATTCTGTGTCAGGTTCTTAATTAGTGAAAGAATCATAAAGATGAATCTCAAAATACTAGGTAATAACACAACCTTACTGGGGGTATACGCTGTCAACGACGACGATCTGGCTAATTCAAGGATTTTTTGAACAACTAAATGAGGAAATACGCAAAATTGGAACATCAAGAGAGATATTACTTTTGGGTGATCGAAATGGAAGAATAGGAAGGAAAGAACACGATAAAGTGGTAGGAAAATATGGCGAAGAAGTTACTAACGACAACGGAAGAAGAATTATAGAGATATGTGAATAAAACAACCTTACAATATTAAACGGACACTACCAGCATAGGGATATTCATAAATATACGTGGAGACAAACAACAAGAGATTTAAAAAGTATTATCGACTATATGATAATACGACAGAGATCTAGATTAAACTTCCTAGATGTAAGAGTCCAAAGAGGGGCTTCATGTGGCAGCGACCACTACCTTGTGAAAGGAAAGATAACCTTACGAACAACACGGGAAAGCAAACTGGAAGATACAAGTACACAGCACACAACAAGTGAAACAACAATAAGATATAATCCAGACAGCTTACAAAATGAAAGTATCAGAAATCTATACAAGAGTAGACTGGACCAAAAGATACAACCGACGGGATTTGTTAATATAGAAGAAGAATATAAGTATATAAAGGAATGCCTACACGCAGACGCACTGGAAGCATTAGGGTACCAAGAGAAAAGCCATAGCAAAAAACCATATTGGTGGGATGAAGAAATTAAATATGAAATTGTAGAAAAACGGAAAAGCTATCACAAATACTTAAGTTCAAAAAGCACAAACGACAAAGTAAAAATACAAAGAATCCCAAGCTAGAGTACGCAAAATGATTAGTGACAAAAAGAACAACCAATGGGAAAAGACATGCTCAAGACTCAACACTTACATAGGAGGAAGAAAAAGCACAGAAAGCTGGAGACTTCTTAAAAATATGAGAACAGAACGGAAAAGAAAAATCTTCTCACCAATAACACCAGAAAAATGGAACCAATATTTTACAAATATGCTAATAGAACTACTCAGTATATATCACCACTACACCAAACACTTTATTTTTGCACTCGACGCGCTTTTCGCTAACCATGTTAGCTTCATCAGGAGCGATGATTGACTCAGAGAGAGTCATCATCGCTCCTGATGAAGCTAACATGGTTAGCGAAAACGCGCGTCGAGTGCAAAAATAAAGTGTTTGGTGTTTAGTGGTGATATATACTGAGTAGTATCATTGTGCCAAAGATTCCACATTCCCAACTTAGATGCTAATAGAAGATAGACCAGAGTTCAAAAGTACCCAACATGGAAACCCAAATATAGTTATACGAGGATCCCCAATAAGGATAACAACATCAGAAGTTAAACAAGTATGTAAAACGCTAAAAAATGGTAGAGCTCCAGGACGAGGAAACATCCCAGGAGAGATAGTAAAATACGGAACTGAAAAGTTATTTAGCGCTTTGAGGAACTTATTCCAAAGATGCATTAAACACATCAGAAGTACCTGAGGAATGGAAAATATCATACATATCAACACTTCATAAGAAAGGAGACAAAAATAATTGCGATAACTATAGAGGAATAATGGTTACAGGATCTATTAGCAGAATATACGGAAAAATACTTAAAAATAGAATAGAAACGGAATACGTGGACGTAGAAGCTGAAGAACAGGCAGGCAGATCCACAATAGACCATCTCTTCTCACTGACACAAATCCTAGAAAAGAAAACCGCATTTGATCAGGAAGTCCATGTCTTGTTTGTTGATTTAAAAAAAGGCCTACGACAGCGGGCCTCTAATCAAATTTGTGGGAAACACCACAACAGAGTAATGTAAGCACCGAAATAATTAAAGCCGTAAAATCCTTATACCAAGACGCAAGAAGTAGTGTGAAAACCAAATATGGTATAACAACAGGGTTCCAGGTCACAAAGGGTCTCAAACAGGGCTGCTGTATATCCCCAACGCTATTTAAAATCTATTTGGAGATGGACTGAAGAACTGGAAAAGGAAATGCAGCAGTATGGGATTACCACTGGATGACGATACTACATTGGACACGCTGTCACTCGCAGACGACCAGGCAGTGGTCGCTCAGGACATCGATGATATGGAATACATGACACGAAAACTTATGGAGGAATATGAAAAATGGGGCCTAGAAGTCAATATTAAAAAGACCGAGTACATGTGCGTCGGAGGACAACAGCAGGACTTGAAACTGGCCACAGGACACACCATCAAACACTGTACCAGTTTATAAGTATTTGGGAACGAGAATATCTAGGGACGGAACACTGGAAGAAGCAATATTTCGAGAGGAATATCCTAGGAAGAAAAGCGATTGCAATGCTTAATAGTATTACTATGGGACAAAACATAACCATTGAAAATAAGAAGAGAATTTACAACTCAATAGTGAAAAGTATAATAACTTACAGCTCCCAGGTGTGGCCATTGAAGGAAAGAACAGAAAAAATACTAAAAGCTACAGAAATGGATTTCTGGAGACTGCATACCAAATGACACGATAAGACGAGCTTTAGAAATAAAGCACGATATAGTGGACGAAATCAGAACCCAACAGTTGGTATGGTACGGACATATACAGAGAATGTCACAAGACCGACTACCTAAAAAGATTTTAAATTGAAAACCTTCATGGAAAAAGAAAGCGGGGAAGACCACGTCAAAGCTGGAGAGCAGGAATCAACAAGGAAGTACTAGAGAGAGATCTGGAGGAGGAGGCATGGAGAAACTGGGAGGAGTGGAAATTAGGCATCGGAAGACGGAAGACGTTATTTTAAAACCGATTGATATATATATAGGTTCTTAATTTCACTCCCACTGAATATTTCTTTCCTGGGCAGTCTTCCTTGCCTCATTTTTTGCCATGTTCTCCTAGGTCTTCCTCTTCTATTTGCTCCTGGACTACCGCCTCTTTTAGTTAGTCTTTCTTCCGTCATCGCATGTATATGTCCCAGCCATCCCAGTTGTCTGTCCTGAATTTGTGTCACTATTGGTTTTTATTTGAATTTGTTTCTGAATACTTTTCGTCCCTGATTTTGTCCCTTCTTTGATTTTCCATCTATTTTTCTCAGGAATCTCATTTCCGTTGCGTTTATTTTACTGTTGTTCTTGCTTGTGAGGGTCCATGTTTTACTACCGTATAATAATATGGGCTTTACTATTCTTTCAACTACCTCAATCTTTATATCTGTTGTTATTTCTCTTTTCTCAAGGAATGTTTTTCTTAAACCATTGTATATTTTTCCTACTTTTGCTTCGGTTTATTTCTTTTTTTCCAGTTTTCCGTTTCCTTTTATTATTGATCCTAGGTATATGAACTCTTCAACTTGCTCTATACTCAGTCCATTTATTTTAATGTCGTGTTTTTTATTCTCTTGTCCTATTATCATCGATTTCGTCTATGCTGTAAGTTTTCTTCTGTGTCTGCTATTATCGCGATATTGTCTGCAAAAAGTAGTTCTGATATTTCGATTTTTTTGCATTCTCCAGTATCCCAGCATCATCCATCTCATTTTCTGCTTGGCTCTTTTCATTGTCTCGTTTAGTACTATTGGGACTAAAGGGCTCAACACACATCATTGTTTTAGGCCGCTTTTTATTTCGAAATCTCTTGACTCTTCATTATTTATTCTTACCCTATTTTTTGTTGTATCGTACATACTTTTTATCACTTCTGTTATGTCTCTGTCTACTCCACACCTTTGTAGGCTTTCCCATACATCCTCTCGTCTTACTCTATCGAATGCCTTTTCTAAGGCGATGAAAGCTATGACTTCTCATAAAAGCATAATAGTAGTTCTTCCCTGCAGACATCTTTTCTTTATTGAATTGGTGAGGTCATTTTAACTGTTTCGGCTAACTGGAAAGCGAGATCCAGAAATTCCTGTTTTGTTTAAAGACATTAGCCTGTTTGCCAAGTCTTGAACATGTTCTGCCAATACTTTTTCGTGTAAGTTTTTTGAAAACGACTTAGAGCTGGCTTTATACCTACTTCTTTATTATTTTTAATAGCACTAATTCTATCATTCAACGGAGTTCTTGGCACCTGATAACGATCTGCTGCCTGAAGCGCACTCATATCATTACTCAGTACCTTTTCCACGGCTTTACGCATATTATCAGGATCCCAGGTGCCCTTCTTTTTCTTGGTCTCACCATCACTTTCATCGCCTGGCATCTTGGTGTACCTATACCTATAACCCAAATAAAAATACTCAAAAAATTATTTAAACAGTGGCCGGTAGTGGAGAGGACAGTTTCGTGGCAGATACTGTAGGGAACTGAATTAAATAGTTGGATGTTCACTCTACAGACAAGATTGTAGGCGTAAAGATTTAATAACAATATATTTTATAACAGCCATATACATAATCATCGTAACATATCAGGTTTGATTTCTTTCAAAACCCTCCTCAAAACTCCAGCAATCACTGACAAACTTTAAATTGGGTATCGTGCGCGCAACACAAAATCTTCACACTGACAGTGAGCCGATCGCGACACGTCGCCCGCCGCACGAAGCATATCCATAAGTACTATTGAAAGGGCAATAACCATCTCAGCGCCATCTGTTATGAAATTCCGGAAACTGCAACTGGTCGGTACTGAAGGACTTTCCTCTACACCTTTTCATCATTTAAACAATGTTTATTTATCTTAGAAATTCAATTGTCTCTAAAAAGAATTCCAGTTCCTCTTATACAGTCGGACAAGTAAAGAACGTGACCTTGTAATCGGTAAAAGAAATTCATTTTTTTTTTTTTGAGGTTATTGTTGGCAGCCCTACAAACAATGTTTTGTGAAAACAGATTCACTTATGATTAAATAGTAGACTATTGAGCACGAGTGCTGCATATGCTCACGCTTCAACATTGTCCAAAAATGACTCTTACAGCGGCTGCTAGGTCTGTGGGCAAGTCGAGGGCATTCGTTAGCAAGTGAATGAAATGATACTCACAGTAAAAAAATATTGATGATGAAAAAATGATTTTTAACATGTTTTTCCTGAAATCCTCAGTCAACTTTGCACCAAGGACTGCAAAAACTAAGCATAAAGGTTTGGATATATCGTATGAAACGATTCGCACTCATCTCTGGGCTAACGATTTAAAGTGGCAGGCAAGAAACCATTGCTGAGCGAAAAGCACAGAGAGAAACAACTCGATGTGGGCAGAGGAAAACATAGATCGATGTAGCCAGTAGAGAAAGGAGTCTGTTATCGTCATACCAGATTTGGCCATCTCAGTTGCCCCATGCAAATCCAATCGAGAACCTAGGGTTGTCACGACAAATTGAAAATCTTTGCCTCAAGAATATGCGGAAAAAGCTCGTCAAAAGTATGCCCCGAATGCGGACTGGACGAACTGCTTTATCATTAGTTTTTTAATGGCAATCCTTTACCGTCGGATGATGTAAAAAACTTTTAATTAAATACGATATTTTTTTAATGAACAATGCGCGACATCTTCTTACTTGACCGACTGCAAATATACATAATGCGTAGGTTAGTAGACTAGTTCTGTCTTACGTTGCAATATGCCAGTAATATATCAAAACATGCACATAACGGGCCCATAATACACATCGAATCCAAGATGAGCGGGTAAAAAGACCACATAATATCTTGACACGTGGTCAATTTAGAGGAGATTAAAAAAGACTTTGCTTATTTTCTATCTAATTAACAATTCTCGCCAATAAATAAAGGGTGTGTCAAAATGACCTGACATTTTAATTTATTAGTAAAACGTAAGGTGGCTTTAGAAAAGGCAGGAGTACACAGGATCCCATATTTATATTAAGACAGAGTATAGAGAAGTGCATCAATAAAAATGAAGAAAAGGCATTCAATAGAGTAAGACGAGAGGATGTATGGGAAAGCCTACAAAGATGTGGAGTAGACAGAAAAATAATGGAAGTCATAAAAAGTATGTACGACACAACAAAAAATAGGGTAAGAACAAAATAATGAAGAATCAAGACATTTTGAAATAACAAGCGGCTTAAAACAAGGATGGGTGCTGAGTCCTTTATTATTGCAATAGTGCGAAACGAGGCAGTTGAAAAGAGCCAAGCACCAAAATGAGACCGATGATGCTGGGATACTGGAGAATGCAAAAAATCGAAAATATCAAAACTACTTTTTGCGGAGCATATGGCGATAATAGCAGCTACACATAGAAAACTTACAGCCCCACCTAAACAATCTAAACGAGGAATTGAATGATATAAATATGAGAATTAATATACAGAAGACGAAACCGATGATAGGACAAGAGAATAAAAAAACCGGTCAAGTGCAAGTTGAACTTGCGCAAAATTAGTGTTCCGTACGTTGATTGCTTTTCAAATAAAAAATTTTGTTACAGAGATATAAAATGATCAGTGACTTCACAAAACACACCCCAAATGAGTTTTCAACAAAATTTGTTTTCCAATATTTACTGAAATCTGATGACCGTGAAATTTTTGTTTTTTTTTTCTATACCAGATAAATTATTAAAGGTAATTGCACTCGTGATAATTTTCGTTTCAATCTACACCCCGTTGAGATTATACCCCCAGAATTTTTTCAAATTTTTTGATGAGTACTTTTCGAGATACCCCCCCCCCCATGGCGGTGTGTGACAGCGATTTTTCGCGCTCGAGGCTGGTTTGAAAAGTCCGTGCAAAAATAAAACACTACTTATGTGTTTGGGGTAAACCTTTTTTATTTTTCGACTGGACATAGTCTCCTTAGGCTTATACACTTCGTCCAACGATGTTCTAGTTTGTTGATCCCTTCCGAATAATAGGCTTTGTCCAAGTCTGCAAAATATCCATTTGTGTCTGCAATCACCTCCTCGTTTGAATAAAATCTTTGTGCCCCCCGCCAGCCATTTCTTCAAATTGGGGAACAAGATAGTAGTCCGAGGGAGCCAAGTCTGGAGATTAGGGGGGATGTGAAACGAGTTGGATGAAATCCTATTTCCATTAATTAATTTTGGCGACCACAACTGCTGAGGTGTGTGCTGGTGCGTTGTCGTGATGGAAAAGGACTTTTCTTGTTGGTCAATCGCGGGGGGCGTTTTTCTTGCAGCTCGGTTTTCAAACGGTCCAATAACAATGAATAATATTCACCTGTAATAGTTTTACCCTTTTCCAGATAGTCGATGGAGGATTATCCCTTGCGAATCCCAAAAGACAGTCGCCATAACCTTTCCGGCCGAAGAAACGGTCTTCGCCTTTTTGGTGCAGATTCCCTCTTGGTAACCCATTGTTTAGATTGTTGTTTGGTCTCCAAGAGTATAGTAATGTATCCATGTTTCATCCACAGTGACGAAAACGACGCTTAAAGTCCTTCGGATTCTTCTGGAACCGCTGCAAACCATCCTTGCAACATTTCACACGATTCCGTTTTTTGGTCAAGCGTGAGCAATCGCGGCACCCATCTTGCGGATAGCTTTCTCATGTCCAAATGTTTATGCAAAATATTATGTACCACGTTCAGTCGAGATGCCCACAGCACTAGCAATCTCACGCACCTTAAAACTCTTCTGTCATCCATCACCATATCATGGATTTGATCAATGATTTCTGGGAGGTCGTAACCTCCACAGGCCGTCCAGAACGTTCAGGCGTCACTTGTGCCCATATGGCCAGTCCGAAAATTTTGAAACCACTTATAACTGTTCTAATCGAAGGTGGCAGAGTCACCATAATGTTTATCAAGCTTCTCTTTAGTCTCCTGAGGCGTTTTGCCTTTCATAAAGTAATGTTTATATCACCACACGAAATTCTTTTTCGTCCATTTCTTGAAAATCACTCGACTTTCCTTGATTCACACGAATGCCAAACACAAAGAAAAGACCAATATGGCTGAAACTTGGTGTGCATTCATTCAAGAGATGCTACTAACTAAACATGACCTCGATACGCGCCGGTGGTGTGCCATCTCTCGGACTTTGCACGGACTTTCCAAAACCAGCCTCGTTAAAACTGCCTGTTTCGGAAGTCTATTCTTTACATCTGTCAGGGCTCCATCCACAACTAGTGACGGTACGACTGATTAGGGGCTCAAACAGAACGTTGCAACTTTTAGAACTTTGTTTTCGAAACTCCTCTTTTATGAAGAACCTCTCCTCCTTTTGGATGAATGCCCAGAATTGTATTTCCTTACCTAGTATAACCCCGTTCCGATTTATATATTGGGCATGTAAAAAGTATATTCACTTTTTTTCTCTAGGGTTGAATAGTACCCAGGAGAAAATGGTGAATGCCATGGGTGTTTGGTCCCCTTGACGTGACGTTTGTTTGTTATTGGATGATTGTTAACGGTACGAATTTTGATAACATTTTTTTCCCTAAACATATCAGGGTATGTCCGCCCAACAGATTTTCCGTCCTAGCAACGCTAGACAAGATAAATTTTTCAAATGGAAAAACTATCCTTGATGCTTTGATTTCCTTAATAAACGCTGGATGAGATTTTAAACCCTTCAAATAAAAATAACTGTAGTAACTATATATAAACACCGAAACGTCCCACTTGCAGAAAACAGATATTCCTATCTTAATCAAAGTCAAAACAAATATAAAGTTAAAAATTTGTAGGCTTGCGTCAGTTAGTAACTAGGAAGAGGGGGGGTAATTTGTTTGAGATAAGATTGATATTAAATAGATTTAGGTTGGTTATTGAACGAACAAAAGATTGCCGTAGATACACTGAAAAGTTGCCGTATATGGGTTTGAAATTCATAAAAAACTGTTTTTCAAAAATATTTTTTTTATAAAATTATTATCATCTTCAGTTTCAATTTTATCGATTTATGATAATAATTATATTACAAAAATAATTTTATGCCTACCCTTCTTAGATTGTTTTTTTTTTCTTGTTGTCTTTTTTATAAGTATAATACAACCAAGCATAGAAAGTATAAAGAAAATTAAATATTAAAATCCTGAAAATATGAATTTGTTTTTGTCTTTTTGTGATAGTTCACCAAATGAAATTGAAATTGAGGCATAATGAAACTGAAAATAAAACAGCTACGACGTTATGCATGCTAAAGGTAAGAAAAAGTGGCCAGGATAATAAAGAAACATTTGTGAGGTAATCATATATTGTTTGTTGTTTGTGATAAAACATATTTATCTTATATTTAACTGTGTTTAATAAAGAGGAATTTTGATTACTTGTTGCAGCTAATAAAATATTATTGTATCAGCAGTCAAACAATGGTAAAAAATATATTTTAGGTCGTTCAAACAATTGTTGTTGGACTAATAGTATAAGCGCTTGGTCAATTTGTGAGAAAGTCATTGAGGTCTGTATATGTTCATAACTGTTATTAATTATACTAAAAATTTTAGAAATATGATTTAAAAAAAAAAAAAAAAATGAAAGAATCCACTGAAGAAGAAAATATTTTAAGTATATAAGTAGTAGTAAGTTATAAGCAGGCATGTGAGTTATCCGTTTAATCTAACATATTACATTAAGCTTTTAAATGGTTAATATCCTGAACTACTTAATAGAGTAAAACTTGGAATACCAAAGCTATTTTGATACAGTATTATGGAATTAATTACGAGCTATAGTTACATTTGTAACGTAAGTTAGATTAGATATTTGGAGGTGCTGCGGCTGTTTTTTGTACGAACCTGCGCTGTTTTTTTGTAAGAACATCTAATCAAACAAATGTATTGTGATATATTATTTTATGTAATAATTTTATAACATGTATGAGGGCTGTATGATAAGTACTGGTCTCCGCCAAAGGTGGCGCTACTACTATTTAAAAAATTATATTTTTCGTAAACATAACCTTTCACAAGAATCCTGTAAAATTTTCAAGTCGCTGCGTGATTTAGTTTGTGAGTAGCAGCCATTTAAATAGAACAACTTTTGTGATTTTACAACAATGGAAAAAAATTAATTTCGAGCAGGGTTAAAATATTTGTTTTTGAAAAAGATAATGAATGATGATGAATGCGGAATTTAGCCAAGTTCATGGAGACTTCTGCACCTTCGTTATAGACCATAAAATATTGGACAGCTGAATTCAAACGCGGCCGCACAAGCATTTTTGATGAAGAACATCCAGGTCGTCCAATGAGGCCACCATCTCAGAAATGATTGAAAAAATCATCGATATACGGATAAATGATCGGAGAGTGAAAGTGCGTGAGATGCTGAAATTATGGGCATCTCAATTGAATGGGTGCAGGACAGTTTAACAACAGATTTGGATATGAGAACGCCTTCCGAAAGATTCGTGCCGCGATTGCTTAACTGACTATAAACACGTACGTGCCAACTTCAAAGGAGTGTTTGGCGGTTCTAAAGCGCAATCGAAATGATTTTTGGCATCGAATTCATACTGTTGACGAAACATGGATTCATTGCAGCAGAGACCAAAGAACAGTCCAAGCAGTGGGTTTTGCGTGGCGAACCGGCGCCAAAGAAGGTCAAGGCTACTTTATCAGCCAAAAAAGTCAATTCCACAGTGTTTTGGGATGACGTGTCATAATCCACGTCGATTACCTTGAAAAGGGCAAAACGAATAATGGAGAGTATTATGTCAACTTATGTGTAACACACAGTATTATGTCAACTTATTAAATCGTTTCAACCAAGCTGTGAAAAAAGAAATGTCCGCATTTGGCGAAGAACAAAATTCTCTTTCATTAGGATACAATTACTTCCGCATCCACCATATTCGCTAGATTTAGTCCCCAGCAATTATTTCTTATTTCCGAATATTAAAAAATGGCTCGGCGGAAAAAAATTTGGCTCAAGTGATGAGGTGATTGCTGAAACAAACGCTATTTTTAAGGGTTGGAGACATCGTATTTTTTAAATGGGATACAAAAGATAGAAAAACGTGTATCGAGATTTTTTATAATCTTCTATTAGTGTTATTTTTACTTAAATTTTAAAAGCTTATATTTTTCTGGTATTTAAGTAATTCATATATTTATCATTCATCCTAATATATTTAAGTTTTTTTTTTTTTGTAAATAAAATTACTTACCATATTAATTGAAACGGGTAAAACATAAATTTATGTTGGCTTTAGGTCAGAATCGCAAAACCTCGCACCACATTACACTAACTATCTATGTGGTCGATGCAATGTTTGACTTAGCGTCGTATTTATAGTCATTCCATGAAGGCGTCCCTCTATTCTTTAACAATGGCATACGCGCAATGAGACCACTTCAAGGAAGGGATATGAAATAGAACCTTAAAACTAGGAACCAACTATTAATTGAGGATATTAATTATGCGGGCTCCGGGACGTTTGACCTATACATGGAAAGTAAATTGTAGTAGATATTAAAAATTCAGCGTTAAAACCAATGTTTAATAAATTACCTTACTTCTGGACAAGTTCCATAAAAACTACAGTGTTAAAATTGATTTTTCATCTTTCCTTAAAGGGATAGCTTGGCAGTATAGATAACACATGAAGTATCGGTCCGTGTTTGTAGAATGAGCAGGAGTATGCCGCCGCATCTGCTTTACGACCGATATGTGAATTTAATTGAGATTTCGTTTACTTCAGTAACTTGTTTCAGCTAAATTTGTTGAGAATATACAAAAATGCTTAACAAAATAGCCACATACGTTGCCCAAGAGACTTGATTGTACCCGATGCGCGTTTTTCTTGTGGAGTATATCTCAAAATTAAAGGTCCACAGTAATAAATCTCGCTCGCAATAATTGAAAAGAAAATAATTTGAATGGAAATAAGAACGCATCATAGAAAGGAGGCACAGAGAGATATATTTCAGCGATTTATGAGGCCCAAAATTATGTTTTTTGTTTATAGATATATTAAATCGGGCTTTAATTTTCAATAAAAGTAAAGTAGTGAGCTAGCTTTTGGAAGGTAGTGGATATTTTGCAGAACTTGTAGTATATAAAAAATACCGGTCAAGTGCAGGTTTGAACATTGCTCAAATACATGTTCCGTACTGTTGAATTTGTTTTTAAAATTAAAAAATTTTTTTAGGGTGGTATAAAAGGATCAGTGACTTCACAAAAACACACCTCATAGGATTTTTTCAAACAAAGGTTGTAATACCAATCTTTAAGAGAAATCTGGTGACCCTTTGAAAATTTGGTTTTTTTCTTATTTACCTGAAATAATTATTATAAAGATGTAATGCACTCGTGGAGAATTTTTCGTTCAAATCTATAACCCGTGGAGAAATTTTCCAAAATTTTGGTCACAAATTTTTTGATCAGTACTTTTCGAGATGATAAGGTAGGGGAACAACGATTTTTTAAAAGTACTCCCAGAAGAAAAGTGTGCCGCAGAGTATTACATTATAAACAGTTAGCTATATATATAAATATATATATATATTTATACTATATATATGATATAGATGTTAACGCATATATATATATATATATATATATACTATATTATATACGCTATAATATATAGTATAATATGTATAAGAGAGTATATCTAGATAATATAATATATATATATATATATATATATATAGTATATTGATATATAAGATATGTAAATGGTATATATATAATATATATATAATATATATATAATTATATTTATATATCTATATATATGGTTTATATAGATGTATATATTATATATATATATATATATATATATATATATATTATAGAATATATATATTAATTTTAATATATATATATTTACTGAGTTTTCACAATCGCTGGTTCATTGGGGACATTTACACTCGACCTCGTAATAAAAAGTGTTTTTTTTCACTTCCGAATTCACCCCTCAAAATCGAACACCTTAAGTCAAAAGTTATGTTTTACGGTTGTATAAAATGATCAGTGACTGCCAGGGGGGGGGGGGGGGGTGGGGTCAAAACTCACCCCTAATGATTTTGTCAAGAAAGGGTTTGGTTTTCCAAGCTTTACTGAAATCTGATGGACCTTGAAATTTTTGTTTTTTTTTTTATATACCATGATATAAGTTTTTATTATAGGTAATGCACTCGTGATAATTATCGTTCAATCTACACCCCGTGAGAGAATATCCAGAATTTTTTTTTCGAAATATGTTGATGTCGAATAAGTACTGTTTTCGAGATAAGGCCCGGTGACAGAGCGAGTTTATTCGCGAATTTGTAATAAATAATAAATCAAAGAAAAAGTGCGCGCAAGTAGAGATACGCTATATAAATATTTTGTACTCGTAGTTTTCACAAGGCTTTCATTTGACACCCCACGCGATGACCTAGTTAGAAGAAGTTCTTTTTTTTTGCTTCCGACTTCCACCCCCCAAAACAAACCTGACGCCCTCTTAAGAAGTCAAAATTTAATTCTCAAAAACTACATGGCTCTGATGAGGGCCACTCCAATCTTAGTATTATTACCAAATTTCCACCTTTCTATGTCAAATAGTTTCGGTGAAATTCGGGTGGTGACAGACAGACAGACAGACAGACAGACACCGAAGTGATCTTATAAGTTTTTTCCGTTACGGAACACTAAAAACATGTTGACTTCCAACAAGAAAATTACAATAAATCCCACGTCTCTTTCGTCTGCACCCGCGCTTCCATTCCTCAGCTTTCTCTGGGGATTTCTCCCGCGGATTTCTCTTCTTTCCTGGGAACTGTGTCATCGTTAATATTGGAGTTCAGCATAAACACGTATTTGTTACTGCTTTTCTTAACTAAACGACATAGATCTTTTTTGGGCTTTGCCCCTTTATTACTAGGTATTAAGGGATCTAGAGCGGAGCATTAAATCTGTTGAGGGGAATCAATTGCATTCTTCTCCTGCGAGTTGTACTAGCAAAATTTAGCGACGATACAGGCGAAAGTGCTGCGTTTGTTTTCGGCATCTGCGCTTCTTCGACAGTGGAGATTCAATGGGCAAAAAAAGTTCTAGTTATACATGGACTGGTGCATCAGAAAAGATAATAGTTTTTGTGCATCGTAAGAGTCATGGCGCGGTCTCATATCCATAGTCTGCAAATTTTTTCATGTCGACTTTATGACCACTCGATATTACTTCTAAAAATCACTTTCAAGCGATTTATGAGGTTGAAGTCGACGCCGGTAATTTAGCGGCACTTCCGGATTGGCAAAAAATTTCCTACTTGTATTTTCATCATTGGTGTTACCAAATCCAGCTTTTGGCACATCTATGATTAAGCCCGTTTGCTTTCAGAATTTTGCTTGTTGTATTTCTGCCTTTTTTTGCTTGACAATTTCTTTGTCACTGGTCCGTTCTTAGCTGCCTCTTTTTCATAGGAAGCTTGTATGACAAATGCAGAATAATTTCGAATAATCGGATCCTAGCGTGCAATACAGACAAGCCCAAACTGTAAATGCATCTGTGTCGACGTTTGTTTTTTACATTCAGGTCATTAAAACTGCTTTGAAACTAGCACAACACAAACCGTAGCATACCTCATTGTTGAAGTAGTAGCAGCATTGCACATTTTTGCATCGACCATAGTTGCGTTATTGTATGTTTCATGGAAAAAAGATGTCTGCTTGTACCGAATTCGCTTTTTACCAAAGCGTTTATTACATTTTCTATGCAAGTAATTTCAGAATTTATCCGCTGTTTCTTTAACAAATCTAACCTCATTGGCCGACAGTATCGTGGCGAAGAGGAGTTGGATTCTGTCAAATAACTTTCTTGTTTGTGCCACAAATCAATTATATTAGAACAAAGCAACTTTGAAAAAATGTGACTGTCAATTGCATGTGTCTTCTTCTTGTATTTTTTTAGCATTAAATTGTGCTTGTCGCGATCCGTCACATCCTTATTTTCGAAATGTAGTGTTAATCATAATTTTGACGCTCATTCTAAAGCAATAAATGTGTAATTTAATTTAATGTTTCAGTTACCTGATAAGCCTCTTTCGCCGGATAAACAAGTCCTTTTTGCTTGCTGTAAGACGGCTATTGCTTTAAACTGGGATATTTATCCTTGTTACTATTCTTTATTACTTTCCATACTGGGTTGTCTTTGAGAGTCAGCTTCCAGAAAACATTCCACATGCTTTGAAGATGGGCGGCTGGAGAGCTTGTTACTTGAATACTGGATGAATTTTTAGAACTTTGTGACTGTTTTTTCACTTTGCTGCTTGACTTTTTGATTCTTCAAACGACTTTGTTGGTCGACCAGAAGAACGGCGTTTTACCCTAGGTATTTCAAATTTTCCTTGTAACCTTCGTCATTCTTTTTAAGAAAAACTTCTGCTTTTTTTATGCGCTTCTGTCTACTATTTTCTTGAATTGCAGGACTTCAAATAGGAGAACTTATGCGTCACTTTCCTTCCTTTGCTCATCACATATTCATTCTTGCGATAAAATATAACTCGTCAAGATATATCAATTTTTCTTTAAACTTGATTAAGTTTAGTTCCCTGCATTTTGTCCAAAAAATTGTCTACGAGTTACTAACTCGAGCACCTGAACTACCCTTGGGGAATCCTTAGAACAAAATAAAACTGTTTAAATTAACAAAATAAAAAGTAAATACAAAATAGCACAGTGTTTTCAACGACTGATTTAAAGTCCCCTGAAAACCTCGATTTACACGGGAAATCACGGCTAATATTGATATATTTGATTAGTGCAAATACTCTTTTTTTTAGTTAAAACCAATAAAAATCACTGGACATACCCTAAAGTATAACAAATACCTTTTTAAATACCGAAAAAAAAAACGGTTTTCATACAATAGTTTTTTCGAGTAAATATCTTCTACCTTTCAAAGCATTACTAATTATTTTAAAAAAAAATACATAAAAAAAATGATCAATATGTATGCAGCTCTTACCTGTAATATTCCAAATCCATCCAATTTTCTTTAAGATAAACTCCAAAAAGAAAAATTATTTTTTTAAATAACTGTTTTGTAACGAATGTCGAGAAAGAGAAAGGAATACTCAGAGCGACGGTCAAATTTCCGACCTGAGGACTTCGGTGGCGCTCTGTCAAATAGGTAACGGTAGGGGTCGCCTCGCCATTGTTCTATGCCTATTTAATATTGTTAGGTAGCAAATTTTTTATACCTGGGATCAAGAAAATCGATTTATGGCTCCTAAAATGCTGAAATACCCCTACGTGCTATGTGTCACGAGTAATAATCAATTAATTTCACTGCCTGTTTCTGCGATATCGAGATATAGCGTTGATCCTTTTTGTAAATGAAAACGTAGGTTAAGAATTAATTTAAAATTTATTTTGTCGCGGAATCTGCGCCTTTCTCTATTAAAGCAGTTGTAAGACGTAATTTTTCGGAAGGTAGAATAAGAAATTTAAAACTAACACGCCTGCCGTTCAAGTAAAAATCTGTAACTTCTTTATATTCAAGATCTTGCAACGTTACTTGGGTTTTTTGAACCATAAATTCCAATTTGTTTTGTTGGCAAAATTGTGAAGTTCCTGTTTCTCTGCGAATTTATTCATCGGTTAGTTGAAATTTGAATATGTTAGCGTGAGGCAATGGTATAGAGAAACTGGGTTATTAATATGTATCCAGCAGATCCTTAAAGTAAAGAAGAAAGATAAAATGGAGCTCTGGTATTGATAATGAAGGTGTTAGAAAGAAACTCATCAATTGTTCGTTGCAAAAAACGATCTCTAAGGAGCCTCGAGATCTATAAATAAAACCGTCCCAATTCTATTCGAACAGAATCGAATATCCTGGATATATAATATTCAATTATGTTTTCCAAAGATACGTCACATACACTAGATGAGCCTTGCTCACGAAAACCATATTGGTGGTCGCTGATAACATCAAATCTTTCGAGATACTTTAAATGATGTTTAGCCTTTTGTCTTTCTTAAGTATTCGATACAGCAAGGAAGGAAATATTTTTATACTTTTATTAAGAAGGTAAATGCCACTTGACAGGGAGAGTTTTGGTGGTATTCCAAGAGCTATTTTGGTCCATGGTGGAGTTTGGGTAAAAATGGAGAACAGAGTTAGATTTAGAATAGTTCCGTGTTTAGAAAACATAACTTATTTAGCTGTAAAACAGTGAATAATTGTAAAATTAATGCTAAGATTTTCAAAATTTATTCAATCTAGATTTATGATTTAAGGATTAAACTGAACTATTATTTTTAACATTAGCATATTTTTTAGTTTTTAACCCTAAGAAACTGAGAACATAGAGTTTAAACTTTTATCAATCATTGTGGCCTATATTATCACTGATAAAATTAGTAGCGCTTACCATGCACGAATCATCTTTTACCAACTTTCTTTTAAACCAGTTTTTCACAACTCGGTATGTTTTTCCTTTATTTTAGGAAATTTCTCTGATGTTCACGGTACCAAATGAACAGCTCCTGAAACGGGATCGCATTTTGAAAAATCTCTTTGTGAGAAGGTCGAAGAGCGTTGTTAGTGTGTGTTAGTTATCGTAAAAAATGTTCAAAACTAACAACCTCAGCATTATCCTATTGTATTTCATTATTAAGTAAAAAAACAGAATATAAAGTATGGGAATAACCTCTCTAAGTAACACAACTGAACTTATGGTACAGTCTCTCAAGTAAGAACGTCAGTAATGACCTGACATCTTCGAGGCATGCGGTCGACGAGATTTTGTGCATACTACTGCAATGATCTCTAAATGTTTCGAATCTCGCGAGACAACTGAGTCAAAGTCTCAGAGTCCTTCCTCTGAGCTTTCTTTTGACAAGGGACCAACCGTTTTCAATAGGGTTAGCGTCCAACGATTGTTAAGGTCACTCTAGCATCTTATCGTGGGCCCAAGCGAGCCGCTTCGCTACATGATTTTCGCCCAGCAAAGGTTTCTTCAACCTGTTTCGGAATTTGACATCATGAGCACGAAGATGTTGTCGAATGGTCTCATGGGACATACTCAAACCCGATTTTCTTAATTTTACCACTTCTGACACAGCGTCAATTTCGGGTCTCGTGAGAACGGCGTGACTTTGCCTACCAAAGCCACGTTCTGGG
>CM032455.1:179415468-179487465 GCA_019049505.1 Pachyrhynchus sulphureomaculatus | reverse complement strand
TTGTGAAAACACGAGTAAAAAATATATATATAATATTATACTTGCGCGCACTTTTCTTTGTATTATTTTTAAAAATTCGCGAAAAATCGCTGTCCCGGTCCTTATCTCGAAAAGTACTTAACAAAAAATTTCGAAAAAATTCTGGAATATTCTCCACGGGGTGTAGATTGAACGAAAATTATCACGAGTGCATTACCTTTAATAATTTATATGGTATTTAAAAAAAACAAAAATTTCAAGGTCATCAGATTTCAGTAAAAATTGGAAACAAACTTTGTTGAAAACTCATTTGGGGTGTGTTTTGTGAAGTCACTGATCATTTTATACCACCGTAACATAAATTTTGACTTAAGGGGTGAAATCGGAAGTGAAAAAAATTTTTTTTTACTTGGTCATCGAGTGTGATGTCCAATGAAAGCTTGTGAAAACACGAGTAAAATATATATATATATATATATATATATATATATATATATATATATATATATATATACATATGTATATATATATATATATATATATATATATATATATATATATATATATATATATATATATATATATATGTATATATATAAATATATATATATACATATGTATATATATATATATATATATATATATATATATATATATATATTATATATATATATACTCGTATGTAATGTAATACTTTGCGCACACTTTTCTTCGTTTTACTTTTAAAAAATCGCTGTCCCCTACCTTATCTCGAAAAGTACTGATCAAAAAATTTTGAAAAAATTCTGGAATATTCTCCACGGGGTATAGATTGAACGAAAATTATCACGAGTGCATTACCTTTAATAATTTATTTGGTATATAAAAAAAACAAAAATTCAAGGTCACCAGTTTTCAGTAAAGATTGGAAACAACCTTTGTTGAAAACTCCTTTAAGGTATGTTTTGTGAAGTCACTGATCATTCTATACCACCTTAACAAAATTTTTTATTTTAAAAACAATCAACGTACGGAACACTAATTGTGCAAGTTCAACTTGCACTTGACCGGTTTTATAACATAAAAATGCTATTGGTTCAACTCAGCTACTTACAGAACTTTTTTGAGTTGTCGATTCTGTTGTTGATGGACATAAAGAATTCTCCCCAACATCTACGTCACTCGGAACTGTGGTGACATTATAAAAGAATTCGGGAAAATCGGCATCAAGGGGTGTTGCTGGGTGAATCTTGAGGGGTTGCAGCGGTGTGTGTTATGATAGGGGGTGAAGACTAAAAAATAGGGTGATGTTTGCTATTCTATACATACATAGTCTATATATTCTATGTTATGGTGGTTCTGGTTATGTGGGAATGTACAGGTATGATGCAACACTAATAAAAATGAAAAAAAATATGAAAAATTACGAAACTGATATCAATATAATATTAAGCATGGTCGGTAATTTGTAAAAAAAAGACTGATAACACTGGTCAACAAATAATTTTTTTTTGATTTTTCCTCTCATTATTTTTTCAGTTTTGGGTTTATTGTAGTGTTCTGGTTTCGAATCCGATATTAGTTTTGCTCTAACAGCTCATTTTTTTTTCGGTCTACCCTAACTTAAACGACACCCGCATTTTTTCAAGATCTACCCTACTCTGGTACGATACAAAGAACATCATCTAAATCAGTGATTCTCAAAGTGGTTCAGGTGGACCCCCAGGGGTCCACGGGAGACTCGACGGGGGTCTACGTTGGCGTGAAAAAAAAATGGGGGTTCACAAGTTGTAAGTGGGGGTCCACGAAAATTTATCTGGTTTCGATAGTAAAGAACAAAAATGTTGGCTTGGCTTTACCTATCAATGCAGGCAGATAATACACTACTCAAAAAAATTAGGGGAGCAAAAAAAAATTCCAAATTTTTCGGTGATTTTTGACAGGCTGTATTTCGGTGAAAAATGGTCGTATTGAGACTTTTAAAAAAAGCATTTTGAAGTTTTAAGATTCTAATTTTCAGATTTTTTGGCTAAAATTTTTTAGGAACTACGGTTCTCATACAATCCTAACAGATAGCGCGAAAAATAATATCGCAAATACTTTGCTTTTTTTTTGGTCCACGGGCTTGAAAAAAAATTTTTCAGTTAGGCCGGCATATGGATCAGATAGCCTGTTTATTTAGCATTAATTTCCTTGTTTTAAAACCTCCCTTAATTTTTTTGAGTAGTGTATTTTAAGGTCAGCGACTGTTACTTGTAAAAACTTGCATATTCGATATTCAGTACAACGCGCGTCGAGACTTGCAAAGCGCCGCCCGCAACGCAACCCATTCAAACGTGCAAAGGAACGAAATACGACTTGTGCTGTGCTTGCAATCTTGCATGAACTTGTTTGATTCTTCACCAATATAAATACGAATGCCAAGGACAAACGTTACTCATTTGTTTTCGGAATTTGGAAAAGAAAAGTGTCAGTGAATCGATGTCAGTGTTTGCCCGTGCCGGAAAAAGTGAGTACCTGCCTATTTGTTATTCATACTTTTATTTTATATTGTAATAATATTATATTTGTTATGTTTGCGTGTAGTAGGTACGTAATAAAAATTAAATACTGAACAGGGCCATTATTCGATACTTCTATAAAAGAACAGAAAGCCGAGAAAGATTGAACTTTTAGTACTTTTTATTATAAAAGTATTTATTTACCCGACTGTGGTGATTCACTAAAGGAAAGATATATGATTGACCTGCATGTTGGTACATATTTCAGTGCCCTCGTAGTTGCTAATGCTAAATGACTAAAAATATTTTCAAAAATGGTACGTGTCTTTATACACCACTCGTAACGGACATCAAAGTAATAAATAAATCATTAAAATCGCGGAGTTTTGATGTCAAAATATTCTTTAAAAGTATTTTCTCTCGAATTTACAGAAATGTATCAAAATATAATTAATCAAAAAATATTATATATTAGATTAAAATAGGTTCAGCCGTTTTGTGAAAACCTCTATATGGGTCTTAGCAGTTTATTGCTTTTAATAATTAAAATCAGTTTTGCCGCCGGCATTTTGGTTTTTTCATTGCAATAATTAATTAATCTTATTTCATTCTGTTAAAATAGCCATCTCCTGTTAAAGTCGCCTTATGATTACTAAAACAAACATTTTTTTCTTTACAGGTAGGTAACTGATACGAAATATGGCTGAATCTAAGAAGAAATGTCGACAGTACAGTGTTGATTATTTGAAATTTGGTTTTCTTCCATCGAAGGCAGACAAACGATTGCCTATATGCCTTTTATGCAACAAAGTTTTGAGCAATGACTCTATGAAACCATCGAAGCTCAAAGATCATCTAAGAAGGTGTCATCCTGATAAAATAGGTAAAGATTTAAAATATTTTCAAACATTGAAGGAAAAATATGAAAAGAGACCCACCGTGCACAGTATGTTCGCTTCAATGTCTCAAAGTAACGATGATGGCTTGCGGGCATCCTACATTATCTCATTGCTTATAGCGAAATCTGGAAAACTGCACACCATCGGAGAACAGTTAATTTTACCCGCTGTTGAAGAGGTTTTAAAAACTGTTTTGTACAAACCTCCATTTGACGTACTCAAAAGAATTCCTTTGAGTAACAACACCGTACAAAGACGTATTGATGAAATGAGCTCTGATATTGAAAGCTTCTTGTGTAATTATCTGCAAACAACTCATTTTTCTATTCAACTGGACGAGTCAACTTTACCTGGTAATGAAGCATTATTATTGGCATATATTCGATTTGTTATGGACGAAGAAATCCATGAAGAGCTGCTATTCGTGAAAACTTTGGAGACGGACACTAAAAGCGAATCAATATTTAATGTCCTGAGTGATTTTTTTTAAGGAAAAATCGATTCCATTTACAAACATTATTTCGGTAGCAACAGATGGAGCTCCTGCCATCTTCGGGCGATATCGTGGGTTTATAAGCCATCTTAAAAGAATTATACCAGGAGTAACTGCAATTCACTGTGTTATCCACCGGCAACACCTGGTAGCGAAAAATTTGAGTGACAGATTGCACCAATCGCGTCAATTTGTGATTAAAGCAGTTAACAAAATAAGAAGCAATGCGTTGAATACCCGTTTATTTGTACAATTGTGCGAGGAAAATGATGAAAACTTCCAACGATTGCTCTGACATACTGAAGTACGCTGGTTGTCAAAAGGTGCATGATTTTACTCACTTTTTGAATCAGTTTTAGAGTTTCTGGAAAGTAAAGATCCAGATTTTAAAAAAAAAAACCTGATCAAATTGAAAGGAGACAGATTTGTTCAAAAAATTTAATGACATTAACTTGCAGTTACAAGAGGACAACCTAAATTTAATAAAAACAAAGGGTGTAATTTCGGCTTTTCTTGGAAAATTGAAATTTATGGAGCAAAATATTAGTCGGCGCGAATTCTCCCAGTTTCCAAACTTGTCACAGGCAGAATGTCTTGATGAGGATATTTAGACATCCGTTTAACATTTAAATGCCCTGCATGATGACTTCAAAATAGATTTGAAGATATTCTGACGATGGAAATACCACCATGGATCATAAATCCATTTGATGAAACGGAAGTGGCGAATGTGGTATTACAAGAGGAGCTACTCGAGCTTAGCACCAATGAGGAGCTGAAGGTGAAGTTTAAAAAAGGGTATCAAAAATTTTGGCTGCAGGCAGAAATATCCGAAAAATGGGCTGTGGGAAATTGCGAGAAAACTTTTGATAGCGTTTCCCTCGTCATACCTTGTCGAAAAAAGTTTTAGTGTCATTACAAACCTATTAACAAAAAAAATGAACAGATTGAACATCACAGAACGGGGAGATTTGCGGTTATTCCTTACAAAACTGAACCCAAATATTGATAATTTGCTCTCAATCCATCAAGTACATCCCTCCCTTTAAAATTATGACCATTGTTTTTTAATTGTTGATTTGCATTGTTGAAGTTACGGTACGTTATTAATGTTTAATTTTAATTCTATTAAGTCTGTAATCATATTATTTTAATAAATAGAACACAAGAAAATATATTATTTTTCTTTTTATTTTTACCACTCCGAATTTAGGGTTGGAACTCAGCCACGACGCAAATTTCCATCGTTAGATCTAATCTTCACATTTTTTGACAATTTTTGGGAATATGGTAGAAATGTAGCAGCAGGGGGTCCACCGAAACCAGTAAAATTTTGAAAGTGGTCTAAGAGAAAAAAAAGTTTGGGAACCTCTGGTCTACATGATGCATTTGAAAATCTTTCAGTTTTTTCCTATTCCTGAGTGATGGTCTTCCTACAATAGGGTATCGTAGAAATTGGGATTTTTGTTAGTTTACTGGTTTCTTGCAAAGCACTTTGTTTATTCAAATTTCTTTTTACCAAATTGCCGTAAACATTTTTCACTATTTGTTTAGCGTCAAGTAATAAATGTTTTCTCTTGCGATAGCCACTATTGCAATTTTCTCCCGGACGCCACATAATTAAAATAGAACCGTTATGTTATAAGTTGTAAGTAAAACTAAAAATAAAAATAATAAAAAGTATCTTTCGAATCTGCCCGGCCGATTGGCGCAGTGAGTTAAGGCGTTAGACTTGCCCACTGTTGTCCGAGAGGTCCGCGGTTCGATTCCGTGTCTGGGCTGGGTGTTTGTGATTTGTCCCTCGTGTGAATGTGTAAAATTTGTGTGTATAAAATAAAATAAAGAGTGATGCTGGCTAATTGGTTATACGCCAAAGCCATAAAACACATGTAAAAAAAAAATCTTTCGAATCTTAATGGGGACCTGTGTTCATTAGCCTTATATTATCAAATACTTAAAGGGCTCCAAACCGGGTTGCCAAGTAGTAAATATATAGGTAAAAATAGATGCAATATGATTGCAGGTGCAAGTGAGGGTGGTGTACAAAGCAGGTAAAATAAAAAGACGTTTATCGTAATACCTGGCAACTCTGCACAAAACCTTAATAGGGTCGCTTATTGCCTCATTGAACAAGCAAAAAGGCAGGATCTTACATCTTGGGATATACTTTACCTGTCTCAAGGGTTGCCTTAACATGGACTCCTTTTGTATATTACATTTTGGTTCTTTCATGTTATAACAACCGTCTTTTGAATTTATTTTATCTTTAATATCACAGTTAGTCAACGCCAGCGTTGACCTCTGACCGTTCAAGTCTTTTAATTTTCCCAGCTCATCAGCTGATCTCCAATAATTTCTCTTATCCTAAAAAAAACGAAAATTTTGTTTAATAGTGAAAATGTTGCTACTCTAGAGGAGGTAACTAAAAATGTTTGCTCCTCTTTACACCATCTTATGTAACTAAGTTGGGAATGTGGAATCTTTGGCACAATGATACTACTCAGTATATATCACCACTACACCAAACACTTTATTTTTGCACTCGACGCGCGTTTCGCTAACCATGTTAGCTTCATCAGGAGCGATGATTGACTAAAGCTAAACTACAAATCTATCCTATTTATACTTAGCCTAACCCTTGAATTACTCAAGCGGAACTAATGACATAGGCAAGGTCATCAGTTCCGGTCAAGTAACCAGTAGAGGGGACTATAAGGAATAGGCCCTCTGTCTTTATTTGAACTACTTTTACATTTTATGAATTCCATACTTTCGTATGCGTTCAACAATCTCCTATCAGATACATTTTTTATTAATCTTAGATTATCTAATGTTACAGTATGATCAGCTTCAAGAGCATGTTCGGCAATGCTAGACTTTTCTGTTCTATTGTATCTTAAGTGTGCTAAATGTTCTTTAAATCGTATTTTAATTGACCTTTTAGTTTGCCCCACATACTTTTTGTCACAATCATTACAACTAATTTCATAAATTCCACTTTTCTCACAATTAGGAATCTTATCTTTGGGATTTCCTAAGATATTCCTCAGATTGTCTGATGACTTATAGACTAAGGTGAGGCCTACCTTATTAAATACCTTATTGAGTCCCTTGCTATATTTCGGATTATATGGTATGGAGACATACTTGGTGTTATTTTCTTCGCATGTAAAAAAGGTGGAATTCTGAATATTAAACCTAAATTTATGTCTATTTATTAGCTTATTTACTAAGTCATCGTCATAACCATTAACTCTAGTTATATTTCTAATACGATTCCTTTCTTTATTAAAGTTTACTCTATTCAGAGGGAAAGTGACCAAACGATGAACTAAAAAATGTAATGAGGCTAATTTATGTTGTTTGCAATGAAGTGAATCATTAGGAATATATCTATCTGTTATTGTGTCCTTTCTATAGATATCAAATTCTAATCTATTATTATTTTTAATAATTAAAATATCTAGAAAAGGCAATTGTCCTTTGTTCTCAACTTCGTAAGTGAATTTAATGGAATCATACCGGCTATTTAATTTAGAAACAAAATCATCAATATTTGCTTTCTTTGTATCAAAAATCGCGAAAATATCATCCACATACCTATACCATACCCTTGGGAAATATTCGAATTCTTGACTGGCTTCGATTTCAAACTTACTCATGAATAAATTGGCTATGAAAGGTGACAAGCAATTACCCATAGCTGTTCCTTCTTTCTGAACATAAAATTGATTGTTATATTGGAAATAATTTTGTTCCATACAAAGTTTAGATAATGTTAAGTATTCACGAATAATTTCGTCTTCAAAGTCATTCATTCTAAGTAATTCTTCGAGATATTGTAAAGTTTGTGGAATTGGCACACTTGGGAACAAAGAACTAACATCAAAAGAAATTAAGTCTTCACCTTCATTAAGAACTAGATTTTTTGTTTTATTAATGAATTCTAACGAATTCTTCACTGCGAAAGTATTTAATGGTAACTTCTCAAGTTCTTTTGATAACCATTTGGATATTAAATATGAATATAAGAAAGGAATCGTATTAGAAATATAACTAGAGTTAATGGTTATGACGATGACTTAGTAAATAAGCTAATAAATAGACATAAATTTAGGTTTAATATTCAGAATTCCACCTTTTTTACACGCGAAGAAAATAACACCAAGTATGTCTCCATACCATATAATCCGAAATATAGCAAGGGACTCAATAAGGTATTTAATAAGGTAGGCCTCACCTTAGTCTATAAGTCATCAGACAATCTGAGGAATATCTTAGGAAATCCCAAAGATAAGATTCCTAATTGTGAGAAAAGTGGAATTTATGAAATTAGTTGTAATGATTGTGACAAAAAGTATGTTGGGCAAACTAAAAGGTCAATTAAAATACGATTTAAAGAACATTTAGCACACTTAAGATACAATAGAACAGAAAAGTCTAGCATTGCCGAACATGCTCTTGAAGCTGATCATACTGTAACATTAGATAATCTAAGATTAATAAAAAATGTATCTGATAGGAGATTGTTGAACGCATACGAAAGTATGGAAATCATAAAATGTAAAAGTAGTTTAAATAAAGACAGAGGACCTATTCCTTATAGTCCCCTCTACTGGTTACTTGACCGGAACTGATGGCCTTGCCTATGTCATTAGTTCCGCTTGAGTAATTCAAGGGTTAGGCTAAGTATAAATAGGATAGATTTGTAGTTTAGCTTTCGTTAATCATCGCTCCTGATGAAGCTAACATGGTTAGCGAAACGCGCGTCGAGTGCAAAAATAAAGTGTTTGGTGTAGTGGTGATATATACTGAGTACCATCTTATGTTTTTATTCTTAGGAGTCAAACTTTCAGAAGAAAGTATTTAGTTCACTTATAGACATGATGGGCTACGGAGTTAATTAACGAAAAATAACATATCTAGAAAACTTACGTTTACGTAGCTGTCAGAAGAACTAGTTTCCGATTTGCTATTCCCATCACTCCCCTCTCCTCTTAAACTAGCCTCTAATATACAAGACATTTTTCGTCTCGCTAGTTCTCTCTGTTCGCGTTTCTCTCCTCTCATTTCTTTCGGAACTAAATCCTTCAACTAAAATGGCTACCAACAGATTAAACAAAACGTAGTTGCCAAATGTCATGAGAGCTACAAAATACAAGGCTGCCCAGTGAGATGTCCGGGCCATACCGTTGGATAGAACCATGTTCCAATCTTCTTGTGTTAGAATCTACAAGAGTAATGTTTGTCCGTACTCATTTCGAGTGGCATTAATAATTTCGTATATATACTTCTTGTACATTTACTGTTCAAAAATTAGTGCACTGAGTACTAAATAAAATTTAACAGATAAAGATAATTTATGGAGGACAAGTAATTGTATCTATATACTGTGTTCCATTTTGGTTGAGCCATTAATACTATCTTGAACATTACAAGAGAAAATATGAAAAATTATATATAATATAATATAATATAATATAATATATATATATATATATATATATATATATATATATATATATATATATATATATATATATATATATATATATATAATAATTTTTCTGTTGAACCTAGTACTTAGGTTCTTTTGGAAAATACAAACTAGTTTATTTGACGTTTCGCCTTATTTTTTTTAGGCATTTTCAAAAGCTCTTCATTTTTTAATATTCATTCTCAAATTAGAAAATACAAGATCAAAATCTTTTAAGTCAAATTACAGGTTTAAAAACATATAACATTTTTACGCACACTCGGACATTTAAAATATTTACACTGTAACAAAAATATAAAACAAATTACTGACGAGTATACGAGGCTGGTTTGAAAAGTCCGTGCAAAAATAAAAACTACTTATGTGTTTGGGGTAAACCTTTTTTATTTTTCGACATAGTCTCCTTTTAGGCTTATACACTTCGTCCAACGATGTTCTAGTTTGTTGATCCCTTCCGAATAATAGGATTTGTCCAAGTCTGCAAAATATCCATTAGTGTCTGCAATCACCTCCTCGTTTGAATAAAATCTTTGTCCCGCCAGCCATTTCTTCAAATTAGGGAACAAATAGTAGTCCGAGGGAGCCAAGTCTGGAGAATAGGGGGGATGTGAAACGAGTTGGAATCTTATTTCCATTAATTTTGCGACCACAACTGCTGAGGTGTGTGCTGGTGCGTTGTCGTGATGGAAAAGGACTTTCTTGTGGGCCAATCGCGGGCGTTTTTCTTGCAGCTCGGTTTTCAAACGGTCCAATAACGATGAATAATATTCATCTGTAATAGTTTTACCCTTTTCCAGATAGTCGATGAGGATTATCCCTTGCGAATCCCAAAAGACAGTCGCCATAAGCTTTCCGGCCGAAGGAACGGTCTTCGCCTTTTTTGGTGCAGATTCCTCCTTGGTAACCCATTGTTTAGATTGTTGTTTGGTCTCAGGAGTATAATAATGTATCCATGTTTCATCCACAGTGACGAAACGACGCTTAAAGTCCTCCGGATTCTTCTGGAACAGCTGCAACACTTCACACGATTCCGTTTTTGGTCAAGCGTGAGCAATCGCGGCACCCATCTTGCGGATAGCTTTCTCATGTCCAAATGTTTATGCAAAATATTATGTACCCGTTCAGTCGAGATGCCCACAGCACTAGCAATCTCACGCATCTTAACTCTTCTGTCATTCACCATATCATGGATTTGATCAATGATTTCTGGAGTCGTAACCTCCACAGGCCGTTCAGAACGTTCAGCGTCACTTGTGCCCATATGGCCAGTCCGAAAATTTTGAAACCACTTATAAACTATTCTAATCGAAGGAGCAGAGTCACCATAATGTTTATCAAGCTTCTTTTTAGTCTCCTGAGGCGTTTTGCCTTTCATAAAGTAATGTTTAATCACCACACGAAATTCTTTTTCGTCCATTTCTTGAAAATCACTCGGCTTCCTTGATTCACACGAATGCCAAACACAAAGAAATAGACCAATATGGCTGAAACTTGGTGTGCGTTCATTCAAGAGATGCTACTAACTAAACATGACCTCGATACGCGCCGGTGGTGTGCCATCTCTCGGACTTTGCACGGACTTTTCAAACCAGCCTCGTATATCTTGAAAGTCAACTATTTGTGTGTTTGTGAATTTCAAATTCTATATTTCTTTCAACATATCGTGTCTCGTATTTTTTACTGATTTTTTTAAATTTTATTATCTATAATGGGTGTCTTAACCAAAAAACTATTATTGATGTTAAGTATATATACCATTTTGTATTATTAAGAGGATATGCATGCCACCATGTTTATTTTTTAATTAAATTTGTGTAGATATGACTGATTCCTCTTATGTCAGTCCTATCATTCACAGTAATGACTGTGAAATGGGGGAACCCATGGAACAACCGTCGATTTCTTTATGCTTACTCAGCTAGTAATGGAATACCTGGAAGAACAGGTCATTAAAAAACTAAAAGGTAACATTTTGTTTTTCAAGAGGTTCATAGATGATTGTTTATTAGCAGCCCAAAATGATAAAATTACCGAAATTCTATACAAATTTAGTAGCTTCCACAAAAAATTACAATTTACATCGGAAATTGAAAAGGATGGTAAAATAAATTTTCTGGACCTGACTCTTATCAGAAAGCAAGATAAAATCCTTACAGAGTGGTACACAAAACCTTCTTGGTCAGGGAGATATTTTGAATTTTCACTCTAATCATGCAATGTCCCAGAAAATCAGCGTTATAGTGGGCCTAACAGAGCGAGCAATAAAATTGACTTCCCCTGAACTAAGACCAGACGCGCTAAAAAAAGTAAAAACGGTCTTAATACAAAATAATTTTAAAGAGAATGACATCAATCGAACAATAAAAAAGAGAATATATAAGTTTTATAATAACTCAAAAAATAACACCAAAAATAGTAAACGAAACTGTGATAAATTTTTACCACTCCCTTATACAAAGGAACTTTCTGAGAAGCTGAAATGGGTCTTGAAAAAATATAACATTATAGTTTGCCATAAAACTCAAAATAAAGTTCATTATTTACAAACCTAAAAAGCCATATCCCCACCATGAATGAATCTAATGTTGTGTATGCAATACCGTGTGCGAATTGTCCGAAGAAATATATTGGAATGACTTCTCAATTACTAAAAAACTGACTGAATGGACACAAATATACTAGGAATGCTTCCACTGCCCTTAGTAAACACGAAGCAGAAGAAAAACATGACTTTAAATTTAATGAAACCAAGGTCCTCTGCAAAGAGCGGAATTATGCCAAACTACAGATCAAAGAGATGATTGAAATAAAAAAAGATGAAAACACTGTGAATGATAGGACTGACATAAGAGGAATCAGTCATATCTACACAAATTTAATTAAAAAATAAACAAGGTGGCATGCATATCCTCTTAATAATACAAAATGGTATATATAATTAACATCAATAATAGTTTTTTTGGTTAAGACACCCATTATAGATAATAAAATTTAAAAAAATCAGTAAAAAATACGAGACACGATATGTTGAAAGAAAATATAGAATTTGAAATTCACAAACACACAAATAGTTGGCTTTCAAGGTATATACATACTCGTGAGTAATTTGTTTTATATTTTTGTTGTGGTGTAAATATTTTAAATGCCCGAGTGTGCGTAAAAATGTTATATGTTTTTAAACCTGTAATTTGACTTAAAAGATTTTGACCTTGTATTTTCTAATTTTAGAATGAATATTAAAAAATAAAGAACTTTTGAAAATGCCTAAAAAAAATATGGCGAAACGTCAAATAAACTAGCTTGTATTTTCCAAAAGAACCTAAGTACCCAAGAAAAAACCAATCAAGTTTATGTAAACAAAAGGTTCAACAGAAAAATTATATATATATATATATATATATATATATATATATATATATATATATATATATATATATATAGAATAAAGAAAGAAAGCAAAAAGTTGCCGTATCTACCAAAATTATTAAAAATACAATCTTAGTTGGGGAACTCGGCAAATTTGGGCGTGATAAGAGATCACACAATTTTCATTAAGCCGCCAATATTTCGGTCCTGGATTGGGACCTTCTTCAGGGCAGAACTGAAAAGAAGAACAGAGCGTATTCACTCATCGTGTCTGGGACAACTTTAAATTAATGACGTTATCATTAAGTTGTTATAATAAATAAAATTAGTGTAGAACAAGAATAAGATATTAGTCATAATAAGTTAAAAAACTCACATGAGAAGTGCAAAGATTTCGTCAGCCTGAATGGCCGTAGGTTATACATACAAAAGTTGTTACATATAAAAGTTGGTTAATCCATAAAATATATAAAATACACATTAAAACACTGTAGACAAAATTCTAAAAAAACAAATTTAACACATGGATGTAATTGGGAACCCTGGATGTTGGGTTCCTGGATGGAAATAATTAACGATGTTCTCAACATCCAGGGTTCCGAATTACATCCATGTGTTAAATTTGTTTTTTAGAATTTTGTCTACAGTGTTTTAATGTGTATTTTATATATTTTATGGATTAACCAACTTTTATATGTAACAACTTTTGTATGTATAACCTACGGCCATTCAGGCTAACGAAATATTTGCACTTCTCATGTGAGTTTTTTAACTTATTATGACTAATATCTTATTCTTGTTCTACACTAATTTTATTTATTATAACAACCTAATGATAACATCATTAATTTAAAGTTGTCCCAGACACGATCAGTGAATACGCTCTGTTCTTCTTTTCAGTTCTGCCCTGAAGAAGGTCCCAATCCAGGACCGAAATATTGGCGGCTTAATGAAAATTGTGTGATCTCTTATCACGCCCAAATTTGCCGAGTTCCCCAACTAAGATTGTATTTATATATATATATATATATATATATATATATATATATATATATATATATATATATATATATATATATATATATATATATATATATATTATATTATATTATATATAGAGTATGTAGTACACTTCTAAGGTCGCCATGTGGATTCTTCGTAACTTTACGGCCACAATCACTAATAATATTTTTTTTTTGCTTCATTTTCTCTATATGGAGGTATAATTACCGGTACACCATGTACACGGGTAGTTTTAATGCACTAACTTTTTTAACAAGACAGTAGGTTGTAAAACAGTACAGCCTAAGGATATAGAGTTACACGATGAAAAAAGTTGTATTTTCAATTGTAAAATTCTTAGCTTCACATGTAGAAAAAATTCTAAGGATAATTATATAACAGCCTCTCGGGTCTAACGTACTCTTCGCCTATTGTTAGCATAAGAAATTTTAAGATATTTTATTTGCACTGTAATTATATTTTAATTCTATAATTTCAACTTTGTAATAGCAATTGATTTTTTTAATTTCTGATCATTTACTCATAATATACTCATTATTTCCAATACAACTTCTTTGATTTGTAAATGTAAGAATTTTAAGATTAGATTAATATTTAGTAATCCCTAATATTAAATTAATAAAAATTTATCTCACTTGAAATACTGTGACGGTGGCCCAAAGAATGTTGTTAAAATGCTTGCGGTCACACTGACATCGAGTATCGCCCATTTCAATCATTTCGCATCCACAGTCTTGGACGATGCCTTTTTCATCTATATAATTGCAAAACTTACCGCCAAAGAGATACATACCCAGGATGCTACAGAAATGCATTGGTTTTTGTTAGAGTTAGTTTTTTTCAAATGCTTTTTCGGAAATTTGGCGTTAGGTAGCAGCGATTTTTAGCACAAATTATTGTTGTTTTAATAAAGTTAATTAAAAAATTAAGCTTAAAAGTTAACAGTTAGGTCAATCAGAAATAGATTTAAAAGTTTTTAGCTATAAAATAGTCTCCAGGAAAACGTGGCCTTATGGAGGAATTCTATATAGCAATAAGAGTTTTTCCATTAGTTATGTCTAATGGTTCTCTTATTAACACGATTTTATTATACACATATCTAACAGTCATACTATTATGGGGCGAAAAGTTCTGAGACTTTCCGAGAGATGGCAACACAGATAAAAAAAACATACGATTTTCAGTGGATTCGTGGAAAATCTTCATGACATTTTATCTATTAGTTGGCAAGTTACAGCTGTTTAAGTGATGCTACTTTTGATTTTTGCAAACCGATGGATCAAAAAAAATTTCGTGTGTTGATTAAACATCGGGTTTTGATGGGAAATTATACAGCCAGAATCCAGGAATGGCTTGAGCAGTGTTATGACACATCTGCTCTGTCGAAAGCAATTATATGTCGATCGTTTAGTGAACTTAAATGCGGTCGAACAAGCACCCATGATGCAGCACGTCCAAATGAGGCAATTACTCCAAAAAAATATTAAAACTCTGCCATACTGTTCTGAATGTCACGCAAAGTAAAAGCGCGAGAGATAGCTGACATCGTGAAAACATCAAGGGAACGCGCGAGGCATATTTTGCATGAATATTTGATAAAGGAGTCGATTCGTAACAATGAACGAAACATAGATCCACCACTACACGTATGAGTTCAATAGGCAGTTCGCAGAGTGGTTGAAACTGCATGAGAGCCAACCGAAGCGTCTAAAAACACAAACATCAGCTGGAAAGGTTTTGGGAGGTGCATGGAATAACACTGATCGACGTTGATTTATTTGACCATTTGAATGGTGAAAAAAGGCCGCATTTAGCTAAGAATAAAGTGTTGTTTCACTAAAATAGTACAGCAGCTCACAACTCCACAAAATTGATGGTGAAACTGGACCAATTGGGCTACGACTTGCTTTCTCATCTAACGTATTCACCAGATCTGGCGCCTAGCGATTACACAGGGCAACAAAAAAATATTTTTGTTTTGGTGCCTGGGATTTTAGAGCTGATTTTAACTATATTTGGGACGCTAAATCTATACATGCAATCCGTTTTTCTCTATCAGCTCTACTTTTTTAGATACATCAACTTATCTACCAATGTGGTTTTTATTCAGTATATTCATTTATGAGAGTTCTAAAATTATTATATATTCATTAATGTAGGTACAATGGTTTTATTGTCAGTCTGTAATTGAGTAAATTCCAGGTAAATCTATAAATAGTGGAACCATTGTCTATCAGGTACCTGAACTGACCCTTTTAATCACCTAACTCGGGTAAGTCTCGTCAGTTTGTGCGTTCTTACTAATGAGAGTAGATCGAATTCGGCGTGTTATTTTATGTTAAGAAAAGAGTGTTTTTGTGTTATTGAACAGAATTAAAATGAGTTCAGGTTCCAGTTCAAGAAGAAGTTGTGTAAATCAACCTGATGTGTTTTGCTATATATGCGGAGAATACATGTTTCAACAAAACAGACAAACTATTACTGACTTTGTAAAGCGAGCGTATCTTGGATACTTTGGAGTTAAGCTTGGTGATCAGGACAAAACGTGGGCCCCGCATCTCGTATGTAAAACTTGTACAGAGCATTTACGGCAGTGGACTACCGGGAAAAGAAAATGTCTAAAATTCGGCGTACCAATGGTTTGGAGAGAACCAAAAAACCACTTCAATGATTGTTATTTCTGTTTAGTAAATACTAATGGAATCAATCGAAATAACCGCAGTAAGTGGACTTATCCCAATTTAGACTCGGCAATACGCCCTATCCCGCACTCAGATGAAATACCGATTCCAACATTTCATCAGCTACCACATATCTCTGATGACGAATATTTTCCCTCTGATCGCTCTTCTGATGCTAATAAAAGTTCTGATGCTAATGAAACTAACAGTGACTATGAGTCACACGTCATCAGTTTCTCAACGCTTCAATCAAAATGAATTAAATGATCTCACCAGGGATCTCAATTTATCGAAAAAAAAGCTTCTGAAGTACTGGCTTCTAGGTTGAACGACAAAAATTTACTGGAACAAGGAACCAAAATTACCTTTTACCGTACAAGAGAAAAAGATCTGCTACCATTCTTTTCTCAAGAAGACAATCTTGTATTTTGTCACGAAATTAGGGGACTCATGAAAGAAATGGGACTTTCTGAATATATTCCAGATGATTGGCGCCTATTTATTGACAGTTCAAAGCGAAGTTTAAAATGTGTCCTTCTACATAATGGGAATAAATATGGTTCAATACCACTAGCTCACTCAACGAAACTGAAAGAAGAATATAATACCATAGCTTTGGTCTTGCAGAAGATAAAGTATTACGAACATCAATGGATGATTTGTGTAGACTTAAAAATGGTAAACTTTCTTCTTGGGCAGCAAAGTGGTTACACGAAATATCCGTGTTTCTTGTGCCTCTGGGATAGTAGGGACAAAACACACCACTGGGTTAGAAAAGATTGGCCTCAGAGAGAAAACATGGACGTTGGGGAAAAGAATGTTATTAACGACGCTTTGGTTGAAAGAGAAAAAATCATACTTCCTCCGTTACATATAAAGTTGGGCTTAATGAAGCAATTTGTAAAGGCTCTTGATAAGAATGGGTCTTGTTTTGCATATATAGGGGTAAAAATGCATCAGTTGAGCACAGAAAAACTCAAAGCAGGGATATTTGACGGCCCACAAATAAGACAATTAGTTAAGGATCCTGCCTTCATAAATTCAATGAATCAAGTTGAACGAGAAGCTTGGACATCATTTTTTGCAGTTGTAGAAAATTTTCTAGGCAAACATAAAGCTCAAAACTATGTTGAAATGGTTAACAAGATGCTTAATAGTTTCAAATCCTTAGGGTGCAATATGAGTATTAAAATACACTATTTACACAGCTACTTAGACCGTTTTCCAGAAAATTTAGGAGACATGAGTGAGGAACAAGGTGAAAGATTTCACCAAGATATTAAAGTTATGGAGGACCGCTACCAAGGAAGATGGGACATGCACATGATGGCAGATTACTGCTGGAGTTTTTAAAAAGGGACTGTTTAAAAAAACATTCAAGAATGTCGCGGAAAAGAAGCTTTCCAAGTGTTGAGTGACTATTTCATTTCTTCAATGTTTTTTTTTTGTTTGTAACTACGACATAATATTGTATTTTGTATAACTAAAATAAAAATTTCGTATCTACTTTTGTTTACTACACTTACGGATTTGAGTTACAATAATGTAACTTATATTTCTCTAAAATTGTATATCTTAAAAATTTGAGCTCCTAGGTACAAATGAATACGTTATTTGAATTCAGGACATCAAATTGATATAGAATCAGCTCAAAAAACCTCGACACCAAAACAGCTGTTCCCCTGTGTTATTACCTCTTTCCAAATTTGAAAAAAGTGGCTTCAGGGAAACTGAGGCTTATTTGATGTGTATAGATCTCGAAGGAAACTACGTTGAAGAATAAAATCGATTTTTGGCAAAAATATTGTTTTTTTCTTCAACAGTCTCTGGACACTTCACCCGATTTTACGTTAAATAGGCTATTACTTTTGTAGCATACTTTTCTTATAGTTTTAAGATATACCATCAGTCCAAAAAGTCTCCATACACCACCTGCTTTCTATACTATTTCTCTGTTATGTTTAACTAATTAATTGGAACTATGAGAAAATATGTTTAAATTAATATTTGAAACTTAACCAACGAGGATTAATATTAAAAACAACCACGGAATATTATAATTAGAAGTTACATCATTGTTGTAAAAATATAAACAAAATTAATGTAAAAAAAGTCTCCATACACTCAAAAACTGCATCGAAAAAAACACGCTATAATCAACCGCATTTTATCAAGCTATCTGTTGCTCGCTAAACTGAAAACAAATGAATAATTTTCGGCCATACTTTATAATTTGACATTTGTTGCTAGTAATTTTGTAGTGGGTTTTCAAAGTAGTATTAAAAATGAGCAAGGGAAATTGTAAAATTCCCAAAGTTTATTCTCATCTTGTAGATCCCATGAAAGTGGGAACATATTTTTTATGGATTTATGAAAATGAGAGATTAGATCTGATGGTGATAGAATTTTGTTTTCGATTTTCCCTGATGTGATTTCTGATTTTGCATTTGTATCCGCTAAGTCATTTCCTTTTATGTTGACATGGCTGGGAGACCAAAGAAACACAAATTTGTATTAAGCGGACATTGCATATTTGTACGAGGTTCATTATGTCCAGGATTAAGGGTATAGATGTTTTGGATGCATTAATGGATTGTAGAGAACTGAGTGAATCTGAGATGATTAAAATGTTTTTATTTTTCCTGTATTGTTTGTATGAATAATGATTTTAATATTATTGGTGAGGTAGAATCCTTTTTGTATTTTGTGAGACTGAGATCAATTTTAAGTGAACTGTTTGTCCATGGTGGGAATATTAAATACTTTGATGTGACAGGGGTGTCAAATTTAGTGTCTTAGGTAGAAAGAAAAGTTTAAATTCTAGATTGTATTGTATTAGGACTATACGATTTTTGTGAGATATTTTGTAGATCTTGCTGCATGGGTTCTGAAAAGTGAAGTGGAGTAGAAACGCATCCGGGAAAGTTGTCTTTGTAAGGATAGAGGTAGTATGGATGCAATTACTTGTAAGCTAGGAACTGGAGTTATTCTGTATGCTCCCGTCGATAATCTTAATGCATGGTTCTGAATGACCTCCAGTGATCTTTTTAGAGAGGAACTGGCTGCGTCGTAAATAAAGTCACCATAGTTCAGCTTAGAAAGGATGACTGACCTATATATTTTTATTAAAGATGGGAAATCAGCACCCCATGTTGTATTAGACAATTGTTTCATTAGATTTAGATCTTTTTTAGTTTTGTCTTTTAAATATTCTATGTGGTTTTTCCATCTTAATTTGTTGTCAAAAACCAATCCTAAAAGGCGTACGCTATCTTTCATGGGTATGGTTGTGTTTACCAGAGATAGGATATTTGTTTTAGAACACCCTCTTTTCCTGCAAAAGTGTGTTACAAAGGATTTCAATGGTGAAAAAAGAAAGCTGGTTTATCTAGACCAGCCCGTTAATTCATTTAATGTTGTTTGCAGATTTTTTGTGATGTTAGAGTTGTCGTTTTCGGAACTATATATAATTATGTCGTCTGCAAAGATTTTCAGTAAAGTATTTGATGGTATTTGCTCTTCAGTGGTTTGAATAGCCAAAAGGAAAAGTGTCGGACTAAGGACTGATCCCTGGGGAATACTCGTTTTTAATTCACATATATTTGAGAAGTGATTGTTTATTTTGACCTTAAATGAGCGTGGTTTAAGAAAATTAAAAATGAATTTTGATAGATGTCCAGTTAAGCCAATCTTCTTTATTTGGTTCATTATGACATGTGTGTTGGTTGTATCAAATGCATTCTTCAAATCCAAAGACACTGAGAATGGATGTTCCATAATGTGCTTCATATACCTCCGCAATCACTCGATGTTAACCCCATCGAGCATTTATGGGAAGAACAACGTTCGCAAATATAATGTTTCAAATAGACCAGAATTAAAAAAACAGAATATTAAATGAATAGGAGAACATGTCAGCAGAAGTTACTAAAAAACTGGTTTCATTGATGACAAAAAGGTTATAGGAGGTTATCAAGGCCAACGACGGTCCCACTAAATATTAGTTTAAACGAAGTTGTTATTTTCCGTTAAACTTCGTCATACCATTATTGGTAACTGTTATGTGTATGGAGCCTTTTTTGACATTAATTTTGTTCTCATTTTTATAACAATGATGTAACTTCTACATAAAATGTTCCGTAATTGTTTTTAATACTAATCCTCGTTTTAAACTTTGAATTGTTGTGGCTGTTACTTGATGGAAATTCATAACGAATGTAATGAAAGACTGATTTTGTCAATTTCCACTTTAGTTAGTTTCACAGAAACTGTATGACGCGTTTCGCTATACTATAGCTTTGTCTGATACCAAATGATATTTGAATATTAATATTGTTACATTTATAGAAATACCCTAAGGTAGATACGTAATAAAATTAATACTATATGCTAATGAATATTGCTGGGAAATCCATTCTGAATATTAATTGTATAAACTGAGTAAAGGTGAGTTACCATGGATCAAACAGGTATCTTTTTGTTCGTTTAAGATAATGTCTGAATTTTTAATTCTCTTTATTTCTAAATTTTCTAATAGGTTTAATTTGACGCTTTTGTCTTGTATTTGTAAAATTTTAAATTTATCGTCAAAAAGATGATTTGATTCTGTTAAATGATTACTGTAAGCTGAGTCGGTTTTGTTTTTTAAATAGCTTCTTTTATGTTCTGAAATCCGAGTTTCGAATGAGCGACCTGTCTGACCTATGTAACTTTTATGACAAGAACTACAATTCAACTGATACACTCCAGATTTTTTTGATCTATTTTGTTTTAGCTCTGCGTTTTTAATGAATTTTCCTAACGAGTTGTTTGTTCTAAAAGCTATGTTGATATTATATTTGTTTAAGTGGTTTTTAATTTTCTCTGACGTGTTACCAAAATAGGTTAAAACATTATATTTTTTCCCTGTGTTTTTTTTTTGGGGAATACTAAAGAAATATCCTTTATTTTTTAATTTTTAGTTTAGAATTGAGTCTATGATGTCAGGAGAATATCCGTTGTTAACAGCAATTTGTTTTATTAGATTTAATTCCATATTAAAATCATCTACAGATAAGGGGACACTTACAAGTCTATGTAACATACTGTGGTAAGCTGCCAATTTGTGTTGTAGGGGGTGAGCTGAATTTATGTTTATTGTAGTATCTGTATGTGAGGGTTTGTGAAAAGTAGAGAATTTGTATTTGTTGTAATTTGTGGTTATCGTTAAGTCAAGAAAATTAATTTGTGCTGCCAATTTGTGTTGTAGGGGGTGAGCTGAATTTATGTTTATTGCAGTATCTGTATGTGAGAGTTTGTGAAAAATAGACAATTTGTGTTTGTTGTGATGTCTGGTTATCGTTAAGTCAAGAAAATTAATTTTATTGTCGACTTCTAGTTCCATAGTGAATTTAATATTTTTATGTATTGAGTTTATATAATTAAAAACATTGTCAAGTTGACGCTCTGTACCATTAAAACAAGCAAAGATGTCGTCTACATATCGGTACCAATACAAAAATGATTTTCTAAATTCTTGTCGATGTATTTGTTTTTCTAGGTTATCCATGAATATTTCTGCTAAAAGCGGGCTAAGTGGACTACCCATTATGAGACTCTCAGAACTATTATAAAACGTATTATTAAAGTAAAAATAATTTTGATTGAGGCTCATGTTTAATAAATTTAGTATGTCTTGTATAACGATATTAACTTTATTTTTGATTAGGAATGTTTTTATGATTTTTACTGTTTTATCCGGGGATATGCTAGGGAAAAGGTTTTGGACGTCAAATGATACTAGTTTTGAATTATTTGGTAGAAAGACGTTGGAAATTTTTTCCGTTAATTCTAACAAATTTTTTATTGTGTAAGTTGGAGTGAAGTTAATGTTCATTTTAATGATATCTATGAGAAATTTTGAGAGTTTGTAAGCTGGGGCTGATATGTAGGAGGCTACAGGTCTAATAGGATGATTTTCTTTATGTAATTTGACTAATGAATAAAGTAGAGGGGGCTGATGATACATGACAGTTAATTTTGAGATTTGATTGTCTGATATGATGCTAGAAGCTTTACCTAATGCTGTTCTAATATCTTTCTTGAATTTTTCTGTCGGATCTTTTAGTAATATTTTGAAATTTCCTTTTGTATTGGTACCGATATGTAGACGACATCTTTGCTTGTTGTAATGGTATAGAGCGTCAACTTGACAATGTTTTTAATTATATAAACTCAATACATAAAAATATTAAATTCACTATAGAACTAGAAGTCGACAATAAAATTAATTTTCTTGACTTAACGATAACCAGACATTACAACAAACACAAATTGTCTATTTTTCACAAACTCTCACATACAGATACTACAATAAACATAAATTCAGCTCACGCGCTACAACACAAATTGGCAGCTTACGACAGTATGTTGCATAGACTTGTAAGTGTCCCCTTATCTGTAGATGATTTTAATACAGAATTAAATCTAATAAAACAAATTGCTGTTAACAACGGATATTCTCCTGACGTCATAGACTCAATTCTAAACAAAAAATTAAAAAATAAAGCTATTTCTTTAGTATACCCCAAGAAAGAAAACACAGGGAAAAAAATATAATGTTATAATCTATTTTGGTAACACGTCAGAGAAAATTAAAAACCACTTAAACAAATATAACATCAACATAGCTTTTAGAACAAATAACTCGTTAGGAAAATTCATTAAAAACGCAAAGGGAAAACAAAATAGGTCAAAAAAATCTGGAGTGTATCAGTTGAATTGTGGTTCTTGCCATAAAAGTTATATAGGTCAGACAGGTCGCTCATTCCAAACTCGGATTTCAGAACATAAAAGAAGCTATTTAAAAAACAAAACCGACTCAGCTTACAGTAAATATTTAACAGAATCAAGTCATCTTTTTGACAATAAATTTAAAATTTTACACATACAAAACAAAGGCGTCAACTTAAACCTATTAGAAAATTTAGAAATAAATAGAATTAAAAATTCAGACATCATCTTAAACGAACAAAAAGATACCTGTCTGACCCATGGTACTCAATTTATACAATTAATATTCAGAATGGATTTCCCAGCAATATTCATTAGCATATAGTATTAATTTTATTATCTATCTACCTAAGGGTATTTCTATAAATGTAACAACATTAATATTCAAATAGCAAAGTCCACAGCGCTCCGTGTTGTCCCTGACGAACAGTATGGCTTCCAGCCCCTTCATGGCACCATCCATCACACCACGAAACTCGCCCAAACCATTTCCAACAGCTTCAACAAACGTCACAAAGTTGGAGCTGTGTTTCTCGATGTAGCAAAGGCCTTCGACCGAGTCTGGCACGAAGGCCTCATTCTGAAACTGATCCGACACGGCTACCCCCTTTTCATTAACAAACTCATTCAATTCTTCGTCTCTGACAGAACATTCCAAGTCAGAGTCGATAAGGCCACCTCCGAAGTCAAGGCCATTAGAGCCGGAGTCCCTCAAGGCTCCGTCCTCTCCCCCCACCTCTTTAACATTTTCACAGCCGACATTCCAAAAACGGATCAGACTACCCTACTCCTGTATGCTGACGACACAGCCATCATAGCAGAATCCAGCAGCTACAGAATCATCACCAGTAAATTGCAGCGCCACCTGAACGTCCTCGCCCCCTGGTTCGACCGATGGAAGATCCAGCTAAACCCATGTAAGACACAGGCCATCGTCTTCGCCAAAGGCAACGGCACTCCTTATGGACAACTCCAGCTCCAGGGATCCCGCATCCAATGGGCAACCACCATCAAGTACCTGGGAATCCAGTATGACAAACACCTCATCTGGAAAGACCAGGTCTGTGCTGCCTCAAGGAAAGCCAAGCAACTACTGGGCAAGCTGTACCCAATCATCAGCCGGTCCAGTAAGTTGCAACCAAAAATCAAGCTGCTAATTTATAAAACCATCGTGAGGGCAGGACTCACACACGCCTGCCCTACTTGGTCTAAACTCACCAAGACACGCAGAGCTCAACTTCAGGCAGTACAGAATAAGGCCCTGAGGATGATCACGGGAGCCCCATGGTTCGTCCGAAACCGTCAATTGCATAGAGACCTCGGTGTGCCAACAATCAAGGCACACATGAGGTCCACCAACATTAAGTTCTTCGCAAAGGCGCTACAACACCCAAACGCCACCATAAGGAGCGCATTCCACGTGCCCGCCAACGCCCGCCATCACTATCCAAGACCTTCTGACCCCATATCCGACGAAGACGATGGCCCTCCCCCACCCCCATGAAGATTGTAACCTAGATTAAGTTTAGAATTAAGTTCTAGATTAGTTTAAAATTAAGCTCTAGTTAAGTTAGATTAGTCAACCAATGTAATTAAAACCCAATGTCCTAGGTTAAGTTAATTAGGATTACTGTATAGAACCTAGGTTAAGTAGTATAGGACTATAAGCTATCATAAATGTAAGTAAGAGGCATAGCCTAACTTAAATTCAATAAAGACAATGACAATGGCAATTCAAATATCATTTTGTATCAGACGAAGCTATAGTATAGCGAAACGCGTCATACAGTTTCTGTGAAACTAAATAAAGTGGAAATTGACAAAATCAGTCTTTCATTACATACTAATCCTCGTTGGTTAAGTTTCAAATATTAATTTAAATATATTTTCTCATAGTTCCAGTTAATTAGTTAAACACAACAGAAAAATAGTACAGAAAGCAGGTGGTGTATGGAGACTTTTTGGACTGACTGCATATATTATGATTGGACCCTTGCATCAAAAAGTTGAGATATTCAACTAATTTAGTTACTATACTAAAGTATTTGTATATTGAGAAAAATCGCAACTACTCTTACGATCACGACAATCAAAAGGAATGTGCAAAATAGTCTCAAAAACGTTCTGTGAGCAGACTAATCTTATATTTGTTAATAAAAGTTATATAAAATGCGTTGTGATTTTTTAGTATTACCCTAGTAGTTAACTAGTTTACATCTAGTAATTTTGTAAAATTGTAATAGTCTACTTTGTTTAATCTACAAGTCAATCTAGTTCTTATAGTTTGTTTTTGATTGTTTGATTATCAAACACTAAATATTCTACAAAAATTTTGGTGTATTCTCTCTAATGTAAAAAAATCTAAAAATGTAATTTATATGCTTTTAGACATACACAATTGCAGGGGTGACATATTGATAAGTTTTACAAGAAGCGTAGTAACAAAAAATGATATGATAGTTGGTCATCAATATTAAAAAACAATATAAGTTAGAGTAGTTAAAAGTAGAAAAATTAACAGGCATTAAGGGATAGCTACTGTGATATACTAAATTCTTAAATTAATTAAACTCAATACTTTTAAAATATTTTAAAAAACAATTATGCAGTGCGTCTAAAAGGTTAAGAAACTTTGAAGATGTTATTTTGAATGGAACATTTTTCGTGTCAACATACAGCGTGCCTTATATGTATGGAATAATGATTCCACGGCATTTATTAATCAGTGTATCAAAAAAATGTTTAAATAAAAGTTATAGGGTGTTATACGGCGCACATGCTGACGTTGACAAAAAAATATTTTGAACTGTCAGTTCGAAGAAATTTCGCCATCTTAAAATTTTTTAAACGGAAAGCCCTGTATATTACTTTATTTTTTGAGTCCTACTAAAAATTCTAGATAATATTTGTCTAAAGAGTTGATTGAGTGGTCCGTTACTTTCTGACAGTACATTTTGAAAATAAAACTACTTAATTACTTTGTTAACTGTCACTAAATATATTTGTAAAGATTTTACAATTGCGTTATCGCGATTTCGTAGTACAACTACATTGTCAAACGCTTAACTAAGACTAAAACAGATTTTTGGTATTTTATGTTTATATGATGAACAGATGTGGGTCTATTACATGTTAAAAAAGTTTGAACAAAAGAGAATTTGCTACGTCTAATTGACTATTCAGTAAATTTATATTATGGTCCTTTGAATGTCTGTAAATTTCTATAGATTCTAAGAAGTTGAGTTTTGACCCTTTAGGTGCCATATGGAGTATTTGTAAACAATCGATATTGGGAAAAGTATGGCCTGTTTCTAAGAAATGTTTAGCAAAGTGTGATTTCTCACTTTTTAGCCTATAAGAGGCATTGTGTTCTGCGAATCTTGTCTTGAAATTCCGTCCCGTTTGGCCTACGTAACAGCTATTGCACTCTTGACAATTAAGTTTATAAACTCCTGATTTATTGTATTTATTAGTTTTATCTTTGGCATTAAAAAATATATTGGATAATTTTTGAGCGGGTTTTAAAGCTATTCTTGTTTTTTCGGTAGTGAGAACTTGGGATATTTTATCCGAGATGGGGCCAAAATATGTCAGACGTATGAATGTTTTCTTTTCTCGGTATTCTTTTACGGGGTAGATTAAGCTGAGAGTGATTTGTTTTCGTTTACGGCTTATTAAGGTATTAATTATTTTAGGTTGGAAGCCGTTATTGAGTGCTATATTTTTGATTGTGTCCAGTTCTTTTTTTAAATTATTTTTACTAAGAGGGATATTGAAGGCTCTATGGATCATAGATCTATAGGCTGCCAGTTTATGGGAGTTAGGGTGTATTGAGTCAGCTGGGATGGTGACATCTGAAAAGGTTGGTTTGCGGAAGATATCGAATTCTATTCTATTTCTGTTTTTCAAAATTGTAATATCTAAGAAATTTATTTTATTATCGGTTTCTTTTTCAAGTGTGAATTTTATGTTGGGGTGTAAATTATTTAGCTGATTTAAAGTGGAATTTAGTTCAGTATCATTTCCAAGGAAACATACTAAGATGTCGTCCACATATCTAAACCAAAAGAGAATATTTTTCGCGTGTTGAGTTTTTAGAAAACTGTTTTCCAATTCTGACATAAAGATTTCGGCTAGCAAAGGACTAAGTGGAGACTCCATGGCAAGTCCATTTGTTTGTTTGAAAAATTGATTATTGAACTGAAAATAATTTCCGGATATACAAAATTCGAACAGTTTCAATATATCTTGTTGTATTGTTATGTTGACGTTGTTTTTTTGTAACATAGTTTTTATAATTTCTAAACAATCTTTATTTGGGATATTGGAGAACATATTTGTTACATCGAATGAAACTAGAAGGGCGTTATTTGGGATGGAGATATTTTTAAGTTTATTTGTAAGGTTTATAGAGTTTTTTGTGTTGTATTTTGAATTGAATTGTGTAATTTCTTTGAAGATGGTGCTGAGATGTGTTGCCAGATTTTTTAGGGGGGTGTTGCTGTACGATACTACTGGTCTTATTGGCGAATTTTCTTTATGTATTTTTATCAGGCCATAAAGTTTTGGTGATGTAGGATTTTGGTTTATTATTTTAAACTTTTCTCTTTCATCCACAATGCTCAGGGTTTCATTTAGCAGGGTCTTGAGTTGTTTTTGAATTTTATCCGTTGGATCTTTTTTTAGTTTTACTGGAGTTTCTTTTTCCAAAAAATCATTTACTTTTACTTTTACTGTTTTAGTCTTAGTTAAGCGTTTGACAATGTAGTTGTACTACGAAATCGCGATAACGCAATATTGTAAAATCTTTACAAATATATTTAGTGACAGTTAACAAAGTAATTAAGTAGTTTTATTGTTAATATTTGTCTAAATTGAACTGTTCAAATTTAGAATAAAAAAAACCGGTCAAGTGCAAGTTGAACTTGCGCAATTAGTGTTCCGTACGTTGATTGCTTTTAAAATAAAAAATGTTGTAACGGAAGTATAAAATGATCAGTGACTTCACAAAACACACCCCAAATGAGTTTTCAACAAAGTTTATTTCCAATCTTTACTGAAAACTGATGACCTTGAAATTTCTGTTTTTTTTTTTATATATACCAGATAAATTATTACAGGTAATGCACTCGTGATAATTTTCGTTCAATCTACACCCCGTGGAGAATATTCCAGAAATTTTTCAAAATTTTTTGATTAGTACTTTTCGAGATAAGGCGGGTGGACAGCCATTTTTCGCGATTTTTTAAAAATAATACAAAGAAAAGTGCGCGCAAGTATTACATTATATATACATTTTTTTACTCGTGTTTTCACAAGTTTTCATTTGACACCACACTCGATTACCTAGTAAAAAAATTTTTTTTTCACTTCCGATTTTACCCCCCAAAACTAACCCCTTAAGTCAAAATTTAAATTTCAAAACTACATGGCTCTGATGAGGCCATCAATTCCTATATTATTACCAAATATCGACTTTCTATGACAAATAGTTTCGTAGAAAATCGGGTGTGACAGACGGACGGACAGACACTGAAGTCAACTTATAAGTGTAAATAATTGATATACAAACTACAATTTAAATATCTAAGAGATTCTTGGCTTCGTCTAACAGTTCCTTGGCAACAGTGACTGATACTTGATATGTATGGGTCTGATGTAAATAAAAGACCATGAAAAACGTCTTCATTCGTTGCGGACCTAGAGCACTTTCTAGCGTGACATAATACCTGATATTTTTGTAATCTTTATTACGAGATTCTTGGGCATCCTCAGATAAATTACAGAACAGCAAAATTCTAATTATACTTTCCCCATGTATTAAGATCTTATGTACTGAAGAAGGCATGTTATACCACATATATTGTGTAACGTACAATTGTGCAGTAGCGCGAGTATATTCACCAAATTTTTCTGGATTTACAGCAATACCGCATGCCAAAGTCTGAAGAATAACATAAAACCTTTTAATAAGATCCTAATTAACTCCTGTTATTTCTGAAGAGCAGTAGTAGTTCTCAAAAAAACGTCGAGCTGTATTGCCGTCATTGCTATTTCCACTTCCTTGCCGGGGTTTATCAAATGCAATCCCATTCGGCTTCGAAATAGACTTTGTACAAGTTTTTTCTTGTCTTTTCTACCTTTTTTATCTTCCGGTGTTCTCGCAGCCATTTTTTAAACGAAAGATTATATGAAATATGTAAAACTAACTCCATGCACCTAATCCATGCATGCAACGTCGACAAACCGTACTCGTAAGCATTCATATTATCTGGCTTTGGTTCAATCTTCTCCAAATTATTCATATCACATCCCCATTTGGTAAACAATTTAAGATTTCTTCTTGTTGGGTTGTAAATATTTCAATTTTTAAGATACGGGCAGTAGTGTAATCCAGCAAATCTTGTAGATTTACTTTAGCGCCTGTATCGGTTATTTCAATGCTGGAGGGTGGAGGATAACACAGTTTTTTTGTGTTTGTTAATATATTATATGACGGCAATATATCGAAGTTTTTGTTAATCAGACTTGTGATTTCGAAAGATCTAAATCAGCAAAAAGACTTAAAGCTTCATTCGCCGTAAAATATGTTGCATTGCGAGTTTCATGCAACAATTTTTCCTTTATGATCTTAAGGTCTTCGGAGATCACGTTAATTAGGACAGTTAAGAGGAATTATTTTAGGGACGAGAACCAAGGATTTCTCTGGTTTATATACACAAACAATACAACTTATTTTAAACTAGGACATGAATAATTATTTTGCAGTCGGAACATTTCTTATTTCTGACTTAAATAATAAAAAAATTGAAAAATAGAACTTTTACATAAAATATTCAAAAATAATAAAAAAAAAATTTTCACTTCCGATTTCACCTCCCAAAACTAACCCCTTAAGTCAAAATTTAACTTTCAAAACTACATGGCTCTGATGAGGCCATCAATTCCTATATTATTACCAAATTTCAACTTTCTATGACAAATAGTTTCGGAGAAAATCGGGTGTGATAGATGGACAGACGGACAGACAGACACCGAAGTGATCTTATAAGTGTTCCTTACGGAACACTAAAAAAGACAAAAAAATTATTGATAAATACTCTGGGTTTATTTCTAAGGTAACAATTTCTCAAAATGTCTACCGTTAACAGCGACGCAATGATCCAATCTCTCATAAACTTACTTCATATTGAATTCTTTGTTGTAAATCTTCTAGAGTTTCAGGTCGACTTCAGTAAGCTTTGGTTTTCAAAATGACCCCATAAAAAAATCAAGAGGCGTAAAGTCGAGACTCCTTGCAGGCCATTCTACAGTACCTCTTCTGCCTATTCATCGATTAGGAAAAAATCGCACCCAAATATCTACGAACGCCGATTTCATAGTGAGGAGCTGCTCGGTCCTGTTGATACTACAGATTCCTGTTAGGGGTATCCAAATTATTTTCATCGGGAAACAGACCTGCACAAGTTGGAATAACTTGCTCTTGGAGTAACTGTAAATACTGCTGTTCTGTAAGATTTCCATCGATAAAAAAGGGACCAATGATATGACTTCCACAAATCCTTGCCCACACGTTTATTTTTTGTGGTCTTTGAGAATAATTGTCGATTATCCAGTGGGGATTTTCAGTAGACCAGTACCATGCCTGTTAACTCTTCTATTAAGACAAAATGTGGCCTCGTCAGAAAAAACAATATTATAAATTAGGTTAGGACCATTATTGATTCGTTCCATCATGATCTCGTAAAATTCAACGCATGTATCGTAGTCATCTTTAAATAATTCTTGCAATAGAATGGGTTTGTATGGATGCAATTTTTCTTTATTCAGTATACGATTTAAGGTACCTTTACTTATGTTGTGGTCTAGGCAAACCTGACGAGTGGCTGTATAAGGACTTTCTGTAATTTCCAATAAAACATTTAACTTTTTATTATCGCTTGTTTTAACTTTTGGAGGTCTAGAGTCAGAACGATCCTTAACATGACCTGATTGTCTAAATCCTTTTAATGTTTTGCTAACTACGGATTGGGTAATAGATTCATAATTCGGATATTCTGCGTTAAAAAGATCACACACTTCCTGTTGTGTTCTCCTACGGTCTCCGTAATCAACCATCATTAACAAAGTGATTTTTTCAGTGTCTGTTAAATGTACCATTATGATACTACGCTCAAATTGTAGTTTCACAAAATGCAATTTAGACATATGGTATGTTAGACAAATAATATCTAGAATTTTTAGTAGGACTCAAAAATAAATGAATATACAGGGCTTTCCATATAAAAAAATTTAAGATGGCGTAATTTCTTCGAACTGACAGTTCAAAACATTTTATTGTCAACGTCAGCATGTGCGCCGTATAACACCCTATAACTTTTATTTAAACATTTTTTTGAGACACTGATTAATAAACGCTGGGGACTCATTATTCCATACATATGGGGCATTTTATATCCGGATTTTATTTTCGATTTTAGAGTTAATCAAATTTTTCATAATTAATTTTCAAAATAATCCCGAATTTCAAAAACTTCCCGAACGCACTGTAATATTTATCATGCATTATACGAATTTTTACAGGTTTAAGCAAAAAAGCACAAGGAATACAGGCATACTGTGTATAAGTGATAAAAGAAAAATAGCTAACTTGCAGTTATATACGAAGCAAGCTGTAACCTACCTTTTTCGTTGACACATTTGGTTTTATCTTTTCTGAACTTATTTATTAATATTAGTACAAATTATTATTAAAAATTAGTTAGAAAATACATGTAAGATATAAGAATAAAATCTGCATTTAGTACATAAGTTATATTCTGTTCGAATTTGTTTATACTAATTTCTTCGTCTAATATCTTGAAAATAAACATATTAAATCATATGCAGAACAAGTTTTAATTTTTTATGGCAATGATGATAACTGGTAAATTAGGCTATTAGCTAGAAATTGTTTAACAATGGCTTACCTGCGCTGAGGCATATATATATATATATATATATATATATATATATATATATATATATATATATATATATATATATATATATATATACAGTCGACACTCTATATAGTGAAAGATCAACATGTTGGCCGAAATTTCACTATAGAGAGTTTTTCACTATATAGAGTTTCACTATAAACAGGTCGACGGTATATACATATATATATATATATATATATATATATAATATATATATTATATATATATATATATATATATATATATATATACATATACATATACATATACATATACATATATATTATATATATATATATATATATATATATATATATATATATATATATATATATATATATATATATATATACAGTCCCTGGCCAAATTATTAGACGCACTGTATTTTTTTTAGTAATTTTATGTTTCTTAAGAGTTTTTATGCAATAATGGTATATTTAAACTACAATATTATTGATTTTTATTTAAAAGAATTGTTGTAGACTACATATTTGTATTTATTTTTAACATATAGCAACACTGTGTTGACAAAGTGATACATGAACGTAAATAAGTACAAACCTGTATCAGTCGCGATCGGAATCGAGTCAGGTACGGACGTGTTTCTGTGGCTTTATGGACTGTGATTGTTTGTTTAACAGTTTTATACTACTCAGTTATTAGTTTATTTTGTATGCAGTGTTTAAAAAAGTAATTGGACTATTTTCATTATGGGTAGAAAAGGCGATCTTTCACCACGTAAAAAAGCTGAAGTGAAGGCCCTTGTGATTGCGAAAACATTTACAAACCGAGAAATATCACGAAGATTGGAGGTTTCTGAAGCTAGTGTACGACGCATAAAAAAGAAAATTGAGTCAAGGAAGGAATTAAGCCCGGAAAGAAAGAAAAGATGCGGTAGAAAACCAATTTTCACTCCACGATCAGAGAGATGTTTGAAGAAAATTTGTGTAGAAAACAGATTTGCTACCACAAAGGTAATAAAATCACAACTCCAGGATGCTATCGTAAATGCTTCTGAGCGCACTGTTCGAAGAAAATTGAAAGAATTAGATTTTAAGGCCTGTCGCCCCGCCAGAAGCCCAAGTTAACAGCTGCAATGAAAGCAAAGCGCCTGAAGTGGGCCAAACAATGGCAAGACAAAGATGTGGACTTCTGGAGATCGGTAAGATACAGCAATTTAATCAATAATTGATACATTATTATCATTTTCAGTTAAATAAAGCAAATAAACATGGAAGTTTATATATTTTTCCTATTTTTGACAGGTCTGCTTCAGTGACGAAAGCACATTCGAAATTTTGCAGAATAAAGCTCAGTATGTGCGTCGTCGTCATGGAGAAAAGTTTCATCCTGATTGTGTCGTCCCCGACGGTTAAACATCCCACCAAAGTGATGATTTGGTCAGTCATCAGCGGCAAGGGCACTGGACGTCTGTACGTCGTCAAAGGAATAATGAGGCAAGATCAGTACAAAGAAGTATTACAAAATCGGTTGATTCCGCAGCTCAGAGAATGGTTTCCAAATGGGGAACCATTCACTTTCATGCAAGATGGAGCTCCCTGCCACACTGCTCGGTCTGTTAAAGTTTTTTTTGGCAGAAAAAAATATCCCTCTGTTGGATTGGCCGGATATGAACCCCATTGAAAATGTGTGGGAGCTGATGAAAAGAGAAGTGGCTAAAGATGTGATTACCAACAAAACCCAGCTCCTAGAAAAGATTATTCATGTGTGGAATCATCATCCTCAAATGCAGGAGACAGTACAATCTTGCATTGATAGCATGCCGCGCAGAATTAAAGCTTTGATAGCGGCTAAAGGTGGCTCAACTAAATATTGACTTTTACTAACATTAATTTCACTTTTCTTTAAAAACTTAATAAACTTATGCTTTTCTAAATTAATGCTGTTTTATTTATGTCAAATAAATAGGTAATTGATTGGATAATATAAAAATAAAAAACAAATCAATTTAAAATAATAAAACGGTACAATATCACTCGGTAATTAATATTTTACATGAAATCTTGCAGTGCGTCTAATAATTTGGCCAGGGACTGTATATATACAGTCGACACTCTATATAGTGAAAGATCAAAATGTTGACCGAAATTTCACTATAGAGAGTTTTTCACTATACACAGGTCGACGGTATATATATATATATATATATATATATATATATATATATATATATATATATATATATATACATATACATATACATATACATATACATATACATATACATATACATATATATATATATATATATATATATATATATATATATATATATATATATATATATATATATATATATTATTATTTTACGTGTATTTGGAATTAGACCATTAAAACTATTCTTAGATTTGTTATATATTTATTGACGTTTCGACCTTCAGAAGAGGTCTTCTTCCAAATTTGCTCTACAAGATGAAATTAGAAGAATTCAATTTAGATAAGTAATTAATCTGGGTTAAAACATTTGTAGCTTTTCGCAGTTTTTAATTTAAAACACTTAACTGTATAAAAACAATGAAGGCCTTACCTTAGAAAGTAGTTCATTGTATTGGGGTATTAATTTTAAAATTCTGTCAGAAACACATTTTTTACATTCTACAAACAACCACTTAACGTGAAGGACTTTATAATGACTGGTAGGTAGATACGGTTTAGGTTGTTTACATTTGTTGTATGTGTATGGATTCCAGTACATTCTCTTTTTTTGGTTAATTATTTCGGTTTTGATAATATTGATGTTTTTGAAATCAAAGGTTAGAATTTTTTTCATTTCATGATTTGTAAGAGCCGGACTGATTCTATTTTCTAGGCATTCGCTTGTTTGCCCGACCTATGTTTCTTCGCAATTATTACATTTGATTTCGTAGACTTTTTTTTATTATTTGGGGTTTTGGTTTTAAGCCTGGAAAAATTGGAAGAGAGCAGGTTATATGATTTGTGACATAAACGAATTTTGTAGTTTTCAAAAAGTTTTTTTGTGTGGTTGGGATAATCCATTAATAAAAAGTAAAGCAATATATGTATTATGGTATTTTACTTATTATGGTATTGTAAAAGTTATGTATTCGTTGTTTGAAGACTTTGTTTATAAGATACATCGGATATTTATTAAGTGGCAATACTTCTTTAGCTTTGGTTATTGCGCTCTTTCTGTATTCTGTGTTAAGGGGGTCACTACCGAGGTCAATTTACATTGAAAAGTAAAACCCATTTTCTCAGCAACCGTTCATCCTATTTCAACGAAAACTTTGCACACTTATTATTTATTATTATATAATTTAATGGGACTAAGGGTTTAAAGAAATAATTTAAATTACATTTTCTAGAAATTTTGAAAGTTCATGAATTTTATTTGTATGTTTGAATTGACGCGGTAAATTACCAGCTGTTTCGTTTCACATTTCCTTAGTCCGAACTGTAGACAGTGTTGCCATGGATATTTAAAAAAAAAAAAATAGCTCAATAACTTTTATAGTTTTGAAGATAATGGGGCAAATGTACAAAACAGTCAATTTTTCAGGAGAGCCGAAGCTTTTTTTGTTATAATCAACTTTTTAAATTTATTTCGAGAGTGTTTGTCTTCTTTTTTTTTTGCAAAAACAAGTTTGGCAACACTGATTGTTTACAACAAAATATGTTTTTTTTTTTTCCAAATTTTTTTTTTAGTTTTTTTTTTTTTTTTTTAGTTTTGTTTTGTTTGGTTATACGAGGCTGGTTTGAAAAGTCCGTGCAAAGTCCGAGAGATGGCACCACCGGCGCGTATCGAGGTCATGTTTAGTTAGTAGCATCTCTTGAATGAACGCACACCAAGTTTCAGCCATATTGGTCTATTTCTTTGTGTTTGGCATTCGTGGTGTGAATCAAGGAAGTCGAGTGATTTTCAAGAAATGGACGAAAAAGAATTTCATTACTTTATGAAAGGCAAAACGCCTCAGGAGACTAAAGAGAAGCTCGATAAACATTATGGTGACTCTGCACCTTCGATTAGAACAGTTTATAAGTGGTTTTAAAATTTTCGGACTGGCCATATGGGCACAAGTGACGCTGAACGTTCTGGACGGCCTGTGGAGGTTACGACTCCAGAAATCATTGATCAAATCCATGATATGGTGATGGATGACAGAAAAGTTAAGGTGCGTGAGATTGCTAGTGCTGTGGGCATCTCGACTGAACGGGCACATAATATTTTGCATAAACATTTGGACATGAGAAAGCTATCCGCAAGATGGGTGCCGCGATTGCTCACGCTTGACCAAAAACGGAATCGTGTGAAGTGTTGCAAGGATGGTTTGCAGCTGTTCCAGAAGAATCCGGAGGACTTTAAGCGTCGTTTCGTCACTGTGGATGAAACATGGATACATTACTATACTCCTGAGACCAAAAAACAATCTAAATAATGGGTTGCCAAGGGGGAATCTGCACCAAAAAAGGCGAAGACCGTTCCTTCGCCCGGAAAGGTTATGGCGACTGTCTTTTGGGATTCGCAAGGGATAATCCTCATCGACTATCTGGAAACGGGTAAAACTATTACAGGTGAATATTATTCGTCGTTATTGGACCGTTTGAAAACCGAGCTGCAAGACAAACGCCCGCGATTGGCCCACAAGAAAGTCCTTTTCCATCACGACAACGCACCAGCACACACCTCAGCAGTTGTGGTCGCAAAATTAATTGAAATAGGATTCTAACTCGTTTCACATCCCCCCTATTCTCCAGATTTGGCTCCTCGGACTACTATTTGTTCCCCAATTTGAAGAAATGGCTGGCGGGACAAAGATTTTATTCAAACGAAGAGGTGATTGCAGGCACTAATGGATATTTTGCAGACTTGGACAAATCCTATTATTCGGAAGGGATCAACAAACTAGAACATCGTTGGACGAAGTGTATAAGCCTAAAAGGAGACTATGTCGAAAAAATAAAAATGGTTTACCCCAAACACATAAGTAGTTTTTATTTTTGCACGGACTTTTCAAACTAGCCTCGTATTTTACGTGAGAGATTGTTTTTGTTTACATAGTTACAAATTTTTTTCCTGTTTTCTGTTACTATTGCTGTTTTAAATTTTATTTATATTGTTATTTTATTATAGTTTTTTATTATTGTTTTGTGAAGAAAAATGACTAAGCCAAAGACTAGCTTCAAGAGCAAGAAAAGGAATAAACCTTTAGTGGGACACATATTTCTGTTGCTCGTAAATTGGTCATGTCCTTACCATCTGTTGAATCAACACCGATCAACCTCATCTGAAAATCGTACACCTTCTTCTTCAAAAAAAAAACTAGGTAATCAAAATAAATTTGAGTCATTCATGAGCAACCATGCGTATGATTTGGTGGATGTTGGAGAGCTGAGTAAAGCACTGAACTCAACAGTGGACTGCAAAAAATGTGGTGGTGAAATCACCCTAAGTGTTTGTTTGAGAAACGGTTTGGCATCCACTATAAAGATTGTTTGTCAGAATTGTCAAGTCCTAAATCAACTAAGGAACTCCAAGAAACTGGATTATGAACTCGAAGGTAAATCTGTGAAATTAGATACAATAAATATTAGATTTACTTATGCACTTAGGTGTACTGGTAAAGGATTTGCTGGAGCTAAACTTCTTTGTGCTATGATGAACATTCCTCCCCCACTAAGCAAGCACTTTTTGCACCAAAATGTTATTCGTTCAGCTCTTGAAGTAGTTGGAAAAGATATAATGGTGGCTGCCGTAGAGGAAGCCTGTATTTCAAATAGTGGCAACAGGGATTTGGCCATCTCACTAGATGGCAGTTGGCAAAAAAGGGGCCATACTTCTTTGAATGGGCGTGGTCTCTGCTGCGAGTACTGACTCAGGCAAAATAGTGGATATTGTGGCACTCTCTCCAAACACTGTCGTTGTCCACTAAAATTTCAGAATACACATAATGAAAATTGCATAGCCAATCATAGTGGTACCAGTGGGGCTATGGAAGCAGCTGGTGCAGAGCAAATTTTCCTGAGGTCAATGGACAAATACAATGTGAGATATTCTCACTACTTAGGTGATGGAGACTCAAAGGGTTTCTTGAAGGTTGTAGAACAAAACCCTTAGGGAGATAGTCTCTTAGTTCAGAAGTTAGAATGTATAGGACATGTACAAAAAAGGATGGGATCTAGACTCAGAAAGCTAAAAACTTCCTACACGTCCAAAAAACTGCAAGATGGAAAGCCGATAGGAGGAAAGGGCAGACTCACGGATGTGGCAATAAACGACATTCAAAAGTTTTATGGCTTAGCCATACGAAGAAACGTTGGCAGCTTGGCTGAGGATGAAAAAAGCAGTATGGGCAGAATTTTTTCATCTCGGCTCAACGACCAGAAATCCGGCACATAATTTATGCAGCTTGGACTGGTGTAAGTTCCTCAAGGCCCAGGCAGAAAAAAAAAAATTATATGAGCACTCAAAGCATTTTCATCTACCAAAAGTAGTAATGGAAATTTTTTGAAACCTGTCTTCAGGGAGCTGGCGAATCCAGCCCTGTTAGAAAAATGTGTTCACGGTAAGACACAAAACACAAACGAAAGCTATAATAATGCATTGTGGGTTAGATGCCCAAAAAATATTTTTGTAGAGAAAAACACACTAGAATTAGGTGCATATGATGCACTATGCTGCTTCAATGAAGGTAATATTTCCCGCTGCCGAGTACTTGAAAAACTTTTCATTGACCCTGGAAAATTTACAATTGCTGGGCTGATGAAGGAAGATGAACTGAGAATAGTGAAAGCCGAGAAAGACTTACAACAAGCATCGAAATGCGAGAGGCAAAAAATTTCAAGAGCAAGAAAAAGTTTAGAAGAAAAATTTAAGAAGTTAGAAAAAAAAGAAGGCCCGTCATATGAAGCGGGTTCATTTTAGTTAAAAAAAAGTATAACAAAATAATAAAATCTTATTATTACTTTTCAAAATATTATTGTTAAAATAAAGTTTTTTATTTGTATATAGTAAATAGTGTTATATAATTATTCCTAAGCATTGTTAATAAAAAGTGGGATAATAATAATAATAGTGAAAATAATAATAACTTCATAATGGGTGGAATGGGGTGGTATATTGAAAGGTGCGTAGTGCGAAGCTAGGCGAAGGCTGAGCGGGACTCATATCTTGGCGATACTGACTGATGGCTCATACCTTGACTACTTTATATAAAAATTTCAGGCACTTATACTCATCGTATAATTGTGGGGGTTGGATTGTTTTGTGCAGAAATGATTGTAGATTATAAAAATGGAAAAAAAAAACGAAAAACGTATTTTTTTTCATTTTTCTCGGTAGTGACCCCCTTAAAAAGCTTGATTGCTCTATCTGCTAGACCTGTGATTACAGATTTTGGAAATTCGGGTGGTGGTCTTCTGTTTCGAATGTGAATTGAATATTTTTTTGTGGTAACCGTTAAATTTTTGTAGGATATAATTAATTTGGTTTTTAGGTAGAGCAGTCAAACCATCATCAACGTATCTGTAAAAAAATGGAATGTTGAAGTTCAATTTTGGTATGCCATCAGTTTCTAAATCTTCCATTACTAATTGTACAGTCATGCTAGAAGTAGATGCTCCCATTGCACACCCGTCTGTTCGTAAATTTTATTTTCGTATTGGAAATACATCGATTTTTAGAATTAATTCTGTTGCATTAAAAAATTCATTCATCGGAATGTCAGTGAATTGTTCAACTTTATTCCAGTTTTTCTTTATGGTTTTTAACCGCTAATGTTATAGGTATAATGGTGTATATTGATACGGCGTCCAGTGATAGTAAGATATAAATATTTGGAAGTTTTATGTTTTTGATTTTATCCTTAAAGTGGAAAGAATCTTTAATGTAGTAGTCATTTTTATATAAAATTTTGTGTAAAATATGTTTCAAATGTTTGGATAAGAAAACAAATGGGTATTGGATACATGATACAAAGGGTCGTAATGGAAGGTTTTCTTTATAGAGTTTAGAAAGACCATATATTTTGGGAGGAACTGCATTCGGGATTTTTAGTGGTTTTGCAGTATTAGGAGATATATATTGTTTTTGTTCCCCTCTATCAATTAGTTTATTATTATATTTTTGTATACAGTTGTGGTCAAAATAATAGCAGTGGTTCAATAAAAATAACTAAAACTGTTGAAAGGTAACTGCAAAATTGCATTAAAAAATATTTTATCGTTTCAAAACTTATCAACTGTGCTGAGGTTTCAACAAAAATTATGTATATATAATAAAAGACTGTTTTTAGTCAATTTCCACTGGTTTATTTAAATTGCGATGATGCGTTTTCGCTGTCGATGCAGCTTCTTCAGATCTACATTTTACACTGTCAAGTTAGGTTTAATATTCACAGTTTTATATAATTTCTTAATTATAATATTACACCTAATTAAATTACATTGATAGTATTGGAAAATCCACACAGATTTGGAGTTAAGAGAATAAATTCAATAATGGTGAATTGCTTAAATCTGCCTGGTCGTTGAGTAAAGTACCTGTAGTCCTTAATCGATTTATTTGCATAATCTCTAAAAGGTTTAGTTTTAAACCTTTTTGTTGGGTGTGTAAAATTTTGAAATTCTTGTTAAATGTGTGATTTTCTGTTAATAGATGATTAGCATATGTTGAATTAGATTTTCTATGGATGAAACTTTTTTTTCGTGTTCTGTAATTCTTTGTCTAAATGTACGTCCAGTTTGTCCGATGTATGTTTTAGGACATGACCCACATGGTAATTGATAAACCCCTGATTTGTTGTCTTTATTGATTTGTGGTTTGTAGTTTTTAAGGTATTTCCCTATAGTACTGTTAGTCTTGTACGCTATGTTGATATTTTTTTGATTTAAAAATTTCCCCAGTTTTTCCGTTGGTTTGCCGAAATAGGTTAAGCATTTAAAAGTGGTATTTCTGTCCTTAAAACGTGGGTATATTTCTGAGATAGCCTTGTTTCTAAGTTTTTTCTTAACGATACTATTGATTAAAGTAACGTTGTTAACGGCTACTTGTTTTATGTAGTTTAATTCTTTAGTAAAATTTTCTTCTGATAAGGAGATATTAGTTAGTCTATGTATAAAACTATGATAAGCGGCAAGTTTATGATAGTTAGGGTGATGAGAACTATTGTGAATTGTGGTATCTGTATGACAAGGTTTGCGATATATTGCAAATTCATGTTTTTTCCTGGCTTTACTAATTGTTAAGTCTAGGAAATTGATTTTCCCTTCGACTTCTTCTTCTATTGTAAAACTGATATTTCTATGTAAAGAATTAATATACTGTAAAAAGTGAGTTAATTGTCTGTCCGTACCTGTAAAGCATACAATTATATCGTCTACGTATCGATACCAGTATAGGCAATTACTACTATTGTTGTTATGGTTGTTAAATATCATTGTTTCAATACTGTCCATGAAAATTTCGGCAAGTAATGGACTTAATGGACTCCCCATAATTAACCCTTCCTTACTATTGTAGAATGTATTGTTAAATGAAAAATAATTTTGTCTTAGGCAAGTTCTTAATAAATTAATTATGTCCATTTTTATAACTTCATTTACTTTGTTTTTTGTTAATAGGCTCTCTATTAAAATTATTGTTTCGTCTGGAGGAACACTTGGAAATAAGTTTTTGACATCGAAAGAGACTAATTTAGAATTATCTGGAATTGTTATATTCTTAACTTTATTCACGAGTTCGTATGAGTTTTTGATACTATATTTAGGTTCAAAGAATTACAGAACACGAAAAAAGTTTCATCCATAGAAAATCTAATTCAACATATGCTAATCATCTATTAACAGAAAATCACACACATTTAACAAGAATTTCAAAATTTTACACACCCAACAAAAAGGTTTAAAACTAAACCTTTTAGAGACTATGCAAATAAATCGATTAAGGACTACAGGTACTTTACTCAACGACCAGGTAGATTTAAGCAATTCACCATTATTGAATTTATTCTCTTAACTCCAAATCTGTGTGGATTTTCCAATACTATCAATGTAATTTAATTAGGTGTAATATTATAATAAGAAATTATATAAAACTGTGAATATTAAACCTAACTTGACAGTGTAAAATGTAGATCTGAAGAAGCTGCATCGACAGCGAAACGCGTCATCGCAATTTAAATAAACCAGTGGAAATTGACTAAAAACAGTCTTTTATTATATATTTATAATGAATTTCCATCAAGTAAAAGCTACAACAATCCAAAATTTGAAAAATTATGTATATAAAAATAAATATAAACAAAGTATTCACGTTTTTTGTAGCACGCCTGTGTTTCAAACCTAAATGGTTTTTGCTCCTTGTGTTCGGTTAAATTGTCAAATTTAGAATAGTTTTGTGTCAGATCCATCAACATTTTTTCTGTTTTCAATACAACTATGGGAAGGAAGAAGCACTGTTCTCAAGAAAAACGTGAATTGATAAGAAAATTGGGTCGTGATGGAAAATCTTACATGCAGATTCAAAATATTGGATGCTCAGCTAAAATGGTAGCAAACGCTTTAAGATGGCAACCTACACCTGAAACTCGCGGTCGTAAACGCAAACGCAAAACTACATCCAGACAGGACACACTTATAGTTCGAGCTTCAAAAGCAAAATCCATCTGCTTCGTCAACACAACTTGAGATTGTAGGAGTGGATGTAGCTCCTAGGACGATACGACGACGACTTAAAGAAGCAAAGTTACCAGCAAGAAGTCCGCGTAAGGTACCCTTGTGAAATAAAAGACACAGAAAGAGGCGATTAGAGTTCGAATTTTTAGGTGCGCGGGGAAAGAACATATTGAATTGCCTCTATTTAAATGGCGTAAATATACTGTGGTCCGCCGAAAGCAAAATTGTATTATTTGGAAATGTAGGCTGCAGAACATACGTTAGACGCCCTTTGGGAACCGCATATCAGCCTCAGTACACTATTTAAAACAGTTAAACATGGTATGGTATGGGCATGTTTCTCCTACTTCGGAGTAGGGCCTATATTTTGGATTAAAAACATAATGACCGCCAGTGTTTATGTTGAAATTTTACAGGACGTTATGTTGCCCTATGCAGAATATGAAATGCCACTTAAATGGGTTTTTATGCATGACAATGACCCAAAGCATAGCAGTCGATTATGTAAACAATTTTTAGAAAAGAAAAAAATTAATGTCTTAACATTGGCCAGCTCAAAGCCCAGATCTGAATCCGATAGAAAATCTGTGGGGCCATATTAGAGATAGCGTAGCACGTGAAAAACCAAGAATCCAGACGAACTCTGGGCTGTAATCAGAGATTCTTGGAAAAGCATTCCTGTTTTTAGATGTCAAGGATTGGTTAACTCTATGCCGCGACGTGAAGCTGTCAGCCAATAAAGGGTTTACAATTAAGTATTAGGTGTCTGTGATGCTCATAAAAGAAAAATATTGTTAATTAGTTGTACAGTTTTTTTTAACAGTAATTTTAGTAAAACACTGCTATTATTTTGTCCATCATAATTTTTAGAAATTTGTCGTTTTTCTTTGATTTTTAAGAATTTAATTAATTAGCCTTATATTACTTTGATGCATCTTAGGTGGGCTGCAAAGTTACCATATTTATGTTGTAGTTGTTCTATTAAAAAAACTTAATAAATATGTCTGGATAAAAATTTAGTAAGCACTGCTATTATTTTGACCACAACTGTATGTTTGTTGGGTCTAACTACTGAAAAAACTTTTTGAAAACTACAAAATTAGTTTATGTCACAAATCATATACAGTCCCTGGCCAAATTATTAGACGCGCTGTATTTTTTTTTAGTAATTTTATGTTTCTTAAGAGTTTTTATGCAATAATGGTATATTTAAACTACAATATTATTGATTTTTATTTAAAAGAATTGTTGTAGACTACAGATTTGTATTTATTTTTAACATATGGCAACACTGTGTTGACAAAGTGATACATGAACGTAAAATAAGTACAAACCTGTATCAGTCGCGATCGGAATCGAGTCAGGTACGGACGTGTTTCTGTGGCTTTATGGACTGTGATTGTTTGTTTAACAGTTTTATACTACTTAGTTATTAGTTTATTTTGTATGCAGTGTTTTAAAAAAAGTAATTGGACTATTTTCATTATTGGTAGAAAAGGCGATCTTTCACCAGGTAAAAAAGCTGAAGTGAAGGCCCTTGTGATTGCGAAAACATTTACAAACCGAGAAATATCACGAAGATTGGAGGTTTCTAAAGCTAGTGTACGACGCATAAAAAAGAAAATTGAATCAGGGAAGGAATTAAGTCCGAAAAGAAAGAAAAGATGCGGTAGAAAACCAATTTTCACTCTACGGTCAGAGAGATGTTTGAAAAAAATTTGTGTAGAAAAACAGATTTGCTACCACAAAGGTAATAAAATCACAACTCCAGGATGCTAGCGTAAATGCTTCTGAGCGCACTGTTCGAAAAAAAAAATTGAAAGAATTAGATTTTAAGGCCTGTCGCCCCGCCAGGAAGCCCAAGTTAACAGCTGCAATGAAAGCAAAGCGCCTGAAGTGGGCCAAACAATGGCAAGACAAAGATGTGGACTTCTGGAGATCGGTAAGATACAGCAATTTAATCAATAATTGATACATTATTATCATTTTCAGTTAAATAAAGCAAATAAACATGGAAGTTTATATATTTTTCCTATTTTTGACAGGTCTGCTTCAGTGACGAAAGCACATTCGAAATTTTGCAGAATAAAGCTCAGTATGTGCGTCGTCGTCATGGAGAAAAGTTTCATCCTGATTGTGTCGTCCCGACGGTTAAAACATCCCACCAAAGTGATGATTTGGTCAGTCATCAGCGGCAAGGGCACTGGACGTCTGTACATCGTCAAAGGAATAATGAGGCAAGATCAGTAAAAAAGAAGTATTACAAAATCGGTTGATTCCGCAGCTCAGAGAATGGTTTCCAAATGGGGAACCATTCACTTTCATGCAAGATGGAGCTCCCTGCCACACTGCTCGGTCTGTTAAAGCTTTTTTGGCAGAAAAAAAAATATCCCTCTGTTGGATTGGCCGGGTATGAACCCCATTGAAAATGTGTGGGAGCTGATGAAAAGAGAAGTGGCTAAAGATGTGATTACCAACAAAACCCTCCTAGAAAAGATTATTCATGTGTGGAATCATCATCCTCAAATGCAGGAGACAGTACAATCTTGCATTGATAGCATGCCGCGTAGAATTAAAGCTTTGATAGCGGCTAAAGGTGGCTCAACTAAATATTGACTTTTACTAACATTAATTTCACTTTTCTTTAAAACTTAATAAACTTATGCTTTTCTAAATTAATGCTGTTTTATTTATGTCAAATAAATAGGTAATTGATTGGATAATATAAAAATAAAAAACAAATCAATTTAAAATAATAAAACGGTACAATATCACTCGGTAATTAATATTTTACATGAAATCTTGCAGTGCGTCTAATAATTTGGCCAGGGACTGTAATCTGCTCTCATCCAATTTTTCCAGGCTTAAAACCAAAACCCCAAATAATAAAAAAGTAACACAGTCTACGAAATCAAATGTATGGTAATAACTGCGAAGGAATATACGTCGAGCAAACAAACCAATACCTAGAAAAATAGAATCAGTCATACAGTACAGCTCTTACAAATCAGGAAATGAATAAAATTCATACCTTTGATTTCAAAAATATCAAAATTATCAAAACCGAAATAAACACCAAAAAAAGAAAAGTACTGGAATCCATACACATATAGATGCACTCAACGAAAAAACAGATGTAAACAACTTAAACCGTATCTACCTACCAGTCATATAAAGTCCTTCACGTTAAGTGGTTGTTTGTAGAATGTAAAAATGTGTTTTCTGGCAGTATTTTAAAATTAATACCCCAATACAATGAACTAGTTTCTAAGGTGAGGCCTTCATTATTTTATACAGTTAAGTGTTTTAAATTAAAAACTGCGAAAAGCTACAAATGTGAATGAAATGCACGACAAACCGATTAATTACTTATTTAAATTTAATTATTTCATTTTTTAGAGCAAATTTCGAAGAAACACACCTTTTCTGAAGGTCGAAGCGTCAATAAATATATAACAAATATAATATATATATATATATATATATATATATATATATATATATAATATATATATATAATATATATATATATATATATATATATATATATATATATATATATATATATATATATATATATATATAATATATATATATATATATATATATATATATATATATATATATATATATATATATATATATATATATATATACATATTACCGCTCACGGAAGTATGGACACCTTATTAAACTTCAGTTATACAGTGAATAACTATTCTTTTCGTATTAAATTTGGCTTTCTTTAACCCTTTGCCATTTTCATAAGACAATATTCTTTTGAATAAAAATAATTAGTCACTTGTAGATTTTCTTATAGTTGAGTCGAAAACTGGAATAAAAAAATTGTAATACTTATACGTCCTTCAACTGTCACTGGACCCTTCGAATTTTACTCTCTGTACCCATCTGTTGTTTTAGATGTTTGTTTACACTAAAAAAAACTTGTCCGCCTTCGGGAGCTTTGACTTCCAAGCTTTCCACGTTTTTCATCAGACCTTGTTCTGTTCACTTGGGTTTTTTTCACGTCTGACCTGGGCCATCACGAGTAACATCCAATGCAGAAGAACAATTCATCAGGCCGATGATTAAGCCAAATAAAAGATTATCTGCTCTAGGTATTGCTAGGGTGTGTAATCGGGGACGCGACAGAACAATATCAGTCAGTACAATAAAATGGCGTCTTCAGAAGGGTAATCTTCATAGTCGTATTGCGACTGGCGTTAACAGTAACGCCAAAAGGGAAAAATCATCATTCCTGGGCAAATGAACAGTGGAAAAACGTATTATGGACTGACGAATCCAAACTCGAAATTTTCTGACAGAGACGGAAAATCTTCGTGCGTCTGTCGAAGACTGAAAAAATGATACAAGTCTAGATTGTTTCGACTGTCAAGCATGGAGGTGAGCCTGTTTTAGAGCGAAGGGTGCTTCTCTTTGGCTAGAGCGGGGGACTTAGTAAAGTAAAAGTCAACTGCATTATGAGGAAAGAACATTAATAAAAAAATTTTAAACACAACATTAATCGTAAAGGGATTCGTCAAGATGCATGACAATGATTCTAAATATACTTCAGAGCTTTGTAAGGATTATCTAGCAAACTAAAAAGAGAAAAAATGCTTTAAATGATGGCACGACCACCACAAAGTCCAGACTGAACCCCATTCGTTCAATATCGTCCAAAGTCTAAAAATCATCTTTGAGGTCTTCTTCAAGGGGCCTGGGGATAGTTACCACTCGATACATTAAAAAAATAATCGAAAGAATGCCGAGGATAGTAAAAGCGGTATTAAATGTATTGGGCGTTTTTTTTGATGAAAATAATGTTTAATATTAAAGTTAATTTTTTTACAGTGTTGATGATGATTTTTGTTTGTTTTTTACTTGTCGTATAGTAATATTAATGTAACAAATGTTACATTAAAGGGTGTAATTTTTTTCTTTTTTTAGTGGCCATAGTTCTATAATTTTCTTTTTTTATATATATATATATATATATATATATATATATATATATATATATATATATATATATATATATATATATATATATATAATTGGAAGAACAATAATGAGGATAATAGCAGACTGCCAAACAATACGTATAGGATCACCCCAAAATTAGAGGCGAGAGAAATAAAACGATGTAGAGTTCTCTGTTATCTTACCATATTTTTATTCTCAAAATCTAGCTTTCGTCTATTGTTACAGACTTCAACAGAAGATCTACAAATCAAAAAAAAAAAAACAAACACTAGAATCAGTTAATATTAATGTTCAAATAGTCAACAACATACTTACAGGATAGTTACAATATGTAGAAAACCTCGAGAAGAATGGGGGCATTTTTATTCCCCCCATCAATCACAAACTTAAATTCACCACAACTATCTTCTTTTTATATTATACAGGAACTAATAAGAATCAATTAAACCACACTGAAGTAATATCCCTAATAAATTTGAATTTAAAACTTTAAAAATTAAAATTACCTTATTATTCTTTTTCTTGATTTTTTTTTTCTTTTTTGACATAACACATCTAAAATCTAACATAACCTATAGACGCCGTACAACATATAGGCACCGAATATTTATAGAAAATCAGATATTTAAGCAAATAAGGTCAGATTTAATCAAATTGACAGACACCCACTTACTAATCAGAAAAAAACCATCAACCCTGAGTTATTTATACAAATTACAGAGTCAGTTATTCCTTATGTATACCTCATTGGTAAGCTGCTGGAATGTGGACTTCTGTCTGTTTTCAGTTGCTTTGCGCTCATTGGTTTTTATTGTTTTAGTGAATTTTTGGGACAGCAGATACGTATAAATTGAACTTAAACCTTCTGCATTCTTTTTATGATTGACATTATTTCTACAGTTCTTTATGTAACACATTTCAAGGAAATTTCTCCGAAAAGTGTTTCTTTCAAAGTCAGGGATGAAACTTTCCTGGTATTCGACTGAATTTGCTGAAAAGAACAATAATATGACAGTTCCGAATGGTTTTGTTCTGACATCTTTCGATGTTGTTTCGTTGTTTACTAATATTCCTCGGGATCTTGTTTCGAAAATATTGGACCAACATTTTAAACTAATTGAGGAAAATTGTAAAATTCCAAAAAATAAGTTTCTTGATATCATTAAGTATTTGTATGACAATAGGTTTTTCTCTTTTGATGGTAAATTTTATAGACAGGTGTGCCAATGGGGGACGCGATCTCACCTATCATTGCGGAGACAATTATGTATAAATTACTTTATTATGTTGTGGATAATGTGAAGCTTGAATTTCCGTTTGTCTTGTATGTGGACGATTTGATACTCTCAATCCCTGGCGGGGAGGAACACAATATACTCAACATTTTTAACGCTTTTAATAAAAATATAGTTTTTACAGTGAAGGAAGGGAAGGACAATTCTGCCCTCTTCCTGAACACGTTGGTGGTCAGATCCGATGATAACATTATTAAATTAGAGTGGTATAGAAAACAATAAGTTCGGGAAGATATATTCTGTTTAATTCTTACCATCCGTTTAAACAAAAAAGCAATACCATCAGTTTTAAAGCATAGGATAACTAAAATTTGCCATCCGTCTTTTATTGGAGAATAGTTACCCTGTTAACATCTTGAGAAAGATTCTTAATAACAATGACACACCACCTATTTATGGACGCAGTGATGATTTGGGAACTGTAGATTTAAAATATGGGAAAATACAATATATTAAAGAATTCTGAGGCAATTTCGTCACTATTTAAGAACAGTAACATAAAGATTGCCGATTACGTTTTAAAAAGGTTGAATCTTTTTTACTCGAACATCAATGAAACTAATAAATTAAAAAAATCTAATATAGTGTATGAAATACAATGTGAGTGTGGTCAAATATAATGGGTGGGCCAGCTATCGGTTTAAATTTGAACCACCGGTTATTTCGAATCTGGTAATACTTATGTCATTCTATTCTGTCACAAAATTCAGTATATTATCTCCACTGAACGAAATGAATCGATTTACGCTTGAGCAACGTTGGGATTTATTGGAAATTTATTTCCAAAGCAAAGACAATTGGTCGGAAATTGCACGAAAATGTCGTACAAAATTTGGTCGCAGAGAAGGACCAACAGTGCCCGGTATACGCAAGTTTATTGCTAAAGTTCGTGAAACTGGTTTCATTGTTGATGCGCCAAGACGTGAGCGTGCTCGTACAGTGCGTACACCCGAAAATATCGAAGCTGTGGCTGAGAGTGTGCGTGAGAATCCATCAACATCAACTCGTCATCGTTCTCAAGAATTGAACATTTCACGCACCAGTTTTACGTGGAATTTTGCGAAAAGATCTCGGTATGACGCCTTACAAAGTTCAATTGGTTCAAGAGTTGAAGCCGCATGACCATCCGCTTCGTTTTCGCTTCGCTAGATGGGCCAACGAGAAACTGCACGATGATGTCGATTTTGCCAAAAAAATCATATTTTCGGATGAAGCTCATTTTTCATCTTGGTGGGTACGTTAATAAGCAAAATAGCCGTATTTGGGGCTCAGAAAACCCACACGTGGTCTTACAGAAGCCAATGCACCCATTTCTATAATCCCTAGAAACTTGAAATGAGTTCCTACTTCAACTGGAATTCTCAGAAATCGCCTCAAACGCCTCAAAACGATTATCATGCAAAACTTGGAAATTTGTTATAATTGTGATGGACACTTGTTAAGAACAATTAAATTTACCTAATATAATAAAAGGGGTTTAATTAGGTATTAAACTTTGGCATTTACATTGAAATTTCTAGCTGGGCAAATGCTTTCTGACGGTAGTGTAAGCCCAATTCGCTCACATGTAAATAAAGAAGACCACCGGGCCCAATACCAGGAAAGTTTGATACTTGACTTTGAAAGAAACACTTTTCGGAGAAATTTCCTTGAAATGTGTTATATAAAGAGCTGTAAAAGTAGTATCAATCATAAAAAGGATGTAGAAGGTTTAAGTTCAATTTATACGTATCTGCTGTCCCAAAAATTCACTAAGACAATAATAACCAATGAGGCTTACATAACGAATAATTGACCCTGTAATTTGCATAAATAACTAAGGGTTGATGGTTTTTTTCTGGTTAGTAAGTGGGTGTCTGTCAATTTGGTTTAATCTGACCTTATTTGCTTAAATATCCGATATTCTATAAAAATCGGCGGTTATGTTAGAATTTAGATGTGTCATGTCAAAAAAGAAAAAAACTCAAGAAAAAGAATAATAAAGTAATTTTAGTTTTGAAAGTTTTAAATTGAAATTTATTAGGGATATTACTTCAGTGTTGTTTAATTGCTTCTTATTAGTGCCTGTATAATATAAAAAGAAGACAGTTGTTGTGAATTTAAGTTTGTGATTGATGGGAGGAATAAAAAAGCCCACATTTTTTCTCGAGGTTTGCTACATATTTTAACATATTTTAACTATCCTGTATGTAGTTGACTACTTGAACGTTAATACTAACAGGTCCTAGTGTTTGTTTTTTGATTTGTAGATCTCCTGATGAAGTCTATAACGATAGACGAAAGCTAGATTTTTGAGAATAAAAATATAGTAAAGTAACTCTACGTCCTTTTTTTTTTTCTATCGCCTCTAATTTTGTGGTGATCCTATACGTATTATACATTGTTTGGTATATATACAAGAGTAAATTGGTAGAATCCCTAAGTAATTTTGATCTGTTTCTTTACTTTATATTTTCACCATTTCTTGCAATATGATAGCCATTTTATACTCTCCCACAATTTCGTATAATGCGATTTACATATTTATAGTTAGTATAATTAAAAAATATTTTAAAGTGGCAAAAAATGCTTTTTTCAAGATATTATGCATTATTTTTGAATTAAATTCGCGTAAGAAAATAGCTAATTTTGTTGGTACTAAATGCAGCTTTTCGTTATTTCATAGAAAATAAAATACCTGAAAAACGGTCACGAGGGACCACAAGAGGGAGTCAAAGTTTTTTCTATCTTTGTCTTCGTCCGAATTCGACACGCAGATTCCCTCTTTACTATATTTATGTTCGTCTTTACAAAACTTGCACCCGAAAATATTCATACCCAGAATACTAAAAACATCCCAAAAATCATCATTTATTCATCATCAGTCTTAATTATATACATATGAATTCATAAACAGCGTTTTGTCCAATTATTCTGATGTACAAAAGGTAAAGAAACAATACCATTTTTCGTCTTTAAAGTGTTCTGGCAAAAAAATAAATGTGTGGAAAATGAATTTGTGCAAGCTCAGGTCAGTAATACATGGTTTTTACAACTGCTCTTATTACTGTTGAATGTCCATATACTGAACATGTCACTTTAACATGCACTTTATACATTCTGTTACCAATCCAATAATCCGAATATTTGATAGTGTAAAAAAAATAGTGTTTATGAAATGCGAATTCAGTACTCTTTTTGTTTTTAAAATCTTTCTAAAGTTAAAAATCATTGAAAACGATGTTGCACACAGGGGAAAAAGTCATATAATAATATAGTATAATAAACTTAATCTGAAATTTATCCAATTACACAGAGTAATCAGTAAGAGTGCAGTAATTGTCCCCATTTATTGTTATCTTTGCTTCACTTTTATCTGAATATGAACTGACATGTATATAATTTTATTTATGTTGTATGATTTGTAAGACCCCAAAAAAAGTATGCCAGTGATTTTTTATTTGATTGTTCCATAAAGTTAACAAAAAAATTAAAATGAAGTAACTAGAGTATATTTTTTATGTTTTGTGATATTTGGAATGTTGAAGTACAATAAAATTGTTGTTTAGGTGAAAACAAATCGCAACACGGGCTATTTTTACAAAACTAGGAATTCTAAAAACTAGCGTATTTGTATTGATTCAAAATGACCGACTCGTATTGAGCAAGATCACGTCAAGTGGACCCCTCGTTTTCCACTTGATTATCAAATTCAGGTATGAGTATTTTTTCATGAAGTATTCACTATAAACAATTAATCTCCAAAACAGTTTTTAAAAATTTTCATTTTAACAACAATTTTTTCAATGACATTTTTTATGTCTTTTAGTTAAAAAATCGATAATTAAAAAGCTATTAGAGATATTCTAATGAAACTTTCAGGATTCATAGTTCCATACTTGTACTTTAATAAAATATATAGAAGTTCAAATTATTTATTTATTTTCATATTGTTAATTAAGTTTTAAGTTAACAAATGAAAACTTCAATGATTTCTCCCTCAAAAAACGAAATTTTTTTTCTCGGTATTATGCATTAAAGGTCAAAGTAACAGAATCCGCAAAAAAATTTGACTGCTCGTGATTAGATTAAACAAAAAAAAATTATTTATGACAGGCGGTGAGCGCTGTCGGTACGGCGCACTGCCGCGCGTCGTTGACTTACCTTTCGATCTACTCAGTAATTATAAATAAGGAACAATACTTTATTTTTTAAATAAAAATAATGTTATTTAATGAATAATTTTATTTAAACACATTACATAAAATCAATTAATAAAATATTTTTTAATTGTTAAAAAAACGAAGAAATTGAATAAGTTATAATTTCATTATAAATCTATCCGTATTGCGTTATTTTTTTTAAAAAACTTTATTTCTAATAACTTTAACGTCTTTGGAAAAAAGCTTGCACTCGAGTGATGTACGAGGCATGTTTTTTAAGTAAGTACCGTTTTGCGATTCCGCCGCCGCAGCGATACGGTCGGCGTTCCGCGCATGCGCGCTGGTAACCTACATCTCATGTCTACGCACTGACGCCATTACAGTCTGATTCTTCATTGTATACGTTGTTTACTGAGTGTTTAAGATGCCTCCGACAATCGTGAGTCCCGCCGATTGTGAAGTACGGGCTGTTATACGATTTCTTAGTGCTAAAGGCGTAAAACCGATCGATATTCATCGTGAGATCTGTGAAGTTTACGGACAAAACATTATGAGTGATGGAATGGTAAGGAAATGGGTGAGAGCATTTAAAGATGGCCGCACAAATGTGCATGATGAAGAACGGAGTGGGCGTCCTTCGGTCGTTAATGAAGATTTGTTGCAGAAAGTGGACGAAAAGGTGAGAGAAAACAGACGCTTTACAATTTCATCATTGTGCGACTGCTTTCCTCAATATTCTCGTAGTGTTTTGTATCGCATTGTGACCGAGAACTTGAATTACCGGAAATTGTGTTCACGTTGGGTTCCAAAAATGTTGACGGATTTGCACAAAACCCAACGTTTAGGCAGTGCATTGACTTTCCTTGAGCGGTACCACAATGAAGGTGAACATTTTTTAGACCAAATTGTTACTGGTGACGAAACATGGGTGGCCTACGTCACACCAGAATCGAAACAACAATCCATGGAATGGCGACATTCATCATCACCCAAAAAAGTGAAGTTTAAGCAAACAATTTCTGCCCGCAAAATCATGTGCACAGTTTTTTGGGACAGAAAAGGAGTATTGCTAGTGGAGTTTCTGCCTCGTAATGAGACAATCAATGCAGCGTCTTATTGTGAGACATTGAACAATCTGCGTCGTGCAATCCAGAACAAAAGACGTGGCAAGTTGAGTAAGGGTATCGTTTTTGCTGCATGACAATGCCCGTCCACATGTGGCTAATCGGACCAAAGATCTCATCAAATCTTTTAAATGGGAAACTCTAGATCATCCTTCATACAGCCCTGATCTGGCGCCCAGCGACTACCATTTGTTCCTGCACTTGAAGAAGCACCTGGGTGGTCAGCGTCTTCAAGACGATAACGAAGTCAAAACATTTGTGATACAGTGGTTAACAAGTCAGGCGGCAGAATTTTATGAGGAGGGTATTCAAAAACTGGTGCCACGTTATGACAAGTGCCTCAATATTCACGGAAATTATGTAGAAAAGTAGATTAAGGTACAGGCTTTCATGTAAAAATAAAATTATAACGATATCTTTGCACGTCTTTTTTTAATTCCAAAACGGTACTTACTTAAAAAACATGCCTCGTATTATTTAAAGCTTTGTAATAATGATACTGGTGTGTATTTTTAATTGTAACAGATTGCTCATACCGTGATTTATATTTTTTTTCATGAGAGTCATGGTCTTGTTGAGAGCAAAAACCAAAATTAACTTTTTTAAATGAATTTTCAGCCCATTCAAACAATGAAAGCCCATTTGTGATGTGCTTATCATTATCCCGTTGAAGATTTGCGCGATAAGCTTTTCACACTTCCTGCCAAACCATCACATGCTCCTTTCCGTGAGATGTAGCATAGAAGTTCCATTCCGCGTCAACATTAAAATCGTTTTTTGTGGTTAGTTAAATTTGCAAAATTATACTTATTTTTGTACTGAGAAGCAGCTCCGTCCGAAAAATAGGAAATTTTTTTAATCTTATCTGCCCCGAACTTATTTTTTAAGAATTCAATCAATTTAGAATTAAAAAAGTGAACTGAACTCGCGTCGTGACTAACTTTTTCTGAAATTATAACATAGTTTTCATGTTTCATTTCTTCATTCTCTCTATAATACACTACGTAAGGGTGAATTGTAGCCTGGGTGTTAGTCCAATGATGAGACGATAAATTCTCCATCCTCAACAGATTCTTTCTTTTCAGTAAAATATGATACTTGAGATCTTGCAAGGAAATCATGTCTCAATAATTCAGGCCATTTTTGTTTTAAATCATTAAAAAAATCTTCTTTGTTTTTTTTTTTCTTCAACTATTTCAGTCCTGTAAATTTCAAGCAGAGTAATTAAGTTATAATATTTATAAAAAAACGAATAACAAAAAACTGAACTTTTCCCTACCTGTCGGTACTTTTCCATTGGCTGTATGTAATTGCATTAACTTCATTATTATCAAGCAATAGTTTTAATTTGTTTATAACATTATCAGTTCCTGGGCATTTAGTACACTTTGAAAAATAGCACAATGATGTTGATTCTTGGCAAACAGAGCTTTTGATTAAATCATTCGAACTTTCCGATAAAATTATTCGCTTTTTTTTAGTTCATTTTTTAATCCGTTCAACTGTAATTTGACATTTTGATGAATTTTACACACACACACACATTATGAGTCCCACTCTTGCCAGCAAATATACATTCACGTGGACGGAGATTTTGAAATTTTGTTAGTCCAATCTTCTCGTAGGGAAAAGCTTCAGTGAATTTCTTATATAACTTATGAATATTATATAATAATAATCCTTTTTGTTTATGAACTTAATTTCCGTTTTCCATCACCAATATATAATCTTTAAACCCAGGCATTACGCGACTGACATCATCAGATAAATAAAAAGCTTTAATGCGCCCGATTGTTTCATTTTTTAGAGTTTTTCCCTTTTTAATTGTGGGCTGTGATGCGAATCCCCTTTCTTCCCTGATTTTTTTTGCCGTTTTAACCATTCGTTTGGAAACTTTAAATTCTCTCCTTATCATTTTTATCGACCAATCTGGAGAAAGCGTGGTCAAAACTTGAATTTTGTCAGCTCTACAATTTTTACTATTAAAAGCAGATTTAAAATTATTAAGCAAGAGATCATTAGGATTAATTTCATTATTTATATTGTTATTATTATTCATCACTTTATTCATAACACTCTTTAAAGCTTTTTGACATTCCGTTGCATTTGATAGTCGCTTCACTTTGATTGGAGGTTCACCAATCTCCAATAACACTTTATTAACTTTATCAATTTCTAATTTGTTGTCGACAGGGTCACATTGGAAAGAAGGGTCTTTTTTTCATTATCTTCAATAACATAGTTTGATGATTCAGGCTCATTGACATCAGAACATTTATTAACAGATAACTCACCAGGAATTTCAGGTTTTCGACCCAAATAAATACCCCGTTCACACGAATTGCACATATAATTCCCAATAAAATCTTTAAAATCATGGGCACGGTTTTTTATAATTAAAACTAGATTCTTAATAATTTTTTTACGATTTTTTTTATTGAACAGATTACAGCATTTATTCACGCGACCCATGATAAATCAAAAACAAAATTATGAACACCAATACAATTTAACATAAATCTGAAACAAACTAATTAAATTTAGATCAATAAAAACTGTTAAACACAAATTTATTAAACGAAAATTCTTAACTTTAAAATTTATTCAGTGATGTGTTTATAAACGGATTTAACAAACGAACTAAAATGGCTTGTGATATTCGTTTGTTATTCACGTATATGTATAAAAATAACAAATGAAGAAAATAACCGAACACAATTTTTTTTTAATCTAAAAATGGAGTAACGCTGGGTAACTAGTAAAGTTTACATTTATTAATTGAAAATTGACAATATTGTTTAAGACCTAAAATAAATATAATTAGTACAGTTCGTAAAAAACGATAAGAAAAATAAAATAACAGAATATTGCTAAATTTTTGATATCTTCGTTTTTTTAACAATTAAAAAATATTTTATTAATTGATTTTATGTAATGTATTTAAATAAAATTATTCATTAGATAACATTATTTTTATTTAAAAAATAAAGTATTGTTCCTTATTTATAATTACTGAGTAGATCGAAAGGTAAGTCAATAACGCGCGGCAGCGCGCCGTACTGACAGCGCTTACCGCCCGTCATAAATAATTTTTTTTTGTTTAATCTAATCACGAGCAGTCAAATTTTTTTGCGGATTCTGTTACTTTGATATTTAATGCATAATACCGAGAAAAAAAAATTTCGTTTTTTTAGGGAGAAGTAACATTGAAGTTTTCATTTGTTAACTTAAAATTTAATTAACAATATGAAAATAAATAATTTGAACTTCTATATATTTTATTAAAGTACAAGTATTAAACTATGAATCCTGAAAGTTTCATTAGAATATCTCTAATAGCTTTTCAATTATCGATTTTTTGACTAAAAGTCATAAAAATTTTCATTAAAAAAAAATTGTTGTTAAAATGAAAATTTTTAAAAACTGCTTTGGGGATTAATTGTTTATAGTGAATACTTCATGAAAAAATACTCATACCTGAATTTGATAACACAGCCCCACAAAAAAAAAAGTGGGGTATACTTTTGATGCGATATATCAGATCCGTAGTATTTTTGCCCGCTGATCACGAATCTGACGTCAGAATATCGCCATCACATCTCAATTTTTTTCTAACCTCAAAAAATAGGTAAAATTAGTAAAAATTAAGAAAAATATACTCCTAAAAAATTGATTCAAGCTTTTTCATGAATCCAAAGATGTATTAATATGTATTCGGACACGCTAAGCTAATATTCATCTGTTGGATTAAGCCATACAGTTCTGTTTTCTTTCTAACCTCAATAAATCAGACAGATATAGTGTTTCTCGAATACAAAAACGAATTCAAATTAAAAATTCAACCGATTCTTACCAAATTTGGTACACGGGGGTTTTTTGGGTTGCTGATCATGAATCTGAGGTCGGATTTGCAAAATTCAAAATGGCGGATCCAAGATGGCGGACAAAATTTTTGAAAACAAACCGATTCCTACCAAATTAGGTATACAGTTGGGGAATCCTCAAACCTGATACTCTTAAACCCTAAACCCTGAAATCTTAGACTCCCACACCCTGTAACCTCAAAAAATAGACCTCAATAACCCTGTAACTTTAAAATGAGACCCGATAAACTCAAAACCAGGACTTTTAACCCATATACTCTTAAATAGTAGACCCTTAAGCCCTAGAATTGCGAAGGTTAGACCCGCGCCTAACTTTCCTTTTTTGGCTGTATCTTGTTCTTTTTCCGCGAATGACCTATTCAAAGGCTTTCTGCCCAAACGCTTTTTGAGGACTTGTTTCTCTTTTTAGCGACCAGCAATAGTCCGCTAGCATATGGTCATCCCATCGTCCTTGATACCGATTTTCTATGATTTTCAGATCTTGGTGAAAACGTTCCCCTTGCTCCTCACTGTAGTCACCAAGATTATCTGGGAAATCATCGATGTGGGAGTCCAGGAAATGTAATTTTAGATTCATTAAGCAACCTAATGATTGAAAATTTTTTACCATTTTCTCGACTATTTCTTTGTACTTAGGACTTTATTATTTCCCAAAAAGTTTGTTGCGACTTCTTTAAAACTAAGCCAAGCAGCTTTTTCAACTTTATTCATTTTAGTAACAAATAATGAATCTTGAAACAATTTTCTTATTTGTGGCCCGTCAAATACGCCTGCCTTAATTTTAGCTTCAGAAAATTTCGAAAATTTTTTATGCAAATATTTGAAACATGGGCCGTTTGTATCTAATGCTCTCGTGAATTGCTCCATAAGTCCAAGCTTAATGTGAAGCGGGGGAATAAGAACTTTTCTTGGATCTACCAATGGTGGAAACAATACATTATTTTCACCAGGAGTGAACGATTCTCTTGTTGGCCAAATTTTTTTTCTTATAATGACGTTCCCTGTCTCTGCTATTCCACAGACATTTATAATAGGGATAAAGTGTAAACCCTGACTGTTGGCCAAGCAATATTGTTCCAATTTTCAGATTTCCACAAATTTTCCAGTTATGATTAGCATATTTTATTTTTATTAAAAGCTGCTTCATTTTTTTCATATTGCTCTTCCATAACTGTGGAATGAGCAATCGGAATGGGAGCGTAAACGTTGGTATTATGCAGCAAAACTGCCTTAATGCTCCGTTTAGAAGAATCAATGAACAGTCTCCATTCTTCAGGATCGTATGAGTTATTTTGAAATTCATCCATTAGACCTTTTACATCGGTACAATATGAAAGTGACAATTCCTCGTCCATTGTGAAATATTTTCGAAATTCTTCATCTCTGTTTCTATAATAAGAAATCGTAGCTTCTGGCTTAAGTAAATGTCTTTTCTTTAAAAAGGAAGCAAGATGCTCTGAACCATCTTTGGATAAGCCTAAATTTCTGACTAGATCACTAAGTTTTGACTGTGATACGAGTATTGGTTCTGGTTTACGGTTGTATGGTAGAAATTCTTTATCTGTGTCACTAGTATATGATAGGTTGTCATTAGAACATTCATTAGCAACAGTGTTTGAATATTTTTCGACAGTCTCAATGTTTTCGGCATGAACTGATAAGGTGAAATCATTTGTTTCCATAACATCAGCATCAAGTGGTTCAGGAGACGGAATTAGTTTAGTTGGTCTTGTTACTGTCGAAACATCGTTATAAGTAATAGTGCTTTTATTTTTTCGGTTATGCCTAGATACAACATTCATACAAAAGTAGCAATCATTTTCACTGTATGGTCTATTCTATATTGCTGATCTGGAATATTTAATCGCCTTCTTATTGATGTACAACATTATTTTGCAAGAACTGCAAATGATGTGGGGGAACCCAATCTGTATCCTGGTGCTGTATTTCAATGTTTAAAACAATCCTTATATAAGGTTTTAATCTTCGGTGACCCCATTTTACTCAATACGTGTTGACAGCAAATATAACAAAATGAATCACTGTTTTTTATCGTACTTATGAAAAGCCCTTGTACCGTGAGACCGTTTTCTTGTAGCATTATACTCTACATGAGCCAAGTCACCCACACATGAAGAGCTACGGTCGCTGGATGACGACCGCTGCGGGCCCGCTTTCCCACCCTGACCAACCGCCGATACTGGGTTTCCGAGTCCCTGCATCGTAATTCTCTTTCTTCTATCTGCCATGATGGCATCTAAGCCGTTATCCAGGGACTCTGCCGGCTAGTGGAGTAACACCGTTGCCCACCGTCACCACGTGGAGGTGCCCTGGATGCAGATAGAAGAATAAAAATCGACCGATGAATCTTCTCTTCTTTCTCGGCGTTCAAAATGGCGCGAAAACATCTGCCATCTTGAATTTTGCAAATCCAACCTCAGAATCGTGATCAGCGACCCAAAAAATCCCCGTGTACCAAATTTGGTAAGGATCGGTTGAATTTTAATTTGAATTCGTTTTTGCATTCGAGAAGCACTATATCTGTCTGATTTATTGAGGTTAGAAAGAAAACAGAACTGCATGACTCAATCCAACCGATGAATATTAGCTTAGCGTGTCCGAATACATATTAATACATCTTTGGATTCATGAAAAAGCTTGAATCAATTTTTTAGGAGTATATTTTTCTTAATTTTTACTAATTTTTACCTATTTTTTGAGGTTAGAAAAAAATTGAGATGTGATGGCGATATTCTGACGTCAGATTCGTGATCAGCGGGCAAAAATACTACGGATCTGATATATCGCATCAAAAGTATACCCCACTTTTTTTTTTTGTGGGGCTGTGTAATCAAGTGGAAAATGGGGGTCCACTTGACGTGATCTTGCTCATTATGTATTGAGTCAAAATCTATAAGTAATTTCAAGATTGAATTAAATATGCTCGTATATTTTTTACTGCTGCGGACTATTTTATTACATGTCCCGTGCATAAATTTGTTTTTCCGTATAGGGTAGCAACTCTGCATTTTTTTATTACACTGTAAGTAGGCACATTTTATAGTACACTTAATAAAAAGCCTTATATAAATATATGTTGGTAATTAGGAAAACTGATGTCCAAGTATACTTTTGGTTCTATGTACAAGAGTTTTTTGTGTATGTAAAATAGAGTTCTTGTGCAGTATCAGGTGCAAATAAATTTAAAATAAACTGAAAAAGAAGATTGTGTCCTTTAGAAGTCATAGTGGTGTACACAGTATACAGAATCTTCTAAACATCAAACTAAATTATATTTAATTAAATAATCTAAATAACGTATGTACACAATTATAAGACAATAATTATAATCAAATGCCACCCCTACCCTTTTTGATCAATAATATTAATTTGGTACTAGTGTAGTTAAATATCGTCACAGTCCTAAATGAGGATTTTTATCACAACTTGATAAACATGTATATATATATATATATATATATATATATATATATATATATATATATATATATATATATATATACAGTCAGTCCAAAACAGTCCATACAGCACCTCCTTTCTATGCTATTTTGCTGTTATAACTAATTAATTGGAATTATGAGAAAAAACATGTTTAAATTAATATTTGAAACTTAACCAACGAGGATTAGTATTAAAAACAACTCAGGAACATTTTATTTAGAAGTGACATCATTGTTATAAAAATATAAACAAAATTAATGTAAAAAAAGTCTCCATATACTCAAGAACTGCAGTGAAAAAAAACACGTTATAATCAGCCGCATTTTATCAAGCTATCAATTGCTAAAAAACTGCTGAAACTGAAATCAAATGAATAATTTTCGGCCATACTTTATAATCTGTCACTTGTTACTCGTAATTTTGCAGTGGGTTTTCAAAGTAGTATTAAAAATGAGCGAGAGAAATTGTGCAATTTCATTTCAAATTCAAAAAATCATAATTGATTTGTGGAAACATGGAAAATCGTACAGAACCATAGGAAAAATTGTTAAAAAGTTGCATGCTACTGTTCAGTACATTGTAAACCAGTATAAATTAACAGGTTCCTATAAAATTCGGCGATGCTCCGGTCGTCACAAAAAACTGACTCCACGTGAAGAGGCCAGTAATGTTAGACAAATAATTATAGATCCCAAGAAAAGTGCACTAAAATTAAAAGGAGAAGTACAGGAACTATTTTCGAAAAATGTTTGTTCACAAACAGTGAGAAATTGTTTACCCAGGGTAGGCGATAAGGAATGTGAAGCCAGGAAGAAGCCGTTAATTTCGGAACCTAATCGCAAACAGCGATTAGCTTTTACTAGGGAATACGTTACTAAACCTCCTGAATTTTAGGAATCCGTAATCTTTAGTGATGAAACTAAAATTAACTTTTTTGGGTCTGATGCAGAACAGAATAAGGAAATAAAAGAGATAGAACTAAGCTATGAAGAAGTAAAGAAGACAATAAAAAACACTCAAAAATAATAAATCTGCAGGGCCTGGGGGTGTGGTAAATGAAATGATTAAGTATGGGTCTAATAAATTACATCGAATGCTGAGAAACATGTTCCACAGAGCTATAAATGGAGAAAAAATACCAGAGGAATGGTCAAAAGCTTATATAGTATCTATATTTAAAAAGGGAGACCGCAGAAAATGCACAAACTATAGAGGCCTAAGCCTTAAAAATATCATGGAGGAAAATATAAAAGGAAAAATTGGAGCAGACCAAGCAGGCTTTACGGCCGGAAAATCATGGATAGACCACATATACAATATAAAACAAACAATGGAAAAAAAACTGGCAAAGAATAGAGAAGTTCATCTAGCCTTCATAGACATAAGAAAGGCCTATGACTCAGTACCATGACAAAGATTGTGGAACGCAATGAAAGAAATAGGCTTGACAAAGAACTAATATACGCAGTAAAAGCTCTCTACGAAAACAACACAGTGAACATAAAAATAGGACATAAAATAGGGAAGAGATTCCAAACATCAAAAGGCCTATTACAAGGATGCTCTACATCTCCAACACTATTCAAAATATACCTCGAACAAACATTAAAAAAATGGGAGTCCCAATACGAGAAGATTACTTATATACTCTAAGTTTCGCAGACGACCAAGTAATCATAGCGCAAGATGAGGTAGACCTCAGTTATATTGTAAGAAAACTGAAAGAAGAATGCACTAAAGCAGGATTAGCAATAAACTTTGATAAAACGGAATATCTAACAACAAAGGAGGGAAACGTGAAGAATCTAGAAGTCGATAACGAAACAATAATCAAACGAACCGATAGATTTAAATATTTAGGAACCATCATTTCAAAAAACGAAGAAGAGATTAAAGCTAGATTAGGACAAACGCGGACATGCATAAGACAATTAAATTCGATCCTGTGGGACAAGCACATTACAAAGAGAAACAAAACACGCATATAGAAATCAATAATACAAAGCATAATGACATACGGGTCAGAAACATGGACGATCAACAAAAATAAATCTAAAATTAACGCGGTAGAGATGGAGTATTGGAGAAGATGTTGTAGAGTGACACGTATGGAGAGAATAACAAATGAAGAAATAAGAAGCAGAATGAACTTCAAAGAGAACGCAATAAACACCATTGAAGAAAAACGATTAAAATGGTATGGACAAATAAGACGGAGCGAAGATAATAGGTGGATAAAGAAAATAACGGAGTGGAGCCCTATAGGGGGAAGAAAAAGAGGAAGACCCGGACGATCGTGGAGAGACGATGTGGACATGGAGGACAGGGGTCTAACAGATGGAGACTGGGAAGATAGAAAACGGATGGAATCAAAGGCTGAGAGAAGGAAGACAGCGTCAGCTGTAGAAAATCCTTGATATATATATGGCAGAACTAAGGTTTGGAGAAAGAATACCGCATTCGATATTAAAAACATGTGTTCTACGGTTAGCTTTTACTAGGGAATATGTTACTAAAACTCCTGAATTTTGGGAATCCGTAATCTTTAGTGATGAAACTAAAATTAACCTTTTTAGGTCTGATTGCAGAACTAAAGTTTAGAGAAAGAAAAATACCGCATTCGATATTAAAAACATTTTGTTCCACGGTGAGACAAGGTGGTGGCAATGTTCTGCTTTGGGAATGCATGTCCGCTGGAGGGGTTGGAAATTCACATTTTATTAATGATACCATGGATCAACATGTTTATCTGAACATTTTGAGAGAGAATTTAAGAGAAAGGTCCAAAAATTATAACTGGAAAAAAGATATATTTTCCAACAGGACATACCCCAAACTTGCTGCGAAAATAGATTATCCATAATGTGCGACAGCAGCTTCATACACCTCCGCAATCACCCGATGTTAACCCCATCGAATACTTATGGGGGGAATTTAAACGGCGCGTTCGCAACATAATGTTTAAAATAAAGAAGAATGAAAAAACAGAATATTGAACGAATGAGAAAACATGCCAGCAGAAGTTACTAGAAAGCTGGTTGCAAGCAATACAAAAAAGTTACAAGATATTATCAAGGCCAAGGGCGGTCCCACTAAATATTTAGTTTAAACGAAATTGTTATTTTCCGTTAAATACCGTCCAACTATTATTGGTAATTGTTGAGTGTATGGAGACTTTTTTGACATTAATTTTATTTACATTTTTATAACAACGATGCAACTTTTCAATAAAAATGTTCCGTAGTTGTTTTTAAATCTAATCCTCGTTGGTTAAGTTTCAAATATTAATTTAAACATGTTTTCTCGTAGTTCCAATTAATTAGTTAAACATAACAGAAAAATAGGATAGAAAGTAGGTGGTGTATGGAGAGTTTTTGGACTGGCTGTTTATATGTATGTATATATATATATATATATATATATATATATATATATATATATATATATATATATATATATATACATATGAGTACATTTTTACAAAAATGTAAATTTCGATTTTAAAAATATCTTTGTTGTGACTAACATTACTAGGCATAGATATGATAGTGACCTATCTGTGAAGATGTAACGTTTTGAGTGATTATTAGAATTGATTTAATATACAGGATTCCGCAAAGTAATTGTTAAAAATGTTTTTTTATGATCTGTCTACCAAATATGGATCATTTATAATTTATTAGGTTCACACATTTTTACTTTATTATTTTTATTGAAATCGAGGAGTATCAATGTTAGTGTAGCAGTTAAAAGAGGCAGCAGCAGCAAGATCTTGTAAAATGATATTTTGTAGGGAAGTTAAGTTTTCGGTTTTCCACCAGTGTTTTTTCTGAATTAAATTGGCAATAATTTGATATATTTTTTTAATTATGATTAATCAGTAAAGAAATGTAAGAAATCTACTGTTTTTATTAATGCTGATTATCCTAGTTTTATTAAACTCTCTCTTCAGTCTCAATTCCTCGTGGGGGATGTGCTGGCCCATTCGTTGCCTTGTGGGATGTTTTCCTCCACATTTCTTCATCTTGCACTTCGTGCACCAGTGTATGAATTGGTTTGTTCCTAAGATGGATAATTTGGTCCACCCAACGGGATGGGGAACGTCCTAACATTCCTGATCTTTTATCTTGATGTGGCCTGCAATGTGGGCTTAAAAAGGGCTTAAAAATTTAATGATTTTTGTTTTGATAATGTTCGAAATAGGTTGTAAGCCCATTGTGTGTTATGATGTAATTAAACTAAAGAAAAGTAAAATAAATGATTGTTCTTGGAGCACGTTTATTTTTTGAGTAAATTTTAGATATTTCAAGTTAGTTTTTATAATAATTGCCACTAATATTTTATATTGTTGGAAATGGATAAACATAGCATAACAAATAAATTTTGCAGAATCCTATATAGATTTTACTGGGAAAACCACCCTCATTAGAAAATTAAAAATAAACCTTTACTTACCTAAAAATAAATATAAAAAGAATAAGCAAAGAGAAAAAAATGGCAACGTTATCCATCGTTCGTAACATAACGAACAATTGCCTTCTCAGATTCGGCATGAAACGGACAAGTTTTAATATTCTTAAAAGGCGAAATGTTCTCAAAACGGAAAGGCCCGAATCCGTATGCAATTCATCAGTATCTGAAACGTTTTTGAATAATTCTATTGCGCTAGAATAAAAAAAAGTTACTTGAATATTGTATTGCTATCACGTAAATATTTGTTCAATAATTACATAGTGAGCTAGTTGAATTGGTCTGTAAGTAATATACACAACACAAGGACTTTTTAAAAATACAATTAGTACAATAAAATATTTTGGTCTTTGTTGGAAATTCATAATAAATTATACAAAACACAACACTATGTTTTAATTTCCAATATATTTAAAGTCACTTGACAATTGTTTCACCATACAATTACCTAAGATTATGGTAATCATTATATTATATTATTTACAGACAGAATTATTTTAAGAATGCAAATCTGTGGTACTATTTCCGAGAACTAATAAAGATTAAGTAGGGTGAATGGTTTAGGTCTACCTGTTCGTTTAATAATTGATTGGAGTTTTTTCCGTTTGTTAATTTCAAGACATTCAAGTAAATTTAATTTTTTAGATTTATTTTCTACATGTAGGATTTTTAACGTATCATCAAAATTATGGGATTCGTTTATGCGTAATGTGTTTGTCCAACGTAGGTTTTATTACAAGATTCACAATTTAATAGATAAACTCCTGATTTTTTAAGGATTTCTTAGATTTGGTTTTGTTATTCAAAATTATACTCCCTAAGGAATTACTGGTTTTGAATGCTATTTTATTGTTCTTTTTTATTAAATGTTTGGAAATTGTTCTAGTTATTTTCCCTGTGTATGTGAGTGTACTAAATTTTCCTTTTTTTGTCATTAATTGTGGGATAAATTAGAGAAATTGCTTGTTTAAAGGATTTTTTATTCAAGATATTATCTATAATGTTGAGGTCATATCCATTATTAATTGCTATTTGTTTGATTTATGTTGAATTTTTTGTTGAAATTAGTTTTAGGCATGGGGATATGTAACAATCTATGTATGAAAGAGTTAAAAGCTGCCATTTTGTGAGAATAAGGGTGGGATGAACTATTGTGTATGACTGTGTCAGTATGTGAAGGTTTTATTATATTCCCTAATTAAATTACGCAAAAAGGATTTCCCTATTAGACCAGTTGTATCGTTTGTTACGGCACCATCAATCAAATTATCACAAAAACTTATCCCTTTACTACGACAACACCGCAAATTTAAACCGAAATATAGTATATCCAATGCCTATGAACTAATTCATAAAATTAAAAATATTAAGTTACCGGAAAAAAAATTCTAGAATTATCTCATTTGATGTACAAAACTTATTTCCTAGTATCCTACCATATGAAGTCATAGAATTAGTAGATAAGCTCTTAATCAAGAATAAAGTAAACGAAAATTATTAAACGGGATATTTTAGATTTACTTACGACGTGCTTGGATCAAAACTATTTTGAATTCAACGATAACTTTTATACATCTAAAGAAGGTCTAATAATGGGTAATCCTTTAAGCCCTTTACTAGCGGAAATTTTCATGGATCATTTAGAACTAAAAATTCATGAAAACGCAGTAAGCAAAAATATTGTTTACTGGTATAGATATGTTGACGATATCATTTCCTGTTTTACGGGAACAGATAGACAACTAACGATCCTCCTTAACTTCCTAAATAATTTGCATCCTAATATTAAATTTACCATAGAATTAGAAACTAATAACTCTCTAAATTTCTTAGACATATCTATATCAAAAGTGAACAATAAACGCGATTTCTCGATTTTTCACAAACCTTCACATACTGACACATACATACACAATAGTTCATCCCACCCTTATCCTCACAAAATGGCAGCTTTTAACTCTTTCATACATAGATGGTTACATATCCCCATGACTAAAACTAATTTTAACAAAGAATTCTACATAATCAAACAATAGCAATTAATAATGGATATGACCCCAACATTATAGATAATATCTTGAATAAAAAATCCTTTAAACAAGCAATTTTTCTAATTTATCCCACAATTAATGATAAAAAAGGAAAATTTAGTACGCTCACATACACAGGGAAAATAACTAGAACAATTTCCAAACATTTAATAAAAAAGAACAATAAAATCTCATTCAAAACAAGTAATTCCTTAGGGAGTATAATTTTGAATAACAAAACCAAATCTAAAAAATCCTTAAAATCAGGAGTTTATCTATTAAATTGTGGATGTTGTACTAAAACCTACTTTGAACAAACTGGTAGATCTTTTGAAACTCGCATTAAAGAACATAAATATAGTTATTTAAAAAATAAGAACAATTCACATTACGCAACCCATATAATAAACGAATCCCATAATTTTGATGATACGCTAAAAATCCTACATGTAGAAAATAAATCTAAAAAATTAAATTTGCTTGGATGTCTTGAAATTAACAAACGGAAAAAACTCCAATCAATTATTAAACGAACAGGTAGACTTAAACCATTCACCCTTACTTAATCTTTATTAGTTCTCTGAAATAGTACCACAGATTTGCATTCTTAAAATAATTCTGTCTGTAAATAATAAAGGGTGTTTTTTTATAGAGGTATAAAACTTTAAGTTGGCAAAACTTTTTTAACTGGCGGCTATTTTGTCAGCTGTCAAGTGATTTATGTTTAGTTTGGTTTGGCATTTCAACATGAATAGACTGACGCCTGAACAACGCTTCCAAATTGTGCAAATTTATTTTGAAAATCATGGTTCTGTTCGAAATACGTATCGCGCACTACGTTCATTTTACAGTCAACATAATCGTCCATCCAATTAATTCGATTAACTATGGAACGTTTTCGCACCACGTTTACTCTAAATGATAATACGCATCCACAGAGACGTCGTACAGTGCGTACAGAAGAAGTCATTGCTGCTGTAGAGCGTAGCGTAGAAGAAGACCCGAATCAGTCTATCCGCCATCGTGCACAGGAATTGGATATGTGTCCATCCACTTTATGGAAGATTTTGCGGAAAGATCTCGGTTTGCGTGGTTACAAAATCCAACTCGTGCAACAATTAAAGCCACACGATCACCTAGCAAGGCGTAGATTCGGTGAATGGGCCCAAAACAAGATTGCCGTTGATCCCGATTTTCATAAGCGAATTTTGTTTAGCGATGAAGCTCACTTTTGTTTGAATGGATACGTCAATAAACAAAACTGCCGTATTTGGAGTGATGATAATCCTCAAGTGTATGTTGAGACACCGTTACATCCAGAAAAACTGACTGTTTGGTGTGCTTTATGGGCTGGTGGAATCATTGGTCCGTACTTCTTTAAAAACGATGCTGGTCAGAACGTTACAGTCAATGGTGACCGCTATAGAGCCATGATTACTGACTTTTTCGTTCATCAATTGAACAACCATGATGTGCAGGAGCTGTGGTTTCAACAAAACGGCGCAACATGTCACACAGCTCGTGCTACAATTGATTTATTGAAGGAAACGTTTGGTAACCGCATAGTTTCACGTTTCGGACCCGTGAATTGGCCTCCAAGATCGTGCGATTTAACGCCGCTAGACTATTTTCTGTGGGGTTATGTGAAGTGGCTAGTCTACGCTGATAAGCCCGAAACGATTGACCACTTGGAGGACAACATTCGCCGCGTTATTGCCGATATACGGCCACAAATGTTGGAAAAAGTCATCGAAAATTGGACCTCCAGATTAGACTACGTCCGAGCCAGCCGTGGCGGTCATATGCCAGAAGTCATATTTAAATTATAATGCCAGAAGATTATCTTTCGAATAAAGTAAATTTCATGTCAATTTAAAAAATTCATCTTTGTTTTATTCCATTTCAAAGTTCTATACCTCTATAAAAAACACCCTATATAATAAAATGATTAGCATAATCTTAGGTAATTAAGGATAGTTTTAAGCACTATTTAACCAGGGATTACTATTGGAAATTAAAACATAGTGTTTTAGTGTTTTATATAAAATATTTTGGTGTAAATGTGTAAATATTTTTAAAACTGAATAGCCCATATCTGCATGCAATTCTCCAGTTTATGCATCTAAAAAAAAAAAGAAGACTTACCTTAGAACGACAATGACTCCATCGAAAACATTAAACCCATTTGAAATGTATCCAAAAGGACCTTCCGCAATAACTTTCAGTATCATTTCGACAGCAAAAACACCAAAAAAATAACATTAGTAACTTCGACACAATGCGTCAGCCATTCAGACTGCTGATGATGCTCTATACCCATTGAAAGAGTATTTATTAAAATTGCTAAAAGTATTCCGTGTTGAAATAACTGGTGTTCTACCAACCGTTTGATGTATTTTCTAAAAGTTTTTAAAGCCTTCACTATTCCTTTGATTAGCATGCAGGAACATACGTAGAATTTTGAGCGCGTTTCGTTTTTGTATTCTGCTTCACAGTGCCACATGTCTATGCAACAACTAAAATCCTACAAATGAAGATATAAACTATATATATATATATATAAATATATATATATATATATATATATATATATATATATATATATATATATATATAAATATATATATATATATATATATATATATATATATATATATATATATATATATATATATATATATATACATATATGTATATAACATATATATATATATATATATATATATATATATATATATATATACGCGGCTGGTTTGAAAAGTCCGTGCAAAGTCCGAGAGATGGCACCACCGGCGCGTATCGAGGTCATGTTTAGTTAGTAGCATCTCTTGAATGAACGCACACCAACTTTCAGCCATATTGCTCTATTTCTTTGTGTTTGGCATTCGTGTGAATCAAGGAAGTCGAGTGATTTTCAAGAAATGGACGAAAAAGAATTTCGTGTGGTGATTAAACATTACTTTATGAAAGGCAAAACGCCTCAGGGGACTAAAGAGAAGCTTGATAAACATTATGGTGACTCTGTACCTTCGATTAGAACAGTTTATAAGTGGTTTCAAAATTTCGGACTGGCCATATGGGCACAAGTGACGCTGAACGTTCTGGACGGCCTGTGGAGGTTACGACTCCAGAAATCATTGATCAAATCCATTATATGGTGATGGATGACAGAAGAGTTAAGGTGCGTGAGATTGCTAGTGCTGTGGGCATCTCGACTGAACGGGTACATAATATTTTGCTTAAACATTTGGACATGAGAAAGCTATCCGCAAGATGGGTGCCGCGATTGTTCACGCTTGACCAAAAACGGAATCGTGTGAAGTGTTGCAAGGATGGTTTGCAGCTGTTCCAGAAGAATCCGGAGGACTTTAAGCGTCGTTTCGTCACTGTGGATGAAACATGGATACATTACTATACTCCTGAGACCAAACAACAATCTAAACAATGGGTTACCAAGGGGGAATCTGCACCAAAAAAGGCGAAGACCGTTCCTTCGGCCGGAAAGGTTATGGCGACTGTCTTTTCGGATTCGCAAGAGATAATCCTCATCGACTATCTAATTTAAAAGGGTAAAACTATTACAGGTGAATATTATTCATCGTTATTGGACCGTTTGAAAAACCGAGCTGCAAGAAAAACGCCCGCGATTGGCCCACAAGAAAGTCCTTTTCCATCACGACAAACACACCTCAGCAGTTGTGGTCGCAAAATTAATGGAAATAGAATAAGGATTCCAACTCGTTTCACATCCCCCCTATTCCCCAGACTTTGCTCCCTC
>CM032455.1:179218833-179415368 GCA_019049505.1 Pachyrhynchus sulphureomaculatus | reverse complement strand
ATATATATATATATATATATATATATATATATATATATATATATATATATATATATATATATATGTATATATATATATATATATATATATATATATGTTTATATATATATATATATATATATATATATATATATATATATATATATATATATATATGTGTATATATATATATATATATATATATATATATATATATGTATATATATATATATATATATATATATATATATATATATATATATATATATATATATACAGTGGGTTGCCAAATTATTAGGGGCAGTAAAAAAAATTGTAAATTTAAAGTATTTATTACAGATATGAAAGATAACATGGTTATTTACTTACAAAATGTTTTTATTCATACATGGTGATTATTAATCTTAGATATTAAAACCTAAGATAATTAATCAAGATAATGTAAATAGAAAAAATATAACTACTAACTAAAATGTGCTAATATTTGGTAATATTTCCTTTGGCCATTATTAATCCTTCAAGTCGTCTAAGCATGCTTTCTATGCACTTTTTGGCACTTTCTTTTATGTCAATGTTATGGTGCCACACTCTAATTCGTTTTTCTATCAATTGGCGTTTAGTTGTAATCATTTCTTTAGCTATTTCTCTCTTGGTTATCTCCCAAAGATTTTCTATTGGATTCATATCAGGAGAATTGCCTGGCCAGGGTAATACAGGTATATTTTGTTAGCTAGGAAAGTTGTAATGCTCCTAGCTTTATGGCATGGTGCTGAATCGTGCATAAAAATAAATTCCTCTGGATCTGGAAACCATTCTTGAAGTTGGGGAATAAGACGAGTCTGCGGAGCTTTTTTGTACTGGTCTTGTTTCATGGTTCCCTGCTCAATATGGAGCCTTCCAACCCCTTTGGCACTAATGACCGACCACACCATGACTTTGACAGGATGTTTTACCTTCTCTACAATGCAGTCAGGGTGATATTTCTCGTCTGGTCGTCATCAGACGAAGTTGCTCTTATCGGCTAAAATCTCAAATGTTGATTTATCTGAGAAACACACTTAAAATTATCGACCAAAGGTTAACAATACGAAAAATTAGGTCATAAACAAAGTAAATAACTATAGTTTTAGCAAATTACCTTACTCCAATCTTCAACAGTCCTGTGGCGGTGTTCTCTTACCCAGGCAAGCCGTTTCTTCTTCATAGCTTCAGTGAGTTTTGGCTTTTTGACAAGACGATGAACTGTTAACTTTTCCTCAGCCAATCGCGTCTGAATTGCCCATTTTGGGACTGGGATCCCAGATTCCTGTACTAGCTGGGTTAAAAGCTCAACACTTTTTTTTCTGTTTGCTAAGCAAATATATCTGATTTTTCGATCAGAACGTGGGGTAGTAATTCTTTTTCTGCCACTTTTCCCTTTTCTTTTTGGAGACAATGTTTCATTTTTATCCAAATTCAGCTTTATTCTGTGGACAACTGATTTAGAAACACCAGCAATTTCTGCTATTTTCGTCTGAGAATGATTTGTGTGGAGTAAAAGAGTTTTTACTTCGGATTTTTTTCGTGGAGAATGGTCACCTCGTTTACTCACACTACAAATTAAAAAAAGTAAAAATAAGCATAACATAGCAAAATTAATGAAAAATATAATCGCCAAGAAAAATCGGTTAATACTTACATGACATAAAATCCTTTATTTAAAAAGAGAAAAAGTAAATACATAGAACAAACTTGAGAAATTACGACTACTCAGTAATAAACCTCTCTAGTACAACACCATTCATACCCTAATAGAAACAAAAAATAAACTTATACGTCATCCACCATTTCAAGTTATTTTGAGGGAATAATAACACTGGTCAACACAAGTCTTGTTTTCTTTATTTTTTTTTCTGTTATTGGGTATTTCTATGGCCCTGACTATGAAAAAAATACTGGGAGATTGCTAACAGCTTTACCTTTTGAAATATACAGTTTTATTATTTTGCCAAAAAAATACAAAAAATAATACATTATGTTAACAAAATTTCTATTGAACACTAGCAAATGATCTTTTATAAGATTTCCTTGAATGAACGACTTTAGGTAGATTTCGTTGCAAACTCCAGCAGTAGTCTGCCATCATATGTGAGTCCCACCGCCCCTGATAATGCTCTTCCATTGTCCGAAGATCCTGATGAAATCTTTCACCCTGCTCCTCACTAAAATCACCCAGATTTTGTGGAAATCGGTCTAAATGCGAGTGCAGGAAGTGGATTTTTATGCTCATGTTGCACCCTAGCTCTTGCACGTTCAATAGCATGCACTCAACCAGCTCAACATGGTCGTCAGATTTCTTTTTCCCTAGGAAGCTACTCATAACCAAAACAAATGAATTCCAAGCTTTGGATTCGACTTCAGTCATTGATTTGACAAAATTAGGATCTTTCACGAGTTGCCTAATCTGTAGCCCACCAAAAATACCAGCTTTCAATTTTTCTGAACTTAATCCTGGAAACTTGCGTGAAAGAAAATTAAAACATTCGCCACTTTTGTCAAGTGCCTTCACAAACTGTTTCATTATGTCGAGTTTAATATGAAGTGGTGGAAGTATGATGCGGCTCGGCTAACTAAAGGCACGTTTATAACATTTTTTGTACCAACTTTTAGCTCTTCCCGTACTGGCTAAACTTTTTGTGACCAATGGTGTTGTTTGTCACGACCATCCCAGAGACACATGTAACAAGGGAACTTTGTGTACCCCCCTTGTTGACCTAAAAGAAAGTTAACCATTTTCAGATCAACACAAATGACCCATTTGTGGTCTTGATACTTAATTTTTTCCATAACCTTAGAAACATTTACGTATTCTTCTTTTAAAGTCGTCGAATGTGCAATAGGTATAGATCCGTACTTGTTACCGTTATGAAGCAAAACACACTTTAAACTTCTTTTGCTGCTGTCTATGAAAAGACGCCAATCACTAGGTTGGTACTGTTTTTAATCCCATCTGCTGCAAAATACCACCAACATCGTTACAAAAAACTAAATCCTTCTCTTGAGAAAAATACGGTAACAGATTTTTTTCTCGGGTACGATAAAATGTAATGTTGGTTTCCGGAGTAAGCAAATTTTTTTCTTTTAAAACGAGATGCTAAAATTTCAGAAGCTTCTTTTGGTAAGTTCAGATCTCTTACTAAGTCATTTAGTTCTTTCTGATTAAATGGTTGAGGTTCTGAAAGGCTACATTTTTAGTCTGAATCAGAGTCTTCACTTGATGTGTTTCGTTCGGGTTCACAGAGATTTGGATCATCAGAAGATTTAGATGTGCTGGGTTGTACCTCTTGTGATTTTAATTGAGGTCGTTGAGCAGAAGATAAGTTAGGATATGACCACTTACTTCGATTTCCAGGGTTAATTCCGTTTATTTTCACAACGCAGAAGTAGCAATCGTCATGATGGTTTCGAGGTTCTCGCCAAATCATGGGTGTTACGAACATTATTGCATCTCTTTTTCCACTGGACCATAACCGTAGACATACCACACATTTCTGGCATACAATATGAGGAACCCATGGCTTGTCCTGATTACACAATTTTATTTTAAAGTATTGATGATACGCAGTTTTCACAAAGTCCGATATAGGTTTTCGATATTTTGCAAATATGTATTAACCACAAATATAGCAAAAACAATCGGGATTAAGCACACATCTTCTTGATGAAGCCATATCTAAAACAACAAAATATATTTTAGTGTCCAATAAAAAACGAAAATCTAAGTAAAAATAGTAAATGAGGGTAGTTAGCTATAACTCAGAAACAAAAGCTGTTAGAGAAAAATTGTTGCCATATTTAAAAAATACGCGTCAATTTGAGATAGAAACAAGAAAAAATCACAGGAAACAAGCAATTTTCTTTTTTTTGTTGACCAGTGTAATCAATAAAACAACTGCATTCCTGAGCCTCTAGTAAAGCACTTAAAGACGCATGTATACATTCTAAAAATAAATTTGTAGAAACAGGCGACTCTCCCTAATAATCTGGCAAACCACTGTATATATATATATATATATATATATATATATATATATATATATATATATATATATATATATATATGTATATATATATATATATATATATATATATATATATATATATATATATATATATATATATATGTATATATAACAATTGATTTCTTGAACCTTTATGTATATAAATATTTTATTTTAATCTTGAGCATGGGGTGCTTTTGAGTAAAACACTTTGTTTTTGTTTCTTTAAGTAGTTATTTTTAATTGACCTTTCGCCCTATAGTTATGGGTATTCTCAATTTTTTTTTCTCTTTTATTGTTTTTCATTTCTCGAAATAAGTAAAACAGATCAATACATCTTGGTCTACGGCCAACGATGAGACAGTCTGAATCTGTATGTTTATAAACCCAAAATTTCCTATATCATCACCAGGACTACGTAAGCTACTATTTTGTCTAGAAACTTAAAAACCAATGACGTGAAAACTCTCTATTATTTCGTGATTGTACGTTATTATAATATTTGTATTTCTTTTATCGTTTACTAAAAAACACCGTGACGAGGCATCTTATCAGATCCATCTTTCTTGATATTCTTAAAATGTAGTATTTGTTCGTCGAAAAGCTTAAGAGGTAGCCGTGTTTTACTGGTGTAGGTATTTCTATTTTTAGAATTAAATATATAACTTTCTGAACCCATATTTTTTTCTTTTGACAATCTATATACGAGGCGCGTTTTTTAAGTATATCGCCGCTGCAGTCGCTGCTTGGCACGTGCGCGTTTAGTACAGTAGAACCTCGATTAACCGAGTCGTGATTATCCGAGCTCCGGATTAACCGAGCCAATCTAAGAACCTGATTATCCGAGGTACGCGCGTCTATGCTGCGTATTAACCGAGCTTCTAAAATATGTATGTACATATTTCCATTTAAAATCGTCGGGGCCTTCGGGGAATCCCCCTGGCCCGTGTGAGGGGGTTCCCCTATTTATGTTTTTGGACTCTTTCAGTATATAAATTTGCGTGAATGCAGTGCGTTATAGCGTTTACTACGGAGAAGTACGGGTATACTCACATAATTTATTTGGTTGGAGTTCTGGTAGTTAAGTGTAATTAATACAAACTGCCTTGTTTGAATTTTTGTTTGTCGTATTATAATGGAGCAAAACAAGTGTAAAAGAATCGTCGTTCCTATTGAAGAAAAATTAAAAGCCATCAGAAGAATTAAAGCAGGAGAGACAATTAAAGTTTTTGCACGAGATTATGGAATAGGTGAGGTAACAGGTGGAGATTGGAAAAGAAACCGTACAAAAATAGAAGAGTGGTGTATAAATCAAGCCTCCTCGTCCTCAGGAAGAAAATCAATGAAAACCGGCGACTATGAAAAGGTTAGCAAAGCTTTATTCATGTGGTTTAACCATTAGAGATCAAAAGGTGTGCCTCTGTCAGGTCCAATTTTACAACAGAAAGCAATAGTGATTAGTAGGCAATTCCCAGAGATAGATCAGTTTACCGCCAGTTCTAGATGGCTTGACCGCTCGAAAAAACGGTACGGTGTACGAAAATTGACTGTATGTGGTGAAAAACTTTCTACTGATGTGTCATCAATTGAGAAGTTTAAGCAGAACTTTAAAAAAGCAAATCGAAGATTGTGGATACACATGTGATCAAATTTACAACTGTGACAAAACTGGTCTGAATTATAAAATACTTCCATCAAAAACATTGGCATCTCGACAGGAAAAATCAGCTCCTGGGCACAAACGAAGTAAGGAAAGATTAACTATAATGGTATGCTCCAATGCATCTGGCAAGCACAAAATCCCACTGATGGTGATTGGCAAGTCTGCACGTCCAAGAGCTTTAAAAGACATCTCACCCAAAGCCCTACCAGCCTATTACAAAAGTCAGAAGAGCGCATAGATGGATGCGACCTTAATTTACTAACTGGTTTGAAGAAGAGTTCGTGCCATCTGTGACTAAGTTTTTGAACAGAAACCGTCTTCCTATTAAAGCAATTTTGTTAATAGATAATGCCCTCTCTCACTCTGGAGAAGGACTTCATGTGGGCGAAATTTTAAAATTTTTTCCTCCAAATGTAACCAGCATAATGCAACCAATGGATCAAGACATCCTCGAAAACATTAAAAAAAATTATAGGCGTTTATATCTTGAGCATCTGTTAGAATACACAGAAAAGGAGGATATTATCAATGGGATGAGAAAGGTTACACTGAAAAATGTTATTTACTGGGTAAGTTAAGCTTGGGATTCTGTGCGTACTACCACTATTCAAAAATCTTGGTCAAAAGTTATTGATTTTGAGGACTATAATGACAGTGAAGATGATACTCCATTAAACGAATTAGCTTTGAAATGGAGAAATGGAAATGGAGAAATATCCTGTTCAAATTTTGACAGCGAGATAGAAGAAAAAGAAAAAAGTTTATTTGAATTAATGCAAAAATTAAAAGGTTGCGAAAATGTGACAAGAGAAGATGTTGTTGAATGGATTACAGCAGATGATTTAGAAGAAGAAATGAGTATTGAAGAAATAACGAATGCCTTTCAGGAAACCGAAAAATCAGATGACGATGATGAAGCGGCGGTGGATGAACAGTCTCCCACTAAGATCTCTCATCAAGAAGGTTTTGCTTCTTTGGAAAAAGCTTTGAGGTATATCGAACAACAACCACAGGCAATCTGAGCGGATTTGCTTCTTCTTAATAGATGGAGAAACATTGCAGCGAGAAAAAGAAGATGCAATATGAAACAGAAGCGCACAGATACCTATTTCACTGTTTTATAATGTATGTACCTATTTATATGTTAAAAACGTTAATACATCGGTTTAAAGTATTGGTGTTTATTTTTTGAATGAATAAAAAACAAATCCGGATTATTCGAGTTTTCAGTTATCCGAGGGGGGTGCCCCCCCACGTTACCTCGGATAACCGGGGTTCTACTGTATTTGCATCTATTGATTAGCCACAGACGCCATTACGGAAGCATTCGCCCGAGATTAGGTTTGCTTGTGCATACTTAACGCACTCAGACTAATAAAAAATCCGGCGAATTGTAAAATACGAGCTGTAATTCATTTGTTAAATGCAAGAGACGAGAAGGCGACCGAAATTGATCAGGAGTTTTATGCGTAAGCAATTCCATACAACTAGTGCAGATGTTCCAGGATTGCCAATACGAATTTAAAAGCAAAAAGAATAAATAGATGTGTAAATGAAAATTTCACAACCAGGATCCCCTTTCTCATACATCAGCTCTTATAAAAAATCACATACAGAATAAAAGGCATTGTGCAGTAAAAGAGACTTGACCCCAGAAACAAATCTCGTGCCGTGCATAGCTCGCAGTCCTACAGGCAATCCATTGTAGAGGCTTATGCAACTGTAGAGGGGAGAATTTTCAAAGAAAGTTGATTTGTGACTGGGTATGACCAGTAAATTGTTACTCCTTGTGTTATACGTATTTGTAGATCCCAGCACCTCAAAAAAGTGTCACAATGTTTACAAAAGTTAAAGAGCGCAATATGTACGGACATGGAAAGGTTAGGATTAGGTTATTTATGAATATCTCTTTACAGTTTTGACGAAAGTCCAGATTAAAAATTAGACGAATTATTTTCTTCTGGTTCACAAAAACACGCATACATTTTTCACCAGCAAGACCCCAAGATACAACATTGTTACACTGCTGAAAGCCAAAACATAATACATAGCCAAGAGTCCCTCAGAATTGAAAATACTTTTTAAGCTCCAAATTGCAAAGTATGCTAAATTTAATTTTGAGCATACATGGTCTATATCATCCCTAAAATAAAGCTGAGCATCCACAAAAGTACCCAAAACTTCGCCCTCTCCACAAAGTTTACCCCAACGAAATCGTGAAATCCCGCCGCTAGGGATATTCTATTGAATATATTCAGATAGACTGTTTTTTCAATATTTAATATTAGTCCATTTCTTCTAGACCACACTTCCATATCCCTGCATACACCTGTACCGGCATCAAACAGAACATCCACAGTTTTAGATGTTGTCACAATGGTAGTGTCATCCGCATACATAGTTACATGACCTGTATTGATGTTTAATGGCAGTCATTTACATACAGGATAAATAAGAGACTCAAGACAGATCCTTGTAGGATACCGAGATCTACTGCTCTCCTATCCGAAATTGCACCATCATATTTAACCACCATTTCCCTGTCAGTTATATACGACCCAATTCATTTCAGCAGACTATCTCGAACACCAATATTGTACAATTTTTTCATCAAAGATATCACAGGCCAACGATAAAAAATTTTTTTTAATAATTTTACCTGATTCCTATGTTTCTTGGTGTGCTGAGTCCAAAAAAAAAATAATAAAAAAGTCGTATCACCCACCAATTTTTTACATTTTAATATTCAAAATGTGAAAAGTTTATTTTTTATCATTCGAATGTTATTAGGTTGGCAATAAAATCAGAATTTTATAAGGTTGGCAGTAAAATCAAATTTTATTAGGTTGGCAGTTCCGATAAATGTCACAGCTGTTTGTTTTCTTCCAGTTAATATAACCTCGCATTGCAGTGTTTAACCCATGTGCTTTAATTCACACTCAAAGTATGGCTAATCGTGGTTGTAAAAACTCTCCCAACACTTTTTGTTATATACAGTCAGTCAAAGTGAAACTCGTACACTAGCTTCAATATAATTTTATTTGTAACACAAAAAGCACACTGAAAGAATAACATTTTATCATTTAACTCCCAATTAGTATAACTAAATAACAATGCGAATAGTAAATTATTCCAAATATTTTGACAGAAAAATAAAAATATTATTTTTAAACCTCAAAATGAAACTCGTACAAATGTAAAAAAATGGCTTTCTATACTGTCTAATATTTTGTTGGTAGGCCTTTGTTTCCTATCACATCTCTTAGTCGATTGGGGACCGACCGCACCAATTTTTCACAATATTCTGGCGATATTTTTTCCCATTCTTCCTGTAATACAGCCTTGACTTGATTTTTATTAGAAATTTCATGTTTTCTGATGGCAATTTTCAAATGGCTCCATAAATTTTCAATTACATTAAGGTCTGGACTTTGTGGTGGCGTTTCGAGTACTTTTGGACAGTTGTATAAGAGCCATTGTTTAACTCGTTGTGCTTTATGCTTGGGATCATTATCCTGATAAAATTTGAATGATCCCTGCAATCCAAACTTTTCCGCGCTTTGCTTTAAATTTTGCTTCAATATGTCCAAATACATATTTTGATCCATTATACCCTCTATAAAATGTAAGTTTCCTGGGCCTTTGGCAGACATACACCCCCACACCATAACGGATCCTCCGCCATGCTTAACTGTCGCTCTTAGATTTTTTTCTTTTAGTGCTTCATTTGCCCTTCTCCATACTCTTAGCTGCCCATCCGATCCCCAAATGTTAAATTTACTCTCATCAGTGAAAATAACTTTTTTCCAGAATTCAAAATCCTTTTCACGGTATTCTTCAGCAAACTGTAGTCTTTTAACTTTATTTACTTTACTAATAAATGGCTTTTTTCTAGCAACCCTGCTATTTAATTTATGTTTTTTTAAAAGATTTCTAATTGTTTGTGGATTAACACTTTTATGCAAATATTTTTCAGCTTCCTTTGCTAGCTTAGGAGCAGAAATTTTTGGATCTTCTTCCACTTTTCGCAAAATCCATCGTTCGTCGTAATAATTAAAAATTTTTCTGGGACTTTTCCTAACTTTATTTTTTTATTCTATTTTCATTTTTGTAGCGCTCTACAATGCTTTGAACTGTTGTATGACTTCGGTTCACAATCTTGCCGATTTGACGGTAGGACTTACCCATCTGAAAATGATGGATTATCAATTCCCTTTCGGCAACGCAAGTTTGTCCTCGTTGCCGTCCCATATTTAAAAACAAAATTAAACGACAGTAAATGTTTGAAACTATCACCAGACACTATAATTTTTAGAATAAATTTGTTTCAAGGTATTTTTACAACAATTAGATACTAACTGTACGAGTTTAATTTTGGCGTTCTAAATGCAAATTTATAACAATTTGTTTACATTCCAAATTTTTTTTAGATCACTATATGCTGAGGAATTTGTACTAATACGCAGGTCACACAAAATGTATTTGCTGTTGTTTATTTTACACTGAGATAAAAATATTTAAAATTTTTATAGTGTACGAGTTTCACTTTGACTGACTGTATGTGGTGAATTTGTAGTTAAAAAAAACATCAAAGAAACATTACTGACTTTGAAAAAAAAGTGTACTTCGCATATTTTGGTGTAGAATTCGGTAATCAAGAAATTTTGGGTTCCCCACAAAGTATGTTATGTTACCCATGGTATGGAAAGAGCAAGAAAATCATTCAGATGATTGTTATTTTTGCAGCGTTGATGTTTCTGAATATAACTCCAAAAATAAGAAAATAATTGTATATCCTAACTTTACTTTAGCTAATAGGCCGGTAGGACATGGACCGGGACTTCCTGTCCCTGAGCCACCTCAGTCTGTTGGTTACAGTCCAGCCCGAATTTAATGAAAGTCGACGGGATGATGATAAGTTTCAATGTTCTCTAGAAAATTTAAAACTACAGTTGTTTACACAAGCTAAGTTAAATGATTTAGTGAGAGATTTGGATTTGACTAAGAAAAAAGCAAAATTGCTTGGTTCTAGGCTGAAAGAAAAACATTTATTGGAATCTGGAACATTTATTTACCATTATAGAACAAGAGATCAAAAGTTTGCTCAGTTTTTCAAGCAGGAAGAGGACTTGGTTTACTGCCATCATATTGGAAGGCTAATGAACGAATTTGGCATTGAGTACAAGAAGGAAGATTGGAGGCTTTTTATAGACTCATCAAAAACTGGTTTAAAAAGTGTTCTGTTATATAACGGAAATACTTATGTTTCACTGCCTGTTGCTCATTCAGTCCATATGAAGGAAACTTAACATGATTTTACAGAAGATTAACTATCCAGCTCATGATTGGATGCTACGTGGAGATTTAAAAGTTGTCTCCATGATCATTGGCCAACAAAAGGGGTTTACAAAGTTTCCATGTTTCATATGTGAGTAGAACAGCAGAGCAAGGGATCAACATTGGTCCAAAAAACAATGGCCCGTAAGAAAACCTTTAACACCTGGCGAGAAGAACATTTTACATAAAACTTTAGTAGAGCCAAAAAAGATTCTTCTACGACCACTACACATCAAGTTAGGCTTAATGAAACAATTTGTGAAAGTCTTGCCTAAAGATGGTGAATGGTTTAAATATTTGTGTAAAAGATTTCCTCGTTTATCAGAAGCCAAAATGAAAGAAGGGGTTTTCGTTGGGCCTGATATTCGGAAAATGATGTTCGATTCCAACTTTGAAGCAAGGATTATTACAAAGGAAAAGGAGGCTTGTTGTGACTAAGTTTTTGGGCAATGTGAAAGACCCTAACTATGAACTTATTGTAGCTAATATAATAGAAAAGTTCAAAAATCTGAGTTGTCTGATAAGCCTTAAAGACCACCTCTTGCACAACCATCTTGATTTTTTTCCTAAAAAACTTAGGCGATGTAAGTGAAGGGCAGGGGTAACGGGACATAAAGGAGATGGAGAAACAGTAGCAGGGACGGTGAAATATCAACATGATGGGTGATTACTGTTGGTCACTTCATAGAGAACAACAAAATGCATCACATCGGAGAAAAAGCTATACAAAAAACTTCACAGAGAAAAGGGAAAGAAAATACAAAAAAATAAGCACCTAAAATATTCACATTGAAGTGAAATATGTTATCGTGAGTAAAAATCGCAGTCTAATCAAATAAAAGTACGGTTTAAGTTTTTATTTTTTATGTATCAAATTTTTCCTATTTTGTCATATTGTGAGAGAACTGTGGGTGATACAAAAAAACTGATACCAGATACGGTTTCAGCACTCAAAATTACATAAAACTTAGATGTATTGGTTTAAAAAGTTTTTAAAAATATTTTTTTTGTAGGCCTGTGTATTTTGTTGACTATGTCAAAGGCTATAGAAAGATCGAAAAAACAACGTAATAACATAAACTCCTGGATAAAATTAACGCAACAATCTGAAAATTAATTTATCTTTTTCTTATGTCAGTTTTAAAGTTTATCGAATATTTGAATAGTAGGCTATGCATATTTTGTTTCGTTGTTCATGAGAGAAATCAAAACAATTCGTTTAGATTTACAGTTTTAAAGAATTTTTTAGAAGATAAACAATTTTCTGTAATAATTCGATAGATTTTCTTTAAAAGTAAGCTTATAAATTGTTCCCTTTTTCAAAGTAATACGTTTTTGTGGTAGACTGTTTTATTTTTGACCCCGAAGAATTAGAAAAATGAATCGAACAAGGAATTTAACTGAACACGAGGTAGTGCGAGCCTCAGTTTTATTGGATGAGGGATATTGTCAGAGTTATGTTGCCAATTTGTTAGGCAAACATCGTTCCACAATAAGTCGTATGGTAAGACGCTTGAATGAAGTAGGAACTTATTCTAGAAGGCTAGGGCAAGGGCGAAAACGATGCACTAGCGACCTAGATGAACGTTTTATAAGACAATATGCTTTAAGAAAGAGGACTGTCACTAGTTCTATATAAGAAACGAACTCGAAGCTGTTCGCAATAACACAATTTCTTCTAAAACAGTTAGAAGACGGTTAAATGAAGCTGGATTAAACAGTAGGAGACCAGCCACTGCGCCCTTGCTTACTAGAGAGAACAGAGTTGCCAGGTTACGTTTTGCTCGAAATCACGAAAACTGGTCTGTGGATGATTGGAAACAAGTTTTCTTCACAGGGTTAATCTAAAACATCCAGATGGTCGTGAGCGGGTATGGCGCAGACCAGGAGAGAGGTTTGCTCCTTGCAATATCTCTGCAAGGATTCCATGCGGCGGTGGCTGTGTTATGTTCTGGGGTGGCATCTGCTTTGATGCTCGCACAGAGCACATTAGTTCCTGTCCGTACGAGGTCCATGAATGCTGACTACTATCTTGAGAATATTATAATAGAACATGTGATGCCTTTCGGTCATTTTGTGGGGCCCAATTTCCTGTTTATGCAAGACAACGCTCGACCCCACGTGGCTAGGGAGGTACTCGATTATCTTAATAAAGTTGATATACCGATTATGCAATGGCCACTAAAAAGCCCGGATCTGAATCCGATAGAACATGTATGGGATCACCTTAAGAAAAATGTGAAACGTCATATACCTGCACCTAGAAACCTGAGGGAACTTGAAAATGCAGTATCACAGAATGGGAGCAAATTCCTCACGATTTTATCCAAAATTTAATTAGAAGCATGCCTAGGCTCATAAACGCTGTCATTCAAAGTAGAGGAGGCAACACACGCTACTAGTGTCCCAGTTACACCATTAATTCTGCTACTAGTGTCCCAGTTTATTTTTTTCATTATTACATAATTTCAACGATTTTGTTATTAGGTCTTAAGAATAATTTTAATTCGAATCTTATAGAGAAATTTGGTAGCTAATTCACTTTTAAAGTATCCGAATGAATTTTTTCTAACTTTTAGTGTAACCAATGTTCATAAAAAATTATTAAAATTAATTCATTATAGAGATTTTGTATGATTTAATATATTGTTGCGTTAATTTTGTCCAGGAGTGTATTTACCTTCATCAACACTACGGTAAACCTGATTTAGATAGTAGAAAGAGGCAGATTCGGTTGATCTATTTGGTAAAAAAAAAAATGCTGTGACGGGTGTAATATATATAATATACTTGGCAATAAATGGTAAAAAAATGGATTAAAGCATTTAAACATGCTTTAATCATGTAGTCCATTAGGGAGCAACGACGGACACATGATTTTTTTTTTTCAAAAATCGCCACTCTTTTTAAGATTATTAGATTCTTTATATTATCGCCTATTCAAGACAAGCAAACGTCACTTTTACTAAATCGATTGAAATTTAATATCCGCCGTACACCTAACATATTAACAATTCTGATATTCTCCTTTTCTAAACCCCAAAAATTGGTTGAAGTTCCCCTTTATTCTGAAACTTTGGCACTCTATCTCTCTAGATAGTGGCAAATTTCTCTTTATTGAGTGCCATAGAGTGACAAGCGGGCAGGCTCATAAACTGAACGTATTGTTGCCAATTCTGAATCGTTTCTATAGAGAATCGTCAAGATAAAACACTTCCAAACTTTAGGTTTTGGTTAGGGGAAGTGCGGGCATTAACAATCGCTTATGTGCAGGGTGAGTCAACGACAGAGTAAAGTTCATTATCTCATTTGTTTCGAGAATGACGAAAAAATGTTAAATACAATAGTTTTAGGGAATGTTACGGCGCATAGTTTAAAATTAATTTTGAGTATACAGGGTACTTCAAAAAACTGTGGCCGATATAACATATTTTTTTTAAATGGAACATCCTATTTTCTAATTTAATTTTAAATTCTGCGTAAAGTTTTATAACTTTTTTATTAATAATGTTATATACCTAAACCTAGTACTTTTTCTAATACTTCAATTTTTTTAAAAAAATACTAGTTTTCAGTTTTGTAAAAAATTGCCAGTAGCGCCATTGTTTCTGAATGTGGAATACTTATGATTGGTACGAGCGTTCTATAGAGATGAAGAAAAAAATATATGTAAAGAAATTTATACATTTCGACTATTTTAAATTGAAAAGTCTCAAATTTTTTTAATGGCACTCCCTGGGTATTATTATTTTTTCTGATAGATTTTACAAAACCCTCCAACTTTTATTAAGTACGTCATATACCTATTTATAATAGTTTTCGATTTATTTTAAATTTTTCAATTTTTACCCTTGTTTTTAATACACTTACAATATAACATCATAGTTGCCAAGACAAAACAAAAATGTAGGCATTGTCAAATTTTGACATGTCTATTAGTTGTAGCAAGTGACGTATAAAGGTAATAGTTATGGATTTTCCTAAAAATGAATTAATTGGTATGGTTTTTATATACTGGACGAGGCGGGAAAAAAATTGTCTTTTAGTAGTAAGGCTTTACGGAGCGAAGTACCCTAATAGACGTATACCATTTAGAAAATCCTTTCAGTGCTTAATGGAACGGTTTGATGGTAGTGGTAGCGTTGAGTATACAAAACGGAAAGTAGTAAACCAGAATGCTACCAATGAGAAAAAAGAAATGGAGATTTTACTTCATGTTGAAGATAATCCCCAGGTCAGCAACCGTCAACTAGCTGACTTATCTGACACATCCCAATCATATGGAACTACACCAAAAACTTCAACACAGTGATTTTAAACGACGACGAGTAAACTTTTATAATAGAGCAGTTAACAGCCATAACATGCATCATTATTCAACAGTTAATCCATTTTGGGCCCGGGAGGTTCAAAACCAGAACTATTAATGTATGGTGTGGAATATTAAATTTTCGAATTATTGGTCCATATTTTTTCCGCGAACCGTTTAACGGGCTTAGATATCTAAAATTTTTTCAAATCGAATTACCCCAGCTTCTTGAAGAAGTTGATAACTTTGAAAGGTAACAAATGTGGATTCAACAAGACGGAGCTTCTGCTTATTACCACCGGAAGTTCGTGAATTTTGAAACGATCGTTACTCACAAAAATGGATCGGTAGGGATGGATTCATTCAGTGGCCCCCTCGATCATGTGACTTAACACCTTTAGACTTCTTTTTGTGGGGCTACATTAAAGACCGTGTTTATGTGAATCCCCCTACAACACCAATAGCTTTGAAAAATAGGATACGGGATGCGTACAGGACAATAACGCCCTTTATGCTAAGGAAAGCGAAGGAAAATATAGTAAAACGACTAAACATGTGTATTCAAGTAGACAGGCATATTTTTGAACATTTATTACGTCATAATAATTAATTATTAGAAAAGTAAACTAAAGCCAGCGAATTCAATGAGTGAAAATTTATAAATACTTAGGATGAGATGGGCGATTGAAGGTTAAAGAGGTCCAAGTCGCAGGAGATCGTCAGAGTTGAAGAATCTGTGCAGTTAGCACTTGTCTATTTCGAGAAACTGCCGATAAGGTATAAAAAGCGCTGATGATGTCATGTGTTTGTCAAAAACAAAACCTGTAAAGAATAAGCTATTAAATCCAAAAGAAAATAACCAACTGCTCTTATTAGACTTTTTTCTGCTGAATATAATACAAACAAATCTGAAGCACATACTATACAAAAAACTAACACACACCAACAAATGCTAATACATACCAATCCACATTTCCGTCCATCATCATTAAAAGCAGTAGCCAATACCCTTGTTTTGGGATGTTTTTTTTTTTTGATACAGTACCACAAAAATTCTGAAACAAAATAGATACAGCACACGGGCAATCAAAAACGCATTAACACGCAAACAAACCCTCAGGAAACATCTAAAAACAAATCTAAAATCACGGTTCCCTTTTTCAAAAGAACAACAGGTCACATCGGACACAGAATCAGATCATTACTTAGTAATTCAAAAGACAATATAAAGTTAGAAAAACGGAGCGTATACAGCATTACATGTAAATCAACAGAAAGATATCTGGAAAGTTTGAAGAAGACAAACTTAGCAACCATTACAAACAAACTACATCTCCTTCCAACACTAACTACCGACAGGCTCCAAAATCGATTTTAATAGTTTGAAACAAACAACCATCGTACTACATTTTTCTTCTTCTCACGTAGCATTCCAGAAAACGCAATCTTAGTGCAAGGGATAAGTTTCTTTTGCAAAACAGTGTCCGGAATTTTAAAAATGATTTTCTTGTAACCTCTATTCTGGTTTTAATACTACGTACTACATTACAAAACAAGAAAAAAACTACACCTACGCAACATTATCCAGAAGTTCCAAGATAGTGTGGTTCGATTGAACTAGAGGTATGCTATACGCTACGAACCTGTCATTTCCTAAATGTTATCAATTTTATATATCAACAGGGAAAAAAAATGTCTTTTGACAATAAAATTTGTTGCGTCTGGGAAGAGAATTAAATAATCCTCATATTTATGGAGGATCAAGAATTTTTTTGTCAAACATTACCAACACATTTCCACTTTATGATGATCTCTTTTAATATTATTTGATCAATAATCTTCCATACAATACCTTTCAATTAAAGAATTGTTTTAATTATTCGGATTATTTATTTGATTGTTCCTCGTACGTATGTATAAGTAGCCTTACTATCCAGTGGAATGGTTTTTCTCGTACTTCCCCGACGAGCAGTCGTCAGGATCCAAAGTTTCGATTCTGGATAACTGTTTCTTATTGTGAGGCGTAAAATTGAATTTGTGCCCCTGAGGGTAATAATCACGCAGAATCTGCCCGCCCACTGATGCTTTCAATCACGAAAATATATATACAATTGATAAATAAATCGTTACAAATAAATTAGATTCTATAATCGTAATGTAATATTCAGTTACACAAAAAAAAGCTGTCAAGGTGTATTGTTGTAGGATTACATACGTTGAGATTTCGGAATCTTGCGCACAATGGCACTACATAATAGTTATCACCACTATATTAAACACTATATTTTTAGGCGCGACGTGGGTTTCGCTAACTCTGTTAGCATCATCAAGTTATGTGGTGGAAATTGTTGAATCCTACTTCAAATAAATGAGTAAATTTAAATAGCAGTTTTATATTATTTAAAATATTTATTGTACATTTTCAATACTAGTCAATTAAAATAAGTGGAAACGAAGTTTTATTACTTTTATTATACTTTACTTACTCATATATCGTTCCACTAGTATTTATCTTCTTAAAATTGTTTGCCTCCAATTTGACCCTATCATATTCAATAATACATTTTAAGAGGTGTAAATATACTAAGATGTTTACTAGAACAAATCAAAATGGTCGTTTATCGTTTTGCTCAACTGCAATCATTTGATAATCAAGCAATTTTCAGGGCTAGGTAGATACCTCCAGAAAAAGGAGAAGAGGAAATGGACATGGATTAGTCCTGATGGTGAGACAAGAAATGAAATTGATTATGCACTAACAACACATAAGAACATAGTAACAGACGTGAAGTTCCTAAATAGATTTACAACGGGTAGTGACCATAGGCTGGTCAGAGCAAAGGTATTTTTTAACAAAAGACTCGAACGAAAACGTTGACACAACAAGAAAACAAATACAGACAAACACTAAAAGAAAACGTAGAACAATACCAAAAACAGATTATAGTTAACCTTAATAACAACACATTAACTACAGGAGCAAGTATAGACGAAAGAAAACAGAAAAATAATTGAAACACTCAAGACCACCGCAGAAAAAATAGCTCCCCAACCTACTAGGCGAAAAAATAACAAGCTAAGTGAAGAAACAAAAAGAATGTTGGAACAACGAAGACATACTTATACACGAAGGAAAGAGATTAATTGTCGAATATGCAGAATTGAATAAGACAGTACGAAAAGCGGCTAAAGAAGACATAAACAAATACAAAAAAAAACATTGTTATAGAGAAAAACAAAGGATTAAAAGTTTTTAGAAGAGCAAACGCCTGTAAAAGTGAGATAATTAAATTGAAGGACCAAGAAGGAAACAAAATCAATGACAAGAAAAATATCCAGAACAGAATTACAACTTTTTATCAAGACCTCTACAGTTCAAAAGTCCAAAATGTCGTAGTTGAAAAGGACAATTCATCAACAGACAAAAGAGTAATTAATGTCAACTCAGAAGAAATTCCTGACGTAGAAATGGATGAAGTTAAAAAAGCCCTACAACAGATGAAAAGTGGAAAAGCGGCTGGAGAGGATGATATTATACCTAAAATGATAAAATGCGGAGGTGAAGCCCTAATGAATGAATTAAAAGTTCTTTTTAATGAATGCCTCAAATGTGGAAAAATACCAGAAGACTGGAAAAACGCCATAGTCATCTTAATATACAAAAAAGGTGACCCCGAAAATCTAGAAGACTACCGGCCAATTAGTTTACTTTCCCAAGTTTACAAGCTGTTCTCACGAATCATAACAAACAGACTGGAACACAAAATGGAATTATACCAACCCATAGAACAGGCTGGATTCAGATCAGGCTTCAGTACGATTTAGCACTTGCATACATTGAGAATACTAATCGAGAAGGGCACCGAATATAATATACTAATGTGGCTCACATTTGTAGATTTTCGCAAGGCTTTCGACACAGTGGAAAAATGGGCGCTTATAAGAGCTCTTAGAAATGCTCGTATAGACCACAGATACATGATATATGAACGAGCAACACTCAAAGTTCTGGTAAACCAAGAACTGACAAACAAGATCCCAGTGAACAGAGGAGTAATGCAGGGCGATGTAATATCGCCTAAGTTGTTTACAATGATCTTAAAAGATGTATTCAAAGAACAGAATTGGGACGAAAATGGCCTTCTGATAGCTGGCGATCGGCTAAACAACCTGAGATTCGCAGATGACATTGTAATTATAGCAAACAGTAAGAATGAAATGATCCAGATGATCACAGATCTCTACCACCAAGCAAGAAAAGTACATGAGTAACGAAAAGACCAATGATGAAAATATGTTGATTGAACATTTAACAATAGAAAAAGTAAACACGTACATTTATCTGGGCCAAATAACAACGATAGGAAAGGAAAACCAGCAGCTTGAAATAGAAAGAAGGATACGTATGGGATGGGCAGCATATGGAAAGTTGAAATATGTACTGAATATGAACATTCCTCAAAGATCAAAAACCCAAATTTATAATCAATGTATCTTACCAGCTACAACGTATGGAGCCGAGACATGAGTTTTAACTAAAAGAACAATAGAAAAACTACAAGTTCACCAACGAGCAATGAAAAGAAAGATGTTGAGTATTACTTTGAAGGACAAGAAAACTAATAAATGGATTAGACAACAAACAAAGGTGGATGATATCACCAAACGAATAACATCTCTGAAATGGAGCTGGGCCGACTATGTAGCGAGAGGGACGTATAAGTGGAGTGGCAAGATCACTAGGTGGAGACCATGGGGTGAAAAGCGAAGCATAGAAAGACCCCAACAGAGATGGAGCGACGATCGGAAGAGAATCGGAAGGCTTAACTGGTATCAACAAGCACAACCTAGAGAAAAATGGAAAGATTTGAAAGAGGCCTATTCCCGACAGTGGGTAGAGAGCGGCTGAAGGAAGAAGCTAGATACCTTAAAAAACACCCTATATATTAGTGATGTCAAGTATCGGTACTTTGGAGTATAAAGGGTACCCTGTATTTCTTAAAAAAGTACCCGTCACATTGTACCAGATACAATTCACGTAATTACTAATATACCTACCTACATTATTCTTTATGTATTTATTATTGTGTCCAATTAAATTATTAATTAAAAAAATATTCATATTCAATTCAACATTCATAAACGACAAAATGTATACTTATATTTCATATACTTATTTAATAAAATATTTCACGTGGAAATTTTGCTTGCATTCCTAATTCTGCGCTCTCCGTTTGTATTTATCATCCTGTTTAGTTTCGGGTAAATTGTATACCCGCACCCATTCTTGTCAATCATTACTATTGATACCGGATGCCACCGATGAAGACAAGATATATTTCGTGGAGACGAGTAGGTATCTACCGCTACCGGTATGGCATTGGTAGTTTTAGTTTGGTTGGCCGCAGACCGCGGACTCAGTTACAAGCCATCAATATGTAGATAGCTGGTACCGGGTACATTTATTGATTTATTATCGACTATCCGGTACTTCGGATACGGACGTGTAACGGATACTCATCCGTATTTGAATATATATATATATATATATATATATATATATATATATATATATATATATATATATATATATATATATATATGTATATAAATAGAAGAACTTAAAAATATAATGAACCACGTAACAGGCATTATAACCCCAATATATGAAAGGAGACACTAAGGATTGTAATAACTACAGAGGGATAACCCTAACTAGCACTGTGTCAAAAGTATCTACTAGAATACTAGAAAAAGGACTAAGAAAGAAACTTGAGCATATATTAGAAGAAACGCAGTTGTCGAAGATTATTTTTGAAACTGAAATAAAAATTTCGTCTGTAAAAATGAATCACTTGAACCGCTATCCCATCGATTACACGCAGACATTTCCATAAAAAAAAAATGGAAAGTGCTTAATATTGCACTATTTTCTTTTCTACTATAAAAAAACCTATAAACTAATTTATTTATCAACAGAAATAACTACATTTTAATAAATTAACATTATTATTCATTTTAATGTACACAATGTTTCTGACAGATTTAATTTTGCCTTGTTGATTCTTTAATCATTAAAATTAAATTTTACCCTACAATTTAAAAGCTTTTAGCCAATATACAAAATATAGATTTTAATGATAAGAAGGCTCGTTGAGTTTAAATAAAAATGATTAAGGTAATTTATTTTTATCACAGAAAAGGTGCTTTTTTATAGGTAAGCCAATTTTCTATAGATCTCATATTACAGCAGTTTGGAGCACTTGTGTTCATTCTTGGATACAGATATCAAGGTTTGGGAATAAGAAGGGTTCGTATATTGACCTAGACATCTTAAGTGTGCCCAAATGTAATAATTTTTATGAAATCGCATTTGTGAGATGTCATATTAGGATACCTTATAAAAGAACCAAACCAAGAATATAAGTAACATTAGATTTTTTCAAATCTTTTTCATACCCCCTATCTATATATATATATATATATATATATATATATATATATATATATATATATATATATATATATATATATATTCGCGAGCACCACATTTCAAACGCGTTTATACGGCGTCGATCAGCGCAGCGGTACGTATAGTCCAAGTTTCAGAACCTAAATAGGGAGAATACAAGGGTTTCTACTAGAATTATTTTCGTATTGAGACTGATGTCGCTGGATCTCTAAAGCTTTGTGAGTTGAGTCATAGCTGTGCGACCGAATTGTATTCTTTGACGTATTTCATCTTCACGGTTGCCGCTGTTTTTGATCAAACCTCCCAAGTATGTGAAGCTGCTGACCACCTCATATCCATTAATCTAATCCATACATTTGGGAAGTTATTTTTTTCCCTATCGACTGTCAGAACTTTCCTGTTGCTATTATATATATATATATATATATATATATATATATATATATATATATATATGAGGCTGGTTTGAAAAGTCCGTGCAAAGTCCGAGAGATGGCACCACCGGCGCGTATCGAGGTCATGTTTAGTTAGTAGCATCTCGTGTGAAATGTTGCAAGGATGGTTTGCAGCTGTTCCAGAAGAATCCGGAGGACTTTAAGCATCGTTTCGTCACTGTGGATGAAACATGGATACATTACTATACTACTGAGACCAAGCAACAATCTAAACAATGGGTTACCAAGGGGGAATCTGCACCAAAAAAGGCGAAGAAGACCGTTCCTTCGGCCGGAAAGGTTATGGCGACTGTCTTTTGGGATTCACAAGGGATAATCCTCATCGACTATCTGGAAGAGGGTAAAACTATTACAGGTGAATATTATTCATCGTTATTGGACCGTTTGAAAACCGAGCTGCAACAAAAACGCCCGCGATTGGCCCACAAGAAAGTCCTTTTCCATCACGACAACGCACCAGCACACACCTCAGCAGTTGTGGTCGCAAAATTAATGGAAATAGGATTCCAACTCGTTTCACATCCCCCCTATTCTCCAGACTTGGCTCCCTCGGACTACTATTTGTTCCCCAATTTGAAGAAATGGCTGGCGGGACAAAGATTTTATTCAAACGAGGAGGTGATTGCAGACACTAATGGATATATTTGCAGACTTGGACAAATCCTATTATTCGGAAGGGATCAACAAACTAGAACATCGTTGGACGAAGTGTATAAGCCTAAAAGGAGACTATGTCGAAAAATAAAAAAGGTTTACCCCAAACACATAAGTAGTCTTTATTTTTGCACGGACTTTTCAAACCAGCCTCGTATATATATATATATATATATATATATATATATATATATATATATATATAATGCAACGTCTCTCTGTCTGACTCTCTACCTACCTGCCTGCCTGCCTGCCTGTCTGTTAGTGCGCTTATCACTCGAAAACCACTTATCTGATTTACGTGCTTTTTTTAAAACATACATTTGTTCTCTGGTCAGGTTATAGGATATATTTTATTACGTTAGGTAATATAAGAAATAAGCAGTGATGATAATAGTGAATCAAGTTGGAAAAAGTTTGCCGCATTGCAACACATTACCTAAACCGTTAAATATGAAACAATATCACGTAGCATAGAATATAATCTGTATAAAATGCAACGTCTCTACGTCTGTATGTCTGCTCGTTAATGCACTTATCACTCGAGATATATATATATATATATATATATATATATATATATATATATATATATATATATATATATATATATATATATATATATGTATATATATATATATATATATATATATATATGATATATATATATATATATATATATATATATATATATATATATATATATATATATATATATATATATATATATATGTATATGCGTAGAGATTCACGAATGGAGAAATGTATTTTATGATGTATCCATGCCCATCCAGTTAATTTAATGCTCTTTTGTTTGGTAAGATTCGCCATTATTTGGCATTTTCAGTGCTTACTGGTCCCTGAAATACCTTAGTGTCATAATAGACACCAGATTAAGATTCCACCTATATGTCAATCATATCCTGAAAAAAACGGGTCGTTGCTATGCAGAACCTATTTACACTGGTAGCGCCGTAGCTGAGTTTTTCAGAATAAATTAATACTATGCAAACAAATTATAGGACCTGTGTTGATGTATGCTGTGCCAGTATGATGAGGCATATCAGATACATGAATACAATCAATGCAAAATAAAATCCTCAGATGTGTAGCCTCAGCGGGAGGATACAGTATAATGACATGAATTACATGACATAACTAATATACAAAAAATAAAGCAACACATCGACATTAACCCCACGACCAACGCGTGAGACACAGAATCCGAAACTAAGCCTGTATATGCACGACTACCAATTTATTCTGAAGATCCAGCTGGGTAAACTAAAGGGGTATGAAGCAGCAACGAAGGTAATTTTAAACAACTCATCCAACTAAATTAATAAATTTATTTATTAATTTATTTATTATTATATTATAGTTTCACGTTATAGTGTAAATAGACTAATTTTATAGTTTGCAGTATAAATAAATAAAATAAAAATCCACACAGTGCAAGTTAGTAAGGCAGATAAATAACAACTAAATTGGTATAAATAAATAAACAATATGTAATATAAACGCAATCCTAAATTGCAAAATTGTAAATATGACATGTTATTAGGAATTACTACAAAACTGTAAATGTATAACATAAGAGTGAATATGATGGATGAGAGGGGGAAGAAAGGAAGAAAGATGCCATAGATTAGATAACATGATAATACCAATGGCATGCACAAGACTGTACCTGACCAATTCAAGCAAAATCAAAAAAATATCTTTAAATTAAAAACAAATTTTGTTTCATCATTAAAAACATGTTTGGAAATGATGCTTGTAAAATTACGAACAGTACAACGAATTACCACAGGGCAAACCATCGGCCAGCCGCAAGGCTTCTATACAGATAAAGGTGTCTTTAAGCATATTGTATCTGTAAGACTTGAAAAAACTGTAACTCAATATACGTTGTAATAATTTTGCAATAATAAAGAGATCTTTGACTTTGACTTTGGTCGCTGGTCGACGGTAAATCCAGTTGTACCAGTAAGCATTGATATTACCAAAGCAAAACAACACTTATCAACGGATACAACTCCGGATACATTATGAAACGTAGTTGTTTATCAGAGTTTTTTTTATCCTTTTTAAAGTGAACTCTAGCTCATTTTCAGCAGGAAAAGAAACATTACACTCCTGTAGGATAAGTAAGAAAGTCCACCAAGCTGACGTTAGTTTGCTCGCACATTTTTTAAGTCCTATGACAGGTATTTCATTCGTGCCACAAGCTTTTCTAAGATTGGGCTTCATTAAAATATATTTTGTGACACGGAATTGAGGGTGGTGTTTTCCCTCGAAAATAAAAGCTAGCTTTCTCGGCTCTCAAAAGTTGGAAATATTATTTCGAAATAGAAAACTTTGCAGTTCACCGGTACAAAGCTCAAATTCGACCAACGAGGGAAAACTGCTCCCATGTTTGTGACTCTGCTCTTAAATATACGCTGCATTTGTCGGATTTTACTTTGAAGAGATCTGCTCGCCTGATTGGAGATTCAGAACTCACCAGTAACCTTGATTCCTTGGAACATTGAAGAACGGTTGACGACTATTTTACAAGTATTTTCGAGTATTCGATTCAAGACTAACGTGAATCACTTTTGGCGCATACTCGTCACTGCTGTAGCCCTTTAGGAATTTCCTGGTGGCACGTTATATGCCAATAAAAATATACTAAAAAAAAAATGTTGTAAATTTGAGTACTAGAAGTAATAAACGACATAAGTATCAGAGCGCCCGATATCTAATACCTTGCTTCCATCACCTTCACTAAATACGTACTTGCAATAAGAGCTACAGAAGTAATTTTCTTCGGTCGAATTGAATTCATTTCATATTCGCTACGAAAATGGCACCTTGTATTATTTTTTAGATATTTATGATATTACTAAAACGATTTTAATCAAATGTAGGAGAACCTGTATGAATCAAATATAGGAGAATGTTGAAATTTATACGTATGAAAATAGAAAATTATTTTAAAGATGTGTTGTTATAGGACACGAAGTGGTAACTCAATGTTGGTACGTTTATTTAAAAATCATTTCGTTACGCAATAGAAAGACGGGAACGTCAACCTGTAAAATGGCCTATAAATTACAGTTATTTAATAAATTGTTATTTCTTACTTAAACTTGATCTAAGATCTACTGTAATAGTTGCTTAAAGTTTAATTACTCGAAAAAGATTTTTTCGCTCTTACATTCTAGAAATTTGAGATTCAAGAGTCGTAAGTAAAAGGAGAGACTTGCCATTAACTTCTCAAGAGGACCACTTTTCTCTGTGTGAAAAGCACTTAAATTTTTTGTCTTATTAGTGTGAAAAGTTACGTTTTCTATTGAGGCTTAAAAGATGTAAAAGGAGAAAGAACGAAAAGAGAATTGTGTACCGAAGTTGGAAAGCGAATTAGTTTAATTAATTTATAAATAGGGATGTACCGAATTGGTTAATTTTCGGTAACGTTAAAATGTAAACAAAAATAATCTTTTTTAAAAATCAAATTGTAATTAATGCCTACTTTCTAGAATAAAAAAATTAAAAACATCGTGAATTACACGCTTTTTTATGGATCCTGCTCACGTGCTACAGGGTAATTTCTAAAGAGTTATAGAAGCGGCTCGTGCAAAAAAAGAGCGATTCACCTTGGTTTGAATCGCTACAAATTGTATTGGGAGAAACACAGTCTTGGATAATTTATGCCAATATACATATATATATATATATATATATATATATATATATATATATATATATATATATATATATATATATATATATACATATATATAGGGGAAAAACCCCGTCAGTCAGTTTTTTTCAAGGAACCGGAATAATGATGCCATCTAGTGGTTGCTGAAGTATACTTTTCGAATAGTCTATCATCTTTTGTATAAAACCCCCGTATGTCAGCTGAAATAGTTGTTTGAAAATAGGCGGTACTGGGGAAAAATACCGTCACCGTCAGTGATTGGCGTGTATGGAAGAACCCTGGAAGTCAATAACATGGCGCTCCTATCGGCAAGCTTTGCAAGCCTGTTATCTCTGTGATTTATCGTTTTGTGTTTGTTATTGCCTTGTGTGTTGTTGTTCGCATCTCAATCATCAGTTTTTTTGTATAGTTATGAGCGTCTCATTCATCTGTCAGTTGCTTTGTGTTAGTGTGTTTCAAAACAATGGAAAGTGACTACTCAGGCAGTGGCAGTGAAGGTGAACTCTTCAGGAAACCCACAAGTAAGAAGCGGAAAAAAACTGGTAGAATCAGGGATGTTATGAAACATTTACGAGCCGGGTCTTACGAGCTTGGCCCGAATTGTTTTTGCAAACGGCTTCAATGTTTTCAGAGTGTTAAAGAAGAGGATCGTAAACCAATTATACGGGAATACAATTTGCTGGGAGACAGAGATAAACAAAACTCTTACTTGAGTGGCCTCATCACTTTTGTTACCGGTGAAGCAAAAACCACCAAGAAATGATGACCCTACACACAACGTAGCTTCATTTTCATATAGAGTTCGTGTGATAAAAGACAATGTTTCATGTGATGTTCAGATCTGCTTAAAAGCATTCATCTCGCTACATGGAATCAGTAAAGATAAGGTTAGGTACATAAGAGGGGCTCTTCTTGCTACTGGTACATCTCCTAATGACCGTCGTGGAAAACATTCCACTAGACCCCACAAACTTTCACATTAGACCATGGAAAAAGTAGTCATTTTCTTGAAATCTCTTAAAGGAAGAAAATCACACTATTCATTGAAAGACACCAACAAAATATACCTGCCTGCCGAGTTGAATATTTCAAAACTACAGACCATGTGTTTATTTCACAATCCAGAACATAAACTGTCATATGAATCATTTCGTGGGATTTTTGAGAACAATTTTAATTTTTCATTTGGCTACCCACGTAAGGACACGTGCAGTACTTGTGGTTCCTTTAAAGCACAGATTTCAGCGCTTGAGGAAAAAGTTAAATCTGCTACCGACCCTCGAAAGAAACAAGAAAAAAATCTGCTTGCAAAACTGAGGGAGAGGGACGTAGACCAAAAGAGGGGTGAGCGTTTTTATATCTTAAAAAAGCATACGCAACCGTTCCATGAAATCTTCGACGATGGAAGCTGTGACGATGGACTTTCAAAAAAAACTTACCATGTCCAACATTTCAACGTTCACATGCTGTCAACTCAGCAGGCAGTTTTTTATACTTATGATGAGTCTGTGGCGAAAAAAGGGTGCAGATGATGTATGCTCTATGTTTCGGCATTTTGTATTTAGTATTTTGCCCCTTGAAGTACGTGAACTGTGTATATTTTGTGACTCTTGTGCGGGCCAAAATAAGAATTATACCTTCATTAGGTTTTTACACCATCTAGTTACAAGAGAAGAACGTATTGAAACCATTAAGGTCATATTTCCGATAAGGGGCCACTCTTACTTAGAGTGTGATCGTAATATGAGCATTGTTAAACAAAACTCATACACAGAGGTTCCAGAAGACTGGAGGGAGGTCTTGAGGAATACTCGAGCCAAACCCACATTTACTGTGATTGATTGTGTGAGTGGATGTGGTTTTTCAAAACTGGACTGATCACCTCTCGTCACGTTACCCCACAAAATGCCCATTTCCTACCAGACCAATTCGAATTTCAGCAACTTACAGAGGTCTTGTGTTTTATAAACCATCTTTTTTTGGGAAGTATACATCTTCAGCCCTTCAAAAAAAAAAACCTTAGAGTAAAAAGTCCAAGAAGAAAACTCAATACACAGCTACTCCTGTTAAACCACTGCAAAATTTGTATAGCGGAAAACTTCCAATAAATGCTGCAAAATATCGCGATCTCCTCCATTTATCTCAGTTCTTGGAAAGTACAGAGGCAAAGATTTTTTACCAAAATTTAACTTCAGAAAATGTTCACAAATGGAGAAAGTGACGAGGAATACGCTGACGACCCCCCGATTGATGAGGAATTACCTAAAGAGAAGTGATTCAAGAACATTTATTCCAGAATTTAATTGCGTTTTTCTTGGTGTTACTTGTATTGGAATTTTTTTTAATATTTTAGTTATAAAAATATAAGTTACTGATTTAATTCGATGTTTTTGTGTTTCTTTTTGTTCATTTTTCGAGCCTCCATCAAATGGAAAACATTCAAATGCGTTTTTCTCAAAATTAGCTTTTTTTGACTGACGGGGTTTTTCCCCTGTACCCTTCATATATATATATATATATATTATATATATATATATATATATATATATATATATATATATATATATATATATATATATACAGTGTATGGCAGAAAAAAGATTTTTTTCTTTATTATTAAATTTAGAAGAAAAATAAGTTTTTCAAAAAATTATTTTGCAATGCCGATTGTCTTTTGCCAAAAATATTTATTAGGAAAAAGTTTTTGAAATTTCATTTTATGGTAGTAAACAAAAATCGTATTTTGTTAGTTTTTGACTAATAAAAATATCATTACAAGGAAACTTTTATTTTTTGAGTTTGAAATATATTTACTAGACTGGTACAAGAATTCGAACATTTATTTTTTCAATCATGTTTTACTCGTTTTACAATCAATAATTAAAAAAAATTCGATTTTCGTTAAATCTCAACTGGCGCACGGACAATTATCGAATATTTTACCTTCTTACTGGCAGTTTGAGGTTTTTGTTTTTAAGAGGACGCTCTAGCGTCATAATTTATTGCAAAATATAAAAGAATAAATGCAAACTAATAGTAATTTTTTAAAAGTTTATAGTTTGTCGTTTTTTATTTTTATGTGATGTATAGTGAAAATTTTTATTTTATATATATATATATATATATATATATATATTATATATATATATATATATATATGTATATATATATCAAGGATTTCAATTGTCTTATGCATGTCCGCGTGTGTCCTAATCTAGCTTTAATCTCTTCTTCTGATGTTGCGTTTTTTGAAATGATGGTTCCTAAGTATTTAAGTCTATCGGTTCCTTTGAGTGCACCGATGCAGTTTTCATTATAAAACAAATTGCAGAAAAATCCATCGAATATATAAACCTGCATACATGTGTTTTATAGATCTCCAGAAGGCATTTGACCGAGTCCAGCTACAAGATGTTGTACACTTACTGTATAACAGACAAGTACCCTACAACCTAATCAAGGTCATAGAAAACATATATAGCGTAATATACAAGGTCATAGAAAACATATATAGCGTAAGGTACAGGCCAGAATCGCTGGAGAACTAACCAGAACAATACCCGTAGAAAAAGGAATCCGACAGGGTGACTCTCTGAGCCCTCTACTATTCAACGTGGTGATGGATGAGATCATAAGACAAATCCACCAACCAAAAGGGTACAAGGTGGGCAATCGAAAATATCACAATCCTTTGTTACGCTGATGATGCAGTACTGGTGGCGGAGAACGAGGACGACCTATAACGGCTACTAAACCACTTCAACTCTGCAGCCAAATCTCTTAATATGATAATATCTGCCTCTAAACAAGAAGCTCGACGACATCTAAAACACCCATCAGATGTAAACTCGTTGTCGACGACCAAATTATCCAGCAAGAAATGACATTCAAATACTTGGGCATAGAGCTTTCTGGACACGGGGATGTCGAATCAGAAGTAAGACAACAAACAAACAAAGCATTGAAGGTAGCCGGATGCCTGAATGACACTATATGGAACAACAAACACCTGCGAATCGAGACCAAGTCAAGAATTTATAAAACTGCCATGAGGCCAATAATGACATACACAGCAGAAACCCGGCCAGAGACAACAAAAACTAAAAGGATACTTGAAACATGCGAAATGAAAGTCTTGCGAAAAATAGCCGGAAAGACTATGTTGGACAGGGAGCGAAATGACAACATTAGACGAGCATGTCAGGTGGAAGAGGTTAACAAGTGGATCCTCGAAAGAAAACACGAGTGGAACGCACATATAGACCGAATGGATCAAGAAAGAATCGTGAGAATTGCACGCGATAAATCACCAGTGGGAAGAAGAAGTGTGGGAAGGCCACGGAAAAGGTGGAGCGATAACCTTACTATCAATTACGATTAGGCAAGCCACGAAGAAAGAACAGTCAACTGTGCCTACAATGAAGAAGGAGAAGGAGAAGACGAAAAAACACAGGTTCCATTCTAAATGAACAAACAGAAATAAATATGAACGATGGGAAACCCCTATTATTAAATTTATATATATATATATATATATATATATATATATATATATATATATATACCTTATAAAGTTCAGTTCAAGAATACCCTTATTAACTACTTTCAGACTAATTATAAAAGTACGTAATAAGGTGAAATAAAACCTAAATATTTGTTACTTGCAAAAAGCAAACAGAAGAAGTTACCATGGAACGAAACGCGTCATGCAGTTTTGTAATAAAAAGTGGATATTTTGACAAATTGTCTTTCATTACGTCAGTGTTATTTAAACAAAAAGAATACAAAGCCACTCTTTGTTGCGCGCTACAAAATATTTTACAACTATGCGTGCATGTTCAAAAATAATTTACATACAAATCTTTCCCTCGAAAGTTAAGAATATAATAATAATAAAATCTCTCCGGTCTTTTATCTTCCATATTGTGATCTAAGATGCGACACACACAAAAAAAAGGTTTTTTATGTGAGAAAGCCCGTCTCGTTTTTTTTAAGTGTCACGAAGCAGTAAAAAAGGACACGTCAATCAGGAAAAGGTGCCGAATCAGCCGAGCAGGCTGGATGTCTAATTAAATTTTTATATCTCGCTTTCGAGAAATAATTCTTCGAAGCGTGTGTGTGGAGTAAAATTGAAAATATAACTTTTTTTGTTGTGTTTATGAGGGGGAAAACATATTTTTTCATGTACACTGAGTGTTCATTTGTACCTTCCACTCACGCCTAGCCTAGAAGTAGAAGAAAAGAAGACCAAAGAGATGTCACAGTCCCTTGTGATATGGCAAATGGAGGTTTAGTATTGTTCATTGTCGAAAAAATGTGTAGGACCAAGCCTACGTTACTATAAATACGAGCGCTGCCTTTTAAGGTTTTACAAAAATAATGGAAGAAAACAATTTTTCGGTACAAATTCTTTTACAGTGTGTCCCAAAAAGTTTTATACAGAGAAAAAATTTATCTTACAAATTACAAAAATTTTTATTTTTTTTTTTATTATTTATTGGGGTGGGGCGCGGCGACATCAATGGTCATTTGGCGCCCAAGAAGAGTTAGATAATTATTTCGAGATCTTTGAGGTATTTGATTATACCTGCCTTGTTTGTTTGAAAGTTAGTGATTATTTGTTTGATATTCGATGGAATATTGTGTATAGATCTTAGATGAGATGAATGTTCTGCTTCAAAGATGTGTTTTACTGACAATGCGGAACCGCAAATAGAGCACGAAGGAGCGGGTTCACCTCTCAATAAGCGGTAATGCGTGTGATATGTATGTCCTATTGCCAATCTTCTCAGAGTTTGTGTGTTCTCTGATCTGCAGAGATTGTGTATGTGGAGATGCGGGGATGGACTTGAGATTTAACTTCCCGCAACTTGTTACTGGAAACCTCAAGCTCCCATTCCAATTGAAAAGCATTTCTGGTTATTGACGTTAATATTTTTACAAAATCATTCATATGATTCTCCCCTGTGATGGTGATGCCTCTCTCTGCAACTTTTTTTGGCTTCCCGATCCGCCATGTCATTACCCTTAATACCTGAATGACTCAGGATCCAAATAAGAGTAATTTGTTTTTTCCTAATGTTGGCGATGTAAAATAAATCTGAGATTTGCCTCAGGTATGCACAGTTAGGGTTGTTGAATTTTATGGCCTTTAAGGCACTTAATGAGTCAGACGCGATAAGAAAGTTATTATTTTCTTTGGAACTGATTGCTTCCTTTATTACCAGAAGCTCTGCTGAGAAAATTGAGGAATGAAGGGGAAGTTTGAATTGTTTCGTGATATGACTGTGCACGAAGGCTGCTCCCACTCCCCCAGTCGACTTTGATCCATCCGTGAATACGAGTATTATGGAGTAATTCGAGTATAGTCACAGTGTGTCGACTAGTACAAGTTAGCTGGACAAAATTATTTTTTCTCTTATTCAATTGTTTATGTATATTCTAGGCATATTAAGTTATTTTAAGAAAAAATTCATCGCGTTGGTTTTTTTTTTATGGGCGTGGCTAATTTTTTCCCCTAAATTAGTCAGCTACGCAGACATATTTAACGATAACTCGGGAACAACTTGTCATATTTTTATAAATAAAACATTAAAAAATGCGTAACAAAATTTTATTAAAGTTGATTGAATATTATTTTATTCTATCTTTTATCGTTTTGGAGTTATTTAGAAATTAATGGAGAGAAAAAATTGTGTTTTTCGTGTAAAATTCATTATTTTTTTCGGTAAAAAAGCGCAATAACAAAAGAAAAATAAAATATTATACATTTTTTTGACAGCTGCGTATCTGGAAAATAAAATAAGGTATTAATCATGAAAATCGGTTAATAAATGTGGGTTTTATTCACAATTTACCGCAGGTACTCAATATCGATAAAATTTGTGTAATACAACCACCCTTGCATATCGCGGTAGAATTGCATCAGCTTAGCAGGTAGATAACGGAACTAAAGGGCAAGGGTATTTTGTATGGTTATTAGAATTAAAAATTATAATACAGTGTCTTTCATTTAGCTGCATTTCGCTTACCTGTATTTTTTGTCCAGCTGCACAAAACATCGTATAACAAAAACAAAATATTCTGCGTATGTGCACGAATTTTTCTACAAACTTGAATGTGCAACTAAATGAAAGACACTGTATTATTATTTTTAATAATAACCAGATGAAAAATCATTTATTGTATTTGTCAATTAAAAATACAACAATTAATCCATATTACTTAGTTTTATTGACACAAAAAGGATAAACTCAAATAATACCTGCCTTTCAGGTAGGTAACTTGTGCATTATACATACATAAGTAGTTGGTATTTTAAAATGTTTTTGATTTTTTTAAGGTACATATTTCTTGCTGTTCGGTTCAAAAAAAAATTGTTTTTGAAAATTCCAGTCAAAAATTGTTTTTGTTTAATTTTAAAATAAATGTTATAAATGCTCTGTAATAAATTTAGCATAATGACACTGACTGTAATTATATGTAAAATAAAAATACTCATTTATTGATAAAGAAAAATTTACAAGTCAAGGTTTACATGCTTAGTACAAGCACTACATAACTAAAAATAGTAGCTGAACCTAATAATCATCATCAGAGTTTTCTGATGAGTCGTTTACTGTATAATCGTCATCATTTTGTGGCATTGTGCGACAATATGATGACGATTCCAATCTTGACTCTTCTATGCTAGGGCTTACAATTAACTTTAATACATCTGTACATATTTTTTCCGGCTTTTTTTTTTTGGGAATCTCTCGAAAGCTATTGATCAAAGGATCAGATGTTATAATTAACATGCACAGTAAGTCTCTATTCGTAGCAACACGCGAGCACTGTTGTACTCCCTAAATCTGCGGCAATCTTTGTTCCGTGCTTCTTGAGCCTCTTCGGAAAGCTGCCCAATTGGAAGCAATGCCGCTTTGATGACTTCTGTGCTGTGAATTAATATTTTATGCACAGTAGCAGGCATACAGTACCACGAATAGAGACTAAGATAATGTTTTCTGGTTTCAAGACAAAATTTTTTGAATTCAACTAAGTTTTTATCTCGAATCCAAATAACACCAAACTTTTTTATAATTGGAGGTCAATTATAGAATAAAATATCCTAAATTTTAATGTGATCCTTTCCTTTTATTGACGTTTCGGCACAGTTTGCCTTTCTCAAAAATTTTTTATTAATAATAACACCAAACTTTTTTATAATTGTAACATCCAACCCTGTGATCTGAGCACTCATCTCAGCATTCTTAAAAAAGCGACGGGCTGTATTTCCATCATTTGAAGAACCAAATCCTGGCTTTGGTTTATCTACAATGAGTCCCATCTCGTTCTTAAATTTCAATTTGATTTCCTCGGAACGAACCTTGATATCTGCTTTGTCTTCGTTGCTTCTAGCCTGCCATTTCTTAATATTCAACTTGTAACTGATATGTAAAAGACATTCGAAGCAACGAATCCAAGCATGAGGTGTAGATAAACCAAAGCCAAAATGTTCTTGATTGCTGTTAAACATCGCGGGGTCATCGTTCATCGTCTTGGGGGTGGCGCCACAGATGAAACACTTTTGGGATGAACTAGTTTCCGTTAAGGCGTTACACACCTTTCCGTCTGTCATTGTCAGCAAAACTTTGTGTTTTACAGAGATTTGAGAATCACCAAAGTTGATAAGTGTTGGAAGAAGAGCATTAACTTCTTCCCACAATCTATTTGTCTCCGCTAACGTGAAGTCGTTCGTTTCTTTGGCAAATATAAATTTGATTGGGCGACAATACAAAGTTGATGAAGGCCGAGGATTTTGCCAAATAATTTTGGACCCATCATATAACTTAAGGGGAACTAAAGAAAATGCGAAAAGAAACTCGTCCGTATACTCAATGTTCTCAAATCTCTGTTTGTATGTGCTGTGCCTAGAACTTCCATCACATCCCCATTTACTAACAAGTGTAAACGATGAACTTGGTGGGAGCACACTGCTGATAACTTCATTCTGTGCTAATACTAGACGTTCCACTGTTTTATTTAATAAGGCTTGCAAATTTATTTCAGCACGAGTTTCTGTTATAGCAATGTGCTCCTCTGCAGCAGGTAACAGGCCTGTTTGGACTTTTTTAAACTAAAATATGACGGAAACACATTATGCCCTTGCCCCCCGCCTTCATGGACCACTTCCTAGTTTGTTTGTAAGAATACGTTGTTGACTTAGAATCTATATAGTCAGCTAAGGCTTCGTGACTACTTAATTGCCTAGGATTAACGGAACTGGTATTTTTAGACTTAATAATATTATCTGGACTCTCACTAATATTTCTAATCACATTGGCAATATTCCTTTGCCCTGCTGAACGCACAGCAATTTCGGCAGCAGTCACCAATTCACTGACACTTCGGGATTCTACGAGATCCACGACGCGACGTTTCTTCGTCTTAAACGACGATTCCTCGAAATCTTTTTGCGAGGTCTTCCTGCAGGAGTCACATTCTCACTTGATGTTGAAGGTTGTGGCGCAAAAGAACTCACAGTAAACTGTATGTCTGCTTCATCCAACCAATTCTTATTTTTAATTAAACAAAAAAACGCTCCTTCGACTTTCCTGAAGCCAACCATTTGGCACCAAACTTATTAGACAAGTTGGATATCTTCAACTTTATTTCTTTTTGGCTGCTTTCAGTAATGTCACCAAAGTGAAATTTTGAAGAAAGAAAGTCATATACACGCGAGTTTTTTTTTTTCATTTTTCGTGTGTTTCAACCACTCCTCAAAAAAGGCTACCCTTGAAATAGAGTAAACGTGTTCTGGAAAAAAAGAAAAAAAAACATATTGTACTGAAGTGTGCTAAACAATATGTGTATTTTTACGAAGAATAAAGTTATTTCTGTGTAAATATCTAAAAAAACTAGCCCGGATAGAGGTGAATGTCTGTATATTCTGAACTTTCAAAGTTTTTTTTTAAAAAAAAAACACGCTAAAATATATAGGCTATTTAAAAAAAATACTAAAAATTCAAATTAATAGATTCTGATTAAAAAAATACATTAAAAAATAGTACTTACCCTCGGTATTAATATTCATCACAAAAACTTTCACAATATTACAATATGTCACTATAAGATGTGCACGAAAGTGTCGCTAAATTGCAACTGATTGATTGAAAGAGCTGCATTAAACTCATTACCTGACTTCTGACGCTTATGACTCGCCACTTGCAAATTTGATAAACAACCTTTTCTCGGAATTCGGGGTTTGGTGGTGTTGTTTACGTTTTGCAAATAAGATTTCCTGGAAATCATAACATGAATTTTGTCCACCTAGCATGTTCTACGCGACACACTGTGATAGTGTATGAAATCTTTGTCTGAAAAGTTGGTTTACTTCAAAGCCGATAAAGTCATTTTTGCTGAGAGTATGTAGATGAAAGTCAATCAGTGGGGTAGGTGATAACCAAGGAGGAAACGTAGTGTATAGTGGGTAGTTGAGGGTTGGTGGATTGAGTCCATGTAATGTCAGGTAATTTTTTATTCTACTAGGAATGGATTTGGGAGGAAAGGAATGATTGGCGCGATGAACTTGGAATAGATCCAACGAAAGTTTGAAATGTGGGCGTTGAAGTGGCGGATGAATAAAATTTCATAAGAGAAAATTGTCTTACGAGATGGAGAGAGGGAACAGCTGCCACACACTGAAGGCTCGATATTGGAGAAGTTCTGATTTATTGTTGATAAAAAATTCTGCATCACATAATCAAGCATCAAAAGTTTAAAATATTTGATGGTATACAAGGAAAATAAAAAATAGTGAAATACAAAGCAAAATATTAATTGAAAACGTTAATAGAAACTAAAAAGTTATGCTCACGTTTAGATTTGTGGCCTAAAAACTCCAGTAAACAGGTCAGTAATTGTTGGATTATTTATTGAATAAAAGAAAACGAAATCACTACAAATTTTATGGTACTTTGAATTGTTGTGGCTGTTACTTGATGGAAATTCATAACGAATGTAATGAAAGACTGATTTTTATCAAATTTCCACTTTATTTAGTTTCACTGAAACTGTATGACGCGTTTTCGCTATACTATGCTGGGAAATCCATTCTGAATATTAATTGTATAAATTGAGTAAAGGTGAGTTACTAGAAGTCAACAATAAAATTAATTTTCTTGACTTAACGATAACCAGACATTACAACAAACACAAATTCTCTATTTTTCACAAACCCTCACATACAGATACTACAATAAACATAAAATCAGCTCACCCCCTACAACACAAATTGGCAGCTTACCACAGTATGTTGCATAGACGTGTAAGTGTCCCCTTATCTGTAGATGATTTTAATAAAGAATCGAATCTAATAAAACAAATTGCTGTTAAAAACGGATATTCTCCTGACTCCATAGACTCAATTCTAAACAAAAATTTAAAAAATAAAGCTATTTTTTTAGTATACCCCAAGAAAGAAAACACAGGGAAAAAATATAATGTTTTAACCTATTTTGGGAACACGTCAGAGAAAATTAAAAACCACTTAAACAAATATAATATCAACATAGCTTTTAGAACAAACAACTCGTTAGAAAAATTCATTAAAAACGCAAAGGGAAAACCAAATAGATCAGAAAAATCTGGAGTGTATCAGTTGAATTGTGGTTCTTGTCATAAAAGTTACATAGGTCAGACAGGTCGCTCATTCGAAACTCGGATTTTAGAACATAAAAGAAGCTATTTAAAAAACAACACTGACTCAGCGTACAGTAATCATTTAACAGAATCAAATCATCTTTTTGACGATAAATTTAAAATTCTACACATACAAAACAAAGGCGTAAAATTAAACCTATTAGAAAAGTTAGAAACAAATAGAATTAAAAATTCAGACATCATATTAAACGAACAAAAAGATACCTGTCTGGCCCATGGTAACTCACCTTTACTCAATTTATACAATTAATATTCAGAATGGATTTCCCAGCAATATTCATTAGCATATAGTATTAATTTTATTACCTATCTACCTTAGGGGTATTTGTATAAATGTTACAACACTAATATTCAATATCATTTTGTATCAGACGAAGCTATAGTATAGTGAAACGCGTCATACAGTTTCAGTGAAACTTAAATATAGTGGAAATTTGACAAAAACCAGTCTTTCATTACAAATTTTTATGATAGGCTGAAAATAAATCAACATTATCTTTGTAAATACCCACTGTCAATAAACTTCAAAGCTAACGTCAGTCTGTATTTGCAATAATTAGAAATGCCAGTAAAATTGAGTGTAGAAGATAAAATTGAAATTGTTCTCATAGTTGGAGATAACCATAAAACTTTTAGAGAGGCAGCAGAAATCTTTAATAATAGACACCCTGATAAAACTGTACACTACGCAATTGTAGGATATATAATAAATAAATTCAAGATTTCTAGAAGTGTTAAAAATAAATTTAAAAAGAAAAATCGGGCATGGGACTTAAATGAAGATAATCAAAATCAAGTAATGCTGTCGGTAGTAGAAAAATCAAAAGATTCGCTTCGGAAAAGCTCAGCTTTATTGAATGTGAGTAAAACTACAGTTGCGAGAATTTTAAGATCAAATAAATTTAAATCATACAAACCCCAATTTACCCATACTTTAAAAGCAGGAGATTTTGAACGAAGATTTGAATTTTGTGCTTGGTTTCAAGGAGAGTTGGAAGATAACAGGTTTTATGGCATGGCTCGAAGAATACTTTTCTCTAATGAAGCAATATTTACGTCTAATAAGACGATAAGTTCTCAAAACAATCGCTGGTGGAGCGATATTAATCCTAAATAGAATAGTTGGACCATTTTTTTTTTCGAAATAATATGAATGCTGAACGTTACCTAGAATTTTTTAAATAAAGAGTTCCCTGAGTTTCTTAATCGCCTACCAGTAATTGAAAGACAACGTGTATGGTACCAACATGATGGTGCATCATGTCACAGTACGAGAAAAGTTCTTATTATCTCCTCCACATTTTTAATGGTAGAGTAATAGGAAGGTATGTGCAGTGTACTTGGCCCCCAAGGTCTCCGGACATCACCTCTCTAAACTTTTTTTTTATGGGACTACTTAAAAGAAGGTGGATACTTTCTCATGATCCCGATGAGAAACAGATCTACTACAGGTTTAGCAAACCTGCCATACGTGAGCTCATGATCTCCCCAACATCCTATCCGAGGGGAATCATGTTCATACCTAACTTAAATCCTGTCAAATCACCTCACTATCCCATTCCTATTTTATCCTATTCAACTCGCCAACCCGCCTAACAAGCGTGGCGTTTTAAGTGCTAAAACCTTCCAAAACATGGAAATGTCGAATTCTAAAACAGAAATACCCCAGGCAAGTAGAGCCAATGGCTCAGAACCTTGCACTGAAACTTCAGTCAGCCTCGCGGATTCTGGGGGAGGCAAAAATTCGGAGAAGATGAACCTAAACCAAAACTATCAAAGAAAAAATAACAAACTCTGGATTGCTACTTACAACATAAGAACATTAAGATCGCAACAACACATGGAGAGATTAGAAGAGGAACTCCGACACATAAAATGGGACATCTTGGGATTGAGCGAAACAAGACTTAAAGGGGAACAAGCTACATATCTGAAGTCAGGTCATCTGTTATACCGGAATAATTCGGAAACAAATGACCACTTAGGTGGACTCGCCCTATTGGTGAATAAACGATTGAAACATCAAATCATAAAAATGGCAGCCGTATCAGCTAGAGTCATCTACGTTACTATACAAAATCAACAAGAGGTATAACATGCAAGTGATACAGGTATATGCTCCAACCAGCACATCTGACGACCAAGCAGTAGAACAGCTATATGAAGATATATCAACAGCAAAAACAAATGAAAATGCGAAATATGTGATTATTATGGGAGATTTCAATGCCACAATTGGCAAAAATACAAACCAAGATACCATAAATATCGGCAAATTCGGAGTGGGGATAGAAATGCCAGAGGTGAAAACCTTGTCGACTATTGCAGAAATGAACAACTTTACTGTATGAATTCATTCTTCAAAAAACCTGAAAAGAGAAGATGGACTTGGAGTAGCTCCGATGACAGTATTAGAAATGAAATTGACTACATAATCACTAACAAAAAAGAAATCTGTCAGGATGTTACCGTTTTAAATCGGTTCGATACGAATGGTTAGAGCAACCATATACCTAAACATCAAATTCGAAAGAAACAAACTAATACTAAAGAAACAAAAATATCCTACAGTGGAAACTCCATCAAAAAATAAAGAAAAATTTCAGGATACATTAAACATAAAACTAAGAGAGACAAACAGATTGAAGGACATGGAAATGGAAGATCTAAGTAAAACCATAAGAAGTAGCATACAAGTAGCAACAAAACAAATATGTGCTAAACAAAAGAACATCGGCAAGTTTAGCCAAACTACTAAAAATCTGATCAAAATGAGAAGAGAAACAGATAGGGAAGCTGAGAGTTATAAGACAACAAATAGAGAAATAGACAAGAACATTCGAAAAGATTTAAGAGAATACAACACAAAGTTGGTAAAGAATACTATTGAAAACAACAAAAATATGAAAGTTTTAAAAATCCCACTTATCAAATGGAAGAACGAAATTAAGTAAATTGAAGAACAACAGTGGTACCGTAGTTAATAGTAGAACGGAAATTGTTGCCATAGTTCAGGACTTCTATAAGCATCTCTACAGTTCCAAGTCCCAAAGTCATCAGTACAACAGACGGAAAATTAAAAATATAGGATCCGAGAAAATTCCTGAAATATATACCAATGAATTAAGAACAGCGCTCAACCAAATGAAATCTCAGAAATGTCCAGGAGAAGATCAAATCACCACTGAAATGTTAAAAATGGGAGGAGAATATCTAGTAGAGAGTGTACGAATCCTACTCAACAAATGCATAACCGAAGAAAGAATTCCAACAAAATGGAACAACGCCGAGGTTATTTTGCTACACAAAAAAGGAGATAGAAATGACATAGAAAACTACCGTCCTATTAGTCTACTATCACACTTATACAAGTTGCTAACAAAAATAATAACAAATAGATTAACTCAAAAAATGGATGCGTATCAACCAGTAGAACAAGCAGGTTTCCGAAAAGGTTTTAGTACGATTGACCACTTGCAGACAGTACGCACTCTCATAGAGAAGACCACAGAATATAACATACCATTGCAGCTGGCATTTGTAGATTACAAAAAGGCCTTCGACTCGGTCGAAACTTGGGCAATATTGAGAGCTCTAGACAACGCAAGAGTAGATACCAGGTATTCAAATCTCATCAAATACATATACGAAAACGCGAACCATCCAAATAACACTGGACGAAGATACAAAGACAGATAAGATATTGGTAAACAGAGGCATACGTCAGGGCGATACTATCTCCCCTAAACCCTTCACACTAGCCTTAGAGGACATTTTTAAATTGGCAATCCAGGGGCATAAATATAGATGGTGTGCGTCTGAACCATTTACGATTCGCAGACGATATAGTGATTAATAAGCGATAAAACGGAGGAAATTCAGAGCATGCTGGAAGAATTGCATCAGGCATCCTTAAGCATCGGACTCGAGATGAATCTACATAAAACAAAAAATAATGAGTGTGGAAAATATTCAGGTAAACATCGGAAACGAAACACTGGAAAACATATCAGAATATATTTACTTGGAACACAAAATACAACTTGGTAAAGAAAATCAAAGCTCTGAAATAACTAGAAGAATAGGACAAGGTTGGGGCTGCGTTCGGCAAGTTGGGGTATGTACTTAAATCTAGAGAAATCCCAATAAAATCTTAAACGTAAAACATACGACTCATGTATTCTGCCGGACCTTATGTATGGTCTCGAGACGATGGCACTCACCCGAAAAAAAAAACCGCTGACAAGCTTCAAGTGACACAACGAGCAATGGAGAGATCTATGCTCGGAATTAGCCTGAGAGACAGGATACAGAACGAGGAGATTAGAAGAAGAACGTGTGTGACAGATGTCCTCAGAAGAGTAGCTCAACTCAAATGGCAATGGGCTGGCCATATAGCTCGTCAAAGCTCAGAAAGATGGACCAGCAAAATGATAAACTGGCGTCCAAGACAAACCAAAAGGAGTGTTGGAAGACCTCCAAAAAGGTGGCGCGACGACATCCAGAAAATTGCGGGGGGGAATTGGATCCAAACAGCCCTAAACAGAACGACGTGGAAAAGATTGGAAGAGGCCTTCATTCAGGAGTGGATAACTATAGGCTGAGGAGAGACTTAAAAGAAAAGTTTTATCTTAAAAGGCTATTTCAACGTGTTGATCATCTTGAGAGAGTCATTAGGGAAACATATGAAGCTTTAACTCCTGACGTAATGGAGATGTAACAAAAGATTTTTCTCGAAGAATGTTCATCTGTTTAGAAAGGGACGGTGGATACATTGAAGCACTTCTGCAATAAAGTTAGAATTAATCCATATGTTTAGTTGTTATGTTATGTATGTAGTAATTAAGTAATGTTACAATTTCAAAATAAAATAATATTAGCACAAATTTATTATGGATGTAATTGTTGCAAAGCAGATAAAAAGGTTATCAAATTTTTAACAAAAATATGATACAATCAAAACCAGTGAACTAATTTTTAATTAATTTCATTTTGACGCGTTTACTGGAGTTTTTTTGAATTTTAACTACAAATCTAAACATGAGCATAATTTTTTAGTTCCTATTAATATTTTCAATTAATATTTTGCACTGTATTTCATTATTTTTTATTTTCCCTGTATACCATCAAATATTTTAAACTTTTGATGCTTGATGCTAACTCCTACACCTGAAGCAGTTAACAACCCCAATAACATTATAGTGACAATAACCTCTGAGGAAGTACAAAACAAAACCCGTCAGCTAAAGAACAGAAAAAAAAACCCCAGGACCTGATGCAATTACCAACGAAATGCTGATGTATGGTGGCCACACACCTATTGAAAATATGCAAAAGATATTTAACAAAATAATAGAAGATAGGAAAGTCCCAGAGCTTAAATCTGATTCTCTTATGCGTGAGTGGAACAAGCTTGTTGAATCCTGTTTGCCTTGCCAGCGCGGGCGCTTCTCACAATTTACGTATAAAAATACCCAGAATTTCTGGGTATTTCTATAGACAGGAATAAGCAGGCTTCTGGCACAAGCCTAGCTATTCCTGTTATATTTGATTTTACTACTCATTTATTTTTTAGATTCCTTGCCTACCGCTTAGAGCCGGCCCTGCTAGTGGTCATTTATAAAAACCTAAAAGCCGGCCCTCGTATTATTTATAAAAATTAAACTACTTCCTGATTTATAACAGTGTTGATAATATTTTTTTGTTTTACTGCGCTTAACGAAAATCAAACGAATAGTTGCAAACAATGGTTTGCATAATTTCCTATATTGCTAAGCTCTATCCTGATTTTCCATTAACTAATGAACTGTGGTGGTTCTTGTTGGTAAATATGATCCAATTTCATTGAATTTCACGAAATTGAGTGTAATTTAGTTACAGGAAACATTATCGGGATTAATATTCTCCTAAATGATTAAATTATTTCGATTATAGCCTATGAAATGCTAATATGTTAATGGATTGTTATAAAAAAAGCTCTCCAGAAAAGAAATATTTGAGGAAGCATTTGTTTATTTCCATGTGAAAGGAATGTGATTTTACTGTAAATAAAAAATGTTTCTAAATATTTCTGTAGCTCAATCTTAAATTAATACGCAATAAGTCGGTAGTTGGCAGTGACGGCGAAATTGACAAAAAGCGGTTGCCAGTGGCGGGAAGGTCTTAATCCTGATTGTCAATTTCGCATTTGATTTGTGCTTATGTGGACGGCTTGCTCTTATGCCAGAGTGAAAGTCTTTGCAAATTTCATATAACTGCATATTCCAAAAGTGGAAGGAAGAACCGACATCGGATGCCATCATTGGTTTTGTTTTGGAAAAAATAGGCTCACCAATGCTAACATCTGACGCTCTTTGCAGTTTTAAAGACAACTCTTCGTGCACTGGTTTGTAAAATACAAAAAAGGTGGAGGGAATCCAGTCGAAATTTAGGATCATTTCTGAATAAAAATGCTAGCTGGCTTGAAAATAATGTAAAATTTTCAAATGCTGTAAGGGATGCATTGCCTAGTGGATCGAGGACCAATGCAGGCAGACCTAAAAAAGAATTTAGGGATTGTCATCCTAAAGTGCAAAACAGAAAAGTGCATCATCTTTTGAAGTCCGGTAGTCAAGACGAGTTAGCCAAAGCAACTGCAACAAAGCTATACCAATCTGGAAAACGAAACTCTGCAGCGATTGTCAAGGAACTGGCATCTGGTTCTCCAGAAAGGGGTAGCAAAATCAAGAAGGCTCGCATGTCTTCTTCAAGCAGCCCACAAAAATTAACTCCAGACCAGGCTCTGGCGCTACTTATTGATGCAAACTTATCGTCAAATCAGTACAACATTGTTCGAGATCAAGCAAAAAATCACCGTTGCACTTTGTATCTACCTTATTATGTTGTAAAAGAGGCAAAGAGGTTGTGCTATCCAAAGGACATAATAATAACTAAAGTTTCAGCTGAAGTATCAGTTCAGTCGCTTATAAATCATACCGTAGCAAGACTTTGTACAGGGCTAGAAGGAATTCTTAGAACTTTATCAAACGTTAAAGCACTAAATATTATCGTAAAGTGAGGTTGTGATGGGGCGGAACAAGTTAATTATCGACAAAAGTATATGGACAAACATAGCTCTGATGATAGTATGTTTAGTGTATCAATGGTACCAATCCAAATGTGCTCCGTAAATGATAATGGTGATATTCAGTCAGTAATTTGGAAAAACCCTGCTTCTTTCTTCCACACGGTACTGTCGCCCCATTAAGTTCGTTTTTTTGCCAAAGAAACAGTCAGTGTAATTACCTCAGAAGTAAACAAAGTGAAAGAACAAATATCTCAACTTACTCCAACCACTATACTTGTAGATGGCAAGCAATTTCAGGTTACAGCAAATATGATCTTTTGTATAATTGACGGTAAAGTATGCAATGCTGTATCATCCTGTGCATCATCACAAACATGCTACTTATCTGGGGCTAAACCTAGTGAAATGAACAACATCTGCGATATACCTCAAAAAAATATAAATGAATCCTTTTTATCCCTTGGACTATCACCCCTCCATGCATGGATAAGGTTTTTGCAATGTATTTTACATATATTGTACAAACTGGATATTAAGGCATAGCAAGCTCGTGGAGCAGAAAATAAAAAAAAATTGCAGAGAAGAAAAAATACATTCAACAAAAATTCAAAGAGGAGCTTGACTTGCTTATAGATATGCCAAAACAGCAGACCGGAAACACAAACGATGGTAATACCGCGAGGAAATTCTTTAGAAATGCCGAAAAGCCTTCCGAAATAACTGGCGTTAATTTAGATTTGATCAAGCGTTTTCATGTGCTGTGTGCTGCTTAGAGTGCCTAAATCGTGGTTTTAAAATTGATTCAGAAAAGTTCGGCGAATATGCAAGAGAAACTTTGGAATTGTAATTGAGAGAATATTTCTGGTACTCAATGCCCGTAAGTGTGCATAAAGTCCTTTGTCATGGAAAGGATATTATAGCCTCTTGCATTCTTCCGATCGGACAATTTTCTGAAGAAGCTCAGGAGGCAAGAAACAAAGACTGCAGAAAATATCGCGAACTTTTTACTAGAAAAACATCCCGAATTGACACAAATACGGATTTATTTAATCGACTGCTTATTTCATCGGATCCGTACATCGCTAGTCTTCGTAAAGCACCCAAAACCAAGCATAGTGAAGTTACGCCAGAAGTTTTAGAGTTGTTAGAAAGATTTGCAGACCCATGTAATGATTGCGAGTCTTCAGACGATTGCAATGAGTCTCGTTCTGAATAGATGTTCAAAGTGTTGTTACAAAATGTCTGTTTTTTTTTAATTGTTCTATAATAAAAAACACAAATAAACTGAAAAACTTTAGCTAAAACATATTAATTTTTATTAAAAATTTTAAAAACCAACAAATAGAACTGGTTTAAATAATTAAGTTCCGGTAAACTCAAGAAATTTCGCACTCTATGGCGGCGAAATTGACAAAAAGCTGTTGCCAGTGGCGGGAAGGTCTTAATCCTGACTGTCAATTTCGCATTTGATTTGTGCTTATGTGAACGGCTTGCTCTTATGCCAGAGTGAAAGTGTATCCCAGCTTTTTAAAACACTGCTGAGTATGTTATTTTTATTATTATTATAATTTGGGCATCAGCTATATAATGTCTACGTGGTGAGATGGAAATAAATAAAATACATATTTATATACAGTGCGTCCGAAAAAGTTTTATACAAATGGAGAAAAAGTTTACCTTACATATTGCAAAAATATTTATTCTTGATAAAAAGTTCTGCGTCACATGGAAATCAAAAGTTTAAAATTTTGATGGTATACAGGGAAAATAAAAAATAATAATTTATAATGAATAGTAAAGTGTGTTAAATTTAAGTACAGAGCAAAATATTGATTGATAAATTTTTATAGGAACTAAAAAATTATGTTCATGTTTAGATTTGTGGCTTTCCTAGTTAAAAATTCAAAAAAAAAACTCCAGTAAACACGTCAGTAATTTTCGGATTATTTATGGAATAAAGGAAAACGAAATTAATTAAAAACTAGTGCACTGTTTTTAATTGTATCATATTTTTGTTAAAAATTTGATAACCTTTTTATCTGTTTGTGCTGATATCATTTTAAATTTTGAAATTGCAACATTACTTAATTACTACGTACATAAAATAACAACTAAACATATGGATTAATTTTAACTTTTAAATATTTGAAGAGTGAAACAAATGGGTTTTGGATACATGATAAAATGGGTTGTAATGGAACGTTTTCTTTATGGGGTTTAGGAAGACCATACATTTTTGGAGGAACTGCATTCTGGATTTTCAGTGCAATGGAGCATCTATTTCTAGCGTGATTGCACGATTAGTAATGGAAGACTTAGAAACTGATATCATATCAAAACTAAACTTCAACATTCCATTTTTTTTTACAGATATGTTGATGATTGTTTGATTGCTATCCTTAAAAACCAAATTAATTATATCCCACAAAAATTCAATGGGTACCACAAAAATATTAAACTCACATTCGAAACAGAAGACAACAATATGATAAATTTCTTAGATGTAACTTTACACCACATTATTGAAAAATATAACTGACTGAATGGTATACTAAAATAACATGGTCTTCTAGATATCTTAATTATGAATCACAGAACTCGAATTCCCCAAAAAAATCTGTAATCATAGGTCTAGCAAATAGAGTAATAAAGCTTTCCGACATCGGATACAGATAGAGTGCAATAACCAAAGCTAAAGAAGCACTGATACTTATCTATAATATATAAAATGCAACGTCTCTCTGTCTGTCTGTCTGTCCGTTAGTGCGCTTATCACTGGAGAACCACTTAGTCGGAAAAAAGTTTACCGCTTACGCGTTTCCTAGCAATAAACAGCCTAAACCATTAAATATGGAACAATATTATGTAGCAGAGAATATCTATAATCTATAATATATATAAAATGAAATGTCTCTCTGTCTGTCAATTAGTGCGTTTGTCACGCAAAAACCACTTATCTGATTTATGTGTTTTTTTTTTTAATTTATACATATATTCTTTGGCCAGGTTATATAATAATAATAATAACCTATATCTATAACATATATAAGTCTGTCTGTCTGTCCGTGAGTGCGCTTATCCCTCGAGATCTACTTATGCGATTTACGTGATTTTTTAAATTCATACATTTGTTCTCTGACCAGGTTATAGATATATATTTTATTACATCTATAATATATATAAAATGCAACGTATCTCTGTCTGTTTGTTCGTTTGTGCGCTTATCACTGGAGAACCACTTATCCGATTTACATGGTTTTTTTTTAAACATGCTAAACCATTAAATATGGAACAATATCAAGTAGCAAAGAATATCTATAATATATATAAAATGCAACGTCTCTCTGTCTGTCTGTCTGTCCGTTAGTGCGCTTATCTTTGGAGAACCACTTATCCGATTTACGTTCTTTTTTGTTAAACATACATATGTTCTCTGGCCAGGTTATAGGATATATTTTATTACGTTAGGTGACATAAGGAATAAGCAGTGACGATAATAGTGAATCAAGTCGGAAAAAAGTTTGCCGCTAGCGCGTTCTCTTGCAATACACTGCCTAATGCATTAAATATGGAACAATATCATGTAGCAAAGAATATAATATATATAAAATGCAACATCTCTCTGTCTGTGTGTCTGTCCGTTAGTGCGCTTATCACTCGAGAACCCCTTATCTGATTTACGTGTTTTTTTTTGTTTTTTTTAAATTCATACATTTGTTCTTAGACCACGTTATCTATAATCTTCTATCTAGAATATATATAAAATGCAACGTCTCTCTGTCGGTCTGTCTGTCCGTTTGTGCGCTTATCACTTTAGAACCACTTATCCGATTTACGTGTTTCTATAAATTTTTACATATATTCTATATAATTCGATATAAATCTAGATAATGGGACATAAGGTGAGATAATGGGAGATAAGTCGAGATAAGCCTCGATAATGGGCGATAAGGTGAGATAATGGGAGATAAAATATAAATAATGGGAGATAAGGATAAATAATGGGAGATAAGCAGAGATAAGTCTAGATAATGGGAGTTATGGTGAGATAATGGGAGATAAGGAGAAATAATGGGAGATAAGGAGAAATATTGAGAGATAAGTCGAGATAAGCCTAGATAATGAGAGATAAGGTGTGATAATGGGAGATAAGGAGAAATATTGAGAGATAAGGGGAAATAATGGGAGATATTTTATTACGTTGGGTAACATAAGGAATAAGCAGTGACGATAGTGGTGAATCAAGTCCACGCGAGCGGAGCCGCGGGCCCGCCTAGTTATCTCATAAATAAAGTCTTCAAACAACGAATACATAACTTTTACAATAACATAACAAGTAAAAAATCAACTAATAAAAACCATATTACACATATAGCTTTACCTTTTATAAATGGACTATCCAACCACTCAAAAAACTTTTTGAAAACTACAAAATTCGTTTATGTCAGAAATCATATAATCTACTTTCATCCAATTTTTCTAGGCTTAAAACCAAAACCCCAAATAATAAAAAAAGTAACATAGTCTATGAAATCAAATATAATAACTGCAAAGGAATATACGTCGGGCAAACAAGCCAATACCTAGAAAATAGAATCAAGAGCCATAAATGCGAAAAAAAAAAAACAGTACAACTCTTACAAATCATGCAATGATTTCAAAAACATCAAAATTATCAAAACCGAAATAAATACCAAAAAAAGAGAAGTGCTGGAATCCATTCACATACAAAAACACCCCCTACAATCAACGGAAAAACAGACGTAAACAATCTAAACCGCATCTACCTATCAGTCATATAAAGTCCTTTATGTTAAGTGTTTTATTTGTAGTATGTAAAAATGTGTTTTTGACAATATTTCAAATAAATACCTCAATATAATGAACTACTTTCTTCAATTGTTTTAAATTTAAAACTGTAAAAAAGCTAAAAAATTCTGCATCACATGGAAATTAAAAGTTTAAAATATTTGATGGTATACAGGGAAAATAAAAAAATAATGATTTTATAATGAATAGTAAAGTGTGTTAAATTTAAGTACAGAGCAAAATATTAATTGAAAATTTTTATAGGAACTAAAAAAATTATGTTCATGTTTAGATTTGTGGCTTTTCTAGTTAAAAATTAAAAAAAAAAACTCCAGTAAACACGTCAGTAATTTTCGGATTATTTATGGAATAAAGGAAAACGAAATTAATTAAAAACTAGTGCACTGATTTTAATCGTATCATATTTTTGTTAAAAATTTGATAACCTTTTTATCTGTTTTGCAATAATTACATCCATAATAAATTTGTGCTGATATCATTTTATTTTGAAATTGCAACATTACTTAATTACTACGTACATAAAATAACAACTAAACATATGGATTAATTTTAACTTTTAAATATTTGAAGAGTGAAACAAATGGGTTTTGGATACATGATAAAATGGGTTGTAATGGAACGTTTTCTTTATGGGGTTTAGGAAGACCATACATTTTTGGAGGAACTGCATTCTGGATTTTCAGTGCAATGGGAGCATCTATTTCTAGCGTGATTGCACGATTAGTAATGGAAGACTTAGAAACTGATATTATATCAAAACTAAATTTCAACATTCCATTTTTTTACAGATATGTTGATGGTTGTTTGACTGCTATCCCTAAAAACCAAATTAATTATATCCCACAAAAATTCAATGGGTACCACAAAAATATTCAATTCACATTCGCAACAGAAGACAACAATATGATAAATTTCTTAGATGTAACTTTACACCACATTATTGAAAATATAAAAACTGAGTGGTATACTAAAATAACATGGTCTTCTAGATATCTTAGTTATGAATCACAAAACCCGAATTCCCAAAAAAAATCTGTAATCATAAGTCTAGCAAATAGAGTAATAAAGCTTTCTGACATAGAATACAGAAAGAGTGCAATAACCACATCTAAAGAAACACTGACACTTAATAAATATCCGATGTATCTTATAAATAAAGTCTTCAAACAATGAATACATAACTTTTACAATAACATAACAAGTTAAAAATCAACTAATAAAAACCATATTACACATATAGCTTTACCTTTTATAAATGGACTATTCCAACCACTCAAAAAACTTTTTGAAAACTACAAAATTCGTTTATGTCACAAATCATATAATTTACTCTCATCCAATTTTTCAGGGCTTAAAACCAAAAACCCCAAATAATCAAAAACGTAACATAGTCTATGAAATCAAATATAATAACTGCGAAGGAATATACGTCGGGCAAACAAGCCAATACCTAGAAAATAGAATCAAGAGCCATAAGTAGACAAAAAAAAAAGTACAACTCTCACAAATCATGGAATGATTTCAAAAACATCAAAATTATCAAAACCGAAATAAATACCAAAAAAAGAGAAGTGCTGGAATCCATTCACATACAAAAAAACATCCCCTGCAATCAACGGAAAAACAGACGTAAACAATCTAAACCGCATCTACCTATCAGTCATATAAAGTTCTTTATGTTAAGTGTTTTATTTGTAGTATGTAAAAATGTGTTTTTGACAATATTTTCAAATAAATACCTCAATATAATGAACTACTTTCTTCAATTGTTTTAAATTTAAAACTGTAAAAAGCTACAAATGTTTTTAAACCCTAAAATGCACGACAAACAGATTAATTATTTATCTAAATTTAACTCTTTTAATTTCATCTTTTAGAGCAAATTTTGAAGAAGACCTCTTCTGAAGGTCGAAACGTTTAATAAATATATAACAGATCCAAAAATAGTTTTAATGAGCTAATTCCAAGGACAAGTACAACCAAAAAAAAAATATACGTTTATATATATATATATATATATATATATATATATATATATATATATATATATATATATATATATATATATACACAAATGGAGGAAAAGTTTACCTTACATATTGCAAAAAAAATTATTCTTGATAAAAAAATTCTGCATCACATGGAAATTAAAAGTTTAAAATATTTGATGGTATACAGGGAAAATAAAAAATAGTGATTTATAATGAATAGTAAAGTGTGTTAAATTTAAGTACAGAGCAAAATATTAATTGATAAATTTTTATAGGAACTAAAAAATTATGTTCATGTGGCTTTTCCTAGTTAAAAATTAAAAAAAAACTCCAGTAAACACGTCAGTAATTTTCGGATTATTTATGGAATAAAGGAAAACGAAATTAATTAAAAACTAGTGCACTGTTTTTTAATTGTATCATATTTTTGTTAAAAATTTGATAAACTTTTTTATCTGTTTTGCAACAATTACATCCATAATAAATTTGTGCTGATATCATTTTATTTTGAAATTGCAACATTACTTAATTACTACGTACATAAAATAACAACTAAACGTATGGATTAATTTTAACTTTCAAATGTTTGAAGAGTGAAACAAATGGGTTTTGGATACATGATATAATGGGTTGAAATGGAACGTTTTCTTTATGGGGTTTAGGAAGACCATACATTTTTTGGAGGAACTGCATTCTGGATTTTCAGTGCAATGGGAGCATCTATTTCTAGCGTGATTGCACGATTAGTAATGGAAGACTTAGAAACTGATATCATATCAAAACTAAATTTCAACATTCCATTTTTTTACAGATATGTTGATGGTTGTTTGACTGCTATCCCTAAAAACCAAATTAATTATATCCCACAAAAATTCAATGGGTACCACAAAAATATTCAATTCACATTCGCAACAGAAGACAACAATATGATAAATTTCTTAGATGTAACTTTACACCACATTATTGAAAATATAAAAACTGAGTGGTATACTAAAATAACATGGTCTTCTAGATATCTTAGTTATGAATCACAAAACCCGAATTCCCAAAAAAAATCTGTAATCATAAGTCTAGCAAATAGAGTAATAAAGCTTTCTGACATAGAATACAGAAAGAGTGCAATAACCACATCTAAAGAAACACTGACACTTAATAAATATCCGATGTATCTTATAAATAAAGTCTTCAAACAATAAATACATAACTTTTACAATAACATAACAAGTTAAAAATCAACTAATAAAAACCATATTACACATATAGCTTTACCTTTTATAAATGGACTATTCCAACCACTCAAAAAACTTTTTGAAAACTACAAAATTCGTTTATGTCACAAATCATATAATTTACTCTCATCCAATTTTTCAGGGCTTAAAACCAAAACCCCAAATAATCAAAAACGTAACATAGTCTATGAAATCAAATATAATAACTGCGAAGGAATATACGTCGGGCAAACAAGCCAATACCTAGAAAATAGAATCAAGAGCCATAACTAGACAAAAAAAAAACAGTACAACTCTTACAAATCATGGCAATGATTTCAAAAAACATCAAAATTATCAAAACCGAAATAAATACCAAAAAAAGAGAAGTGCTGGAATCCATTCACATACAAAAAAACACCCACTACAATCAACGGAAAAACAGACGTAAACAATCTAAACCGCATCTACCTATCAGTCATATAAAGTCCTTTATGTTAAGTGCTTTATTTGTAGTATGTAAAAATGTGTTTTTGACAATATTTCAAATAAATACCTCAATATAATGAACTACTTTCTTCAATTGTTTTTAAATTTAAAACTGTAAAAAGCTACAAATGTTTTAAACCCTAAACTGCACGACAAACAGATTAATTATTTATCTAAATTTAACTCTTTTAATTTCATCTTTTAGAGCAAATTTTGAAGAAGACCTCTTCTGAAGGTCGAAACGTTTAATAAATATATAACAGATCCAAAAATAGTTTTAATGAGCTAATTCCAAGGACACGTACAACCAAAAAAAAAAATATACGTATATATATATATATATTTATATATATATATATATATATATATATATATATATATATATATATATATATATATATATATATATATATACAGTCCCTGGCCAAATTATTAGACGCACTGTATTTTTTTTTAGTAATTTTATGTTTCTTAAGAGTTTTTATGCAATAATGGTATATTTAAACTACAATATTATTGATTTTTATTTAAAAGAATTGTTGTAGACTACATATTTGTATTTATTTTTAACATATGGCAACACTGTGTTGACAAAGTGATACATGAACGTAAACATGTACAAATCTGTATCAGTCGCGATCGGAATCGAGTCAGGTACGGACGTGTTTCTGCGGCTTTATGGATTGTGATTGATTGTTTAACAGTTTTATACTACTCAGTTATTAGTTTATTTTGTATGCAGTGTTTTAAAAAAGTAATTGGACTATTTTCATTATGGGTAGAAAAGGCGATCTTTCACCACGTAAAAAAGCTGAAGTGAAGGCCCTTGTGATTGCGAAAACATTTACAAACCGAGAAATATCACGAAGATTGGAGGTTTCTGAAGCTAGTGTACGATGCATGTGTAGAAAACAGATCACAACTCCAGGATGCTAGCGTAATTGCTTCTGAGCGCACTGTTCGAAGAAAATTGAAAGAATTAGATTTTAAGGCCTGTCGCCCCGCCAGGAAGCCCAAGTTAACAGCTGCAATGAAAGCAAAGCGCCTGAAGTGGGCCAAACAATGGCAAGACAAAGATGTGGACTTCTGGAGATCGGTAAGATACAGCAATTTAATCAATAATTGATACACTATTTTCATTTTCAGTTAAATAAAGCAAATAAACATGGAAGTTAATATATTTTTCCTATTTTTGATTTGTCTGCTTCAGTGACGAAAGCACATTCGAAAATTTGCAGAATAAAGCTCAGTATGTGCGTCGTCGTCATGGAGAAAAGTTTCATCCTGATTGTGTCGTCCCGACGGTTAAACATCCCACCAAAGTGATGATTTGGTCAGTCATCAGCGGCAAGGGCACTGGACGTCTGTACGTCAAAGGAATAATGAGGCAAGATCAGTACAAAGAAGTATTACAAAATCGGTTGATTCCGCAGCTCAGAGAATAGTTTCCAAATGCGGAACCATTCACTTTCATGCAAGATGGAGCTCCCTGCCACACTGCTCGGTCTGTTAAAGCTTTTTTGGCAGAAAAAAATATCCCTCTGTTGGATTGGCCCCATTGAAAATCTGTGGGAGCTGATGAAAAGAGAAGTGGCTAAAGATGTGATTACCAACAAAACCCAGCTCCTAGAAAAGATTATTCATGTGTGGAATCATCATCCTCAAATGCAGGAGACAGTACAATCTTGCATTGATAGCATGCCGCGCAGAATTAAAGCTTTGATAGCGGCTAAAGGTGGCTCAACTAAATATTGACTTTTACTAACATTAATTTCACTTTTCTTTAAAACTTAATAAACTTATGCTTTTCTAAATTAATGCTGTTTTATTTATGTCAAATAAATAGGTAATTGATTGGATAATATAAAAATAAAAAACAAATCAATTTTAAAAATAATAAAACGGTACAATATCACTCGGTAATTAATATTTTACATGAAATCTTGCAGTGCGTCTAATAATTTGGCCAGGGACTGTATATATATATATGTATATATATATATATATATATATATATATATATATATATATATCTCCCATATATATATATATATATATATATATATATATATATATATATATATATATATATATATATGTTATATATATATATATATATATATATATAATATATATATATATATATATCTCCATATATATATTTTCATAAAAAAGTTAGTTTAACATGTGAAGAATGTCCTCACCTAATTTTAAATAGAAATTCAAATTCTAAATGGACCTATCGTGTCATGAAAAAGACCGTCTCTGATCGCGCGCGTAAGTGCTTCACCTGTAGGTTTTATGACTACTACCTATTTCACTATTTTGGTAATAGATGGTATCACTGAAAAGAAGAATAGCAATATTTTTTCGTTTGGATAGCGTCCCCGAGGTAGCGCCAACAGGTGAACAGTTGAGAGGCAGCGTGCTTCAGTATTCCGCTTTTTTTCTCAAAACGTAAAATTTCGCACGCCGTGCAATTTAGCTCAAAAAGTAATTCACGGATTCACTTGAAATTCATTAACCTATTGACCATTGATGAATGCACAAAAATTATAAAAAGTTTTTCGACAATTGCTTATAAAAAAGATGATTAATTTTTTCAAAATGGTCCCAAATTTGCAATTTTTGATTATTCTTGGTAAATTTAAATTTATGCAAAGCTTATAATCATACTCTAATGATTTTTTTTGTGCAAAGTAACGACCTGGGTATTGCAAATCCAAGGAGTCAGCTTTGAGTCGCGGCTGCTCCGCCATTTTAATTTTTTTTTAAGTTGAGGCTCTATTTATGAAGCCAATTTAAGTACTTTTTCTTTTTTATATAAATAATATGGTTTTTCAATAAATGATTCACAAAAAAAACGGTCGTTTACATAGGCCACCCCCTTAAAATACGATATATACGAGGCAAACCCTATAACTCCCTACTTATCAATCAAGAAACATGGAGAATATACCCCCCACCTCTTTTACCCTCTTGTTTGGTTAAATTTGAAAATGATGAAAAAATACCCTAATTTTTGCATTCCTCGACTCCAAGAACTTTGAAAAGGATATATTTATATCGCTATACATACGAAGCAACCCCTTTAATCTCCTGTTCCACTCCTTTTACTCTAAACTATAATTATTTATGCAAAATATTGATTTACTATCCAACAAAAAACTAGGAAAAATTAGCATATTGCTGGCAAAAGCCATACAAAATGTATCAATCCCGCCCTTCTCACCCCCTTCGCTTTAAGCGACCATTTAAAATCAATAGGCTTTATCCTCTCATTACATATTAGCTATATACCAAGTTTGTAATCGATACCTCATTTCGTTCGAAAATTATCGTGCCAAGAGAGAGACAGAAACAAAAAAAAAATAAAAAAACTATAACATCTCCTGAGTAGGTCCCGAGTTTTTAATAATGTTACCTTATCGACCTTACAGCCTGACCTCAAGGTGACTTCAAGAACGCATCTTAGCTAAGTCGAAGGAAACGAATTAGTAAAATAGAAAGTTAGGAATCTACCCAGATATGAGTTTTTCCACCTGAAAGCTCAGAAAAGAATTAGTTTTGGGCCCAGCGCTGCACAAAAAGCAGATAAACAAAAAAAAAATACTAGGCACTGTTATGTGAAGCTGACGAAATAGTTAAATGTAAACTGTGAATCAGTTTACAGTCAATTACTGACCTGTCAACATCGATAATGCTAAATAAGACTTTGGCCAGACGGTTGCACTCAAAATTACAAGAAACCAACGGATGGAAAGACATTTCTCCAACCGTCAATCCTACGCAGTAAAATTTGATTCAAGAATAAAACTTGTTAACAAATTTTTCCTTTGCACATTGCAATTTTCCTAATTTTATTTTTTTTCTTTCAGGTGTCTTCTGTAACATAGATCGTCTAGAACTCGTCATGCCTCGATATGCCCTCAAAGGCGGTGACGTCATCCTTAAGTGCGACCACAGCGTCCGGCCGGAACATCTTCATAAGGTGGAATGGAAAAAAGGCGATGACAAATTGTTTATGTATGTTAAAGGTCGAACGCCGCCGTTCAAAGCTTGGGAGATACCTGGTGCTAAATTGAATGTGAGTAACAATAAAATAAATGGGCTTTGCGAGAGGTTATGGGAGTTTAACACAAAGGAAAAATGAATCTTTCTGACTTTTAGGAGAATTTATATTGTACATTAGAAAATACTTATACACAACATAACATATCAACAAAGGTTATTTAATTACACATAAAACCCAAAAAACAACAAAGACTTTTGTATTGTCCTTATCTGTATGTCTGTGTACCTGCATGCTTTTTTTCAGCATTCAAGTTCAAGCGTTTCCGAAATCATCAAGTTATAACATCCATCGTATAGCCTTGATTTAGTGCCTTGCGACGTCTTTTTGTTTAAACATCAGAAGAAAAATCTCAGATAATGCCTTACCTCGGTCGTCACCCGTTTTTAAAGAGCGCCAGGCATTCCAAGTCGCACCGGAATGTCCTATCTCAGTCGGTCTCGCGGCGCAAGGCGTTCTCTTTTCAGCAACACTCTGTCTTGTAGTAAAACTTATCGGGCCTTACCACCTGCATTTGTCGATGTGTCGCCACCTGACTTCACGTGCGCGAGTGAACAGGAACGCCAATGACCGCGGTTCTGGCGAGTGGCGGTTTATTTCGAAGCGATGATTAGCGAGCGGTGAGCAGCTTTCCGGTTTATTCAGTAGGCAGCGGTGATGGTCGTTCGCACTCTTCGCTGCTCTGTGGAAAGCTCCTCTAGACCGTCAACAAATGGTGTTGGTTCTTCTTTAACCCAACCCCCTTATCGAGGTTATGCACCAGATCCACTATGCGCGTGGTACTCAATACGCGTGTAGACTGTAGGTACGTCGGTCTGAGTTTGTCTGTCGGTGCGTCTGGGTTAGTGTATAGGACACAAGGAAAAGCATAATGATCGCACGATCTCACAGGATAGTATACCTCTAGATGTGTGTCAGACCGAGAGAGGCTGCTGGTCAAAACGGGTTCGCAGAGAGTAAATCAAAGGGAGAAAGGAAATATCTGTCTCGATCAGTCTTATACCTAACACATAGATGTCGCCCTTTTCAAAAAAATCCATATGATTTTTAGGAAGTACCAACCTTCAAACGATATGTGTCAAAATTTCATGATATTTCGAGCATTAGTTTACAAGTTACAGTGGTTTTAGTGACGCTACTTTTCAAAAGAATAGAAAAAATCGAATTTCGTGTGTTGACTAAACACTATTTTTTGATGGGAAAAAATACCGTTCAAGCAAAGCAATGTTACGGGCACTCCATTCCTGGGAAAATCACTCATCCTTTACTGATATGCTGAATTTAAACGCGGTCGCACAGATACAAATGATGCTGAACGCTCTGGGCGCCCAAATGAGATGGTTTCACCGGAAAATCTCAAAAAAATCCTGAAAATTGTTTTGGATTACCGTAAAGTGAAATTGCGTGAGATAGCTGACACCCTAAAGATATCAAAGGAACGTATTGGTCATATTTTGCGTGAACATCTGTGCATGAAAAAGCTCTGTTTGAAATGGGTTCCGCGTTTGCTCACAGTGGACTAAAAACAACAACGTGTTGATGAATCTGAGCGCTATTTGGACCTGTTTAAGCGCAGTAAAAAGGATTTTTTCATGCAATATGTGACAATGGACGAAATATGGATACACCATTATACGCTGTAATCAAATCGGCAGTCAGCTGAGTGGACAGCAGCCGGTGAAAGTCGCCCCAAAGACACAACAGTGGGATGCGCATAGAATAATTTTCATCGACTATGCAGGGAAGGGAAAAACAATCAATAACGAATATTATATAAAGTTATTGGTGCGTTTGGAAGCAGAAATCGCAAAGACACGGCTCCAAATAAACAAGCAAAAAGTGTTCTTTGCACCGTGTCAGAAGTCAATGGTTACGATGGCAAAATTTCATGAACAGAAGCTCGAATTGCTTCCTCATCTACCGTATTCTCCAGATTTGGTCCCCAGCGACTATTATCTATTCGACGACTTCAAAAAAAATGCTCGCGGGAAAGAGATTTGGCTCCAACGAAGAAACTGAAGCCTATTTTGAAGGCAAAGACAAATCCTTCTACAAGAAAGGTATAAAAATGTTAGAAAAGCATTGGACTGATTGTATCGCTCTTGAAGGAGACTATGTTTGCAAAAAAAATGTATTTTAAGTAGCTAGACCAAAAACTTTTCAGCCTACGTGTTATAAACGTAACCCTCAAATGGAAAAGATTATCAAAAAAAAGGATATAGGAAAAATTATGTAACTTGGTTACTACACACTACCATATTATCTTTTATTCACAAGTCTGCAAAAAAAAAATTGGTTTTTTTGCGTAATTCTTATGTTTTTTTGGGTGTACTGAATCCGAAAATGACTTTCATTTTGTCATAGAACGTCACGTTTTCTGACAATGTAGGTATCTATGTTAAACAAGTTATCATCTTAAAATAAAAGATAAAAGACTAAAAAATTTTTTTTTAATTTATAATTGCGTAACAAAACTTATCTTTTTATCTAAAATACATTCATTAGTAAGCACTAAACACATTTCTTTTTCCCAGTGAGACTCCTTTTGGTACATTTTCGCTTGTAGGAAGCATCTGGAAGGTCTCTCTGAAGCGTCCAACAGTAGTCTGCCATCATTGAGACGCTCCATCTTCCCTGGTATCTTTTTTTTTTTCCATCACCTTAATATCTTGGTGAAATCGTTCACCTTGCTCTTCACTCAGATCTCCTAAATTTTCTGGAAAGTAGTCAAGGTGGGAATGAAGAAAATATACTTTTAAACTCATTAGGCAACCTAAAGCTTGAAATGCTTTTTAACATTCTTTTGACGATTTGTTTGTAGTTAGGGTCTTTGTTATTGCCTAAAAATTTCTCTGTGACCTCTTTAAAGGCAATCCACCCTTCTCTTTGAGGATCCGTCATGGTTGTGATGAATTGTGGATCAGCCATAAGCCGTCTAATATCTGGTCCAACGAAAACACCTTCCTTCAACTTTGCCTCCGAGAGACATGGAAACTTTGATATTAAGTATTTGAAGCAATTTCCATCTCTTGGAATTGACTTTACAAATTGCTTCATCAATCCCAGCTTTATGTGAAGCGGTGGTAGAAGAACTTTATGAGGAGGCACCAAAGTTTCATGCAGGACGTTCTTTTCGTCAACTTTAAGCTCCCTCGGAGGCCAACACTTTTTGGTCCAGTGATTTGCTCGGTCTCTACTATCCCAGACACAAAAAGCAAGGGAATTTGGTAAACCCAGATTATTGTCCGAGCAACATGCCCAAGATTTTTAAATCACCGCACACTTGCCAACCGTGGTCTTTATATTTTAATTTGCAAAGAACCATTTCCAAGTTCTTGTAGGTTTCCTTGAGGTGTACGGAATGACCGACGGGAATGGAAGGATAGAAACCGCCATTGTGAAGCAGAACTGCTTTAAGGCTTCTTTTTGAAGAATCTATGAAAATACGCCACTGCGCTGGGTCGTATGAGATCTTAAATGTATCCATCAAACCTTCAATATTGGTACAATAAACCAACTCGTCCTCTTGGGCAAAGTAGGAAGTGAACTGCTTCTCACGATATCTAAACCAGGAGGAAGACACTCCCGGCAAAAGTAAATTCCTGCTTTTGAGCCTTGATCCAAGCAACTCAGTAGCGTTTTTGGGAAGATTCAAGTCTCTTACCAAATCATTTAGCTCGCCCTGGGAAAACAATTTCGGACTGCTGTCATCTTCAAATTGAAAACTTGACTTGTCATCGGGTTCAGGTACAGCACCATCTTCGTCAGAACTTGAAATCTCTTCCAAGGTAGCAGGAGCCTTGGGCACTGGTATTTCGGTCCCATGAGGGATGGGACGAATAGCTGATTGCAGATTGGCGTATGAAATGGACTGCTTCCATTTTGAATTATACCCTTTCACATTACACGAACAAAAGTAACAATCATCACTATGGTTCTTTTGCTCGCGCCATACCATAGGAATCGCATATCGGAAAGCTTTTTTCTTGCCCTTAAACCAATTTCGAAGGTCTTCAACACATCGTTTGCAGACTTTATAAGGTGCCCAAACTTTATCCTGATCTCCAAGTTTTAAGCCAAAATACCTGAAGTATACTTTTTTTACAAAGTCCGTAATATTAAGTTGCTTTAATACCATATATTCGCCACAAATATAACAGAAACTGTCAGACGAATTCACACACTTCCGCACAGATGACATTGCACTATATTGAACCAAGATCTATAAAACAATGACGAGTTAACACCGCGCCACTTTCTACACTATCGGAGCGCGCACGTTCTGGTTACAACGTTTATGTTTGTTAATTTAGCTCACACAGGGCGTTCTTTATTTAGAAAGTAATGATAGTTATGGCTTGTATACATTTAAAAATAGTAATCAAAATAAAATTGTACCTATTTATTTATGACTTCAAGTTAGCCCAAAAAACCCTTTTTTATAATAAAATTTTGCGTTTTGCAAAATAACCTGACGTTCCGGAATTTTTTGAGTATTTTTTTAGTGTTCAGAACACCTAAATACATAGAAATCAGTTGAAAACATCCAGACAGTATTTTTGTTGCAGACCTGTGTATTGTACGAAAACTACGCAGCGTTTTGCAAATTAAGCATATTGTAAAAAATAAACGCCACAGCAACAAAAAATATTTTAAAATGACTTTCGGTATTTTGTATATTCTTATATTATAGATTGAATCTATCTTGCAAACTGAACATGAACACCATTATTTTATTATTAATTATTATCATTCTTTCACTATCCAACTGTCAACAGACATAGTTGTTAAACAATTAATTATACGTAGACGTTGCGAACTATTTATGCACCATAAATTAATTAATTGCCTATATATAGAACTATCTACTATAATAATTAAAAGCCGAAGCTTAAATAAGGACAAGTGGGTTCAGACCTGAAATGCCAATTTCAGCTTAATAGTCACCGAATCCCCTACAGAGTCGAATTAAGGTTTCAAGTTAAATAGAGTGATCTTTGGGTTAAGGTTTTCGATAATGAATATTTAGTCCTTACGTTTATTAATACCCCTACTTTATCTTTCATTAAATGTACAAGTGTCTCGCCTTGTTGATTTTAAATGCCTGACCTGGCTTTGTCGAATAATCTAATCGAACTATTTAGACAGACCCTACTGATGACGACATTTTCTTGTTTCTTTGTTACGGTGTCACAATCCTTGTTGTGGAGTAATCTTTTAAACGGTTGTATTTGTTTATGTTGGTGATTTTTCGGAGCGCGAAAAAACAGGTTTTACTCGTATATGGACATTTATTAAAAATAGTTATAAGAAAATATCAGCACAATGGGAGTATACATAACATTATGAAAGGCAAAGAAGAATCCATGGCTTAAATACATTTCTAAGAATATATAACCACATTTTAACTGAAATAACGTTTAAACTAAAGTATATGGCTGCACGAAAAATAAAAAATACGAAAATGAAGAATTGGATATACTTTTGCATTTTCAAGGTATCTAAACGATACTATGAATAATTATGCGATGTATAAAAGGTGGAGAAGGGAGTCAGAAAGGTGATTTCCTATTTATTGTGTTGTAGATCTGTCTCCGTCTATGAAAATTATCGAACTATCTCTCTTGTATGTCATGAAAGCAAAATTATGCTCCACATCATCCAAGAACGATTTAAACCAATTTCCTTGTGGCAGATTCCCCAAGAACAGGCAGATTTTGTACCCGGTAGAGACACAAGAGAAGAACTAATCAATGTGAGACAAATGATAGAAAAGTTCTAGGAATATGTTCCTGCAGGGTTCTGTTTATTTGATTATACAAAGGCCTTCGACACAGTACAGTCAACGATAGAGTAAAGTTCATTATCTCATTTGTTTCGGGAATGACGAAAAAAATGTTAATTACAATAGTTTTAGGAAATGTTAAGGTGCACAGTTTAAAATTATTTTTGAGTATACAGGGTACTTCAAAAAAGTGTGGCTGATATAACATGTTTTTTTTAAATAGAACATCCTATTTTCTAATTTATTTTTAAATTCTGCGTAAAATTTTATAACTTTTTAACAATGTTATATACCTAAACCTAGTAGTTTTTCTAATATTTCAATTTTTTTTTAAAAATACTAGTTTTCAGTTTTGTAAAAAATTGCCAGTAGCGCCATTGTTTCTGAAGGTGGAATACTCATAATTGGTACGATCGTTCTATAGAGATGAAAAAAAAGATATATGTAAAGAAATTTAAATTAGATGCTACAGAGTGTTCAAAATAAATTTATACATTTCGACTATTTAAAATTGAAAAATCTCAAATTTTTTAAATGGCGCACCCTGTATATTATTATTTTTTTCTGATAGATTTTACAAAACCCTGCAACTTTTATTAGATATGTCATATACCTATTTCTAATAGTTTTCGATTTATTTTGAATTTTTCAATATTTACCCTTGTTTTTAATACACTTAGTAGTTGCCAAGACAAAACAAAAATGTAGGCACTGTCAAATTTTGACATCTCTATTAAGCAAATATGCTTCATTTTTTAATATAATCTCCATATAATTCAATATCATCATTAAAGTGTGATTCCGGAAGGTCAGCAAAATATCCACCACGGCTTCGTCATGTGATGTAAAACGCTTTCCACGAATTTTTTCAGGTTTGGAAACAGATAATAGTCAGAGGGAGCCAAATCTGGTGAATACGCTGGATGTTCAAGCAATTCATACTTTAATTCATTGAATTTTGCCATCGTCAAAATACTTGGGTGAACACGAGCATTGTTTTGACAAAAAATGATTATTTTCTTCCTTAAAGTAGGTCTTTTCTTACGAATTTTTGTATCCAACTGTTAAAATAATATTCAGAGTTAATTGTTTTACCTTTCTGAAGATAATCGATCAACAAAACGCCTCTATAATCTCAAAAAACTGTTGCCATAACCTTCCCTGCTGATGGAATCGTTTTTGCCTTATTTGGTGTACTTTCACCGGCTCCAATCCATAGTTTTTTTCACTAACATTACCTTCATTAACAGTTATGAAACAATGCTTGAAATCCATTTTATTTTGCTTAAAACGATCGAAAAGCGCTTGAGAAATACGCATTCGAATGCATTTTTGGTCAATCTTGCACAAAGATTTTTAATACGTAATTTTTCATGTAAGATATTTCTAATTAATTCTTTTGAGATGCCTATGGCTTCAGCTATTTTACGTTGTTTCACTCGTCGATCATCTAACACCATATCATGGACTTTGATGTGTGGTGTAGCAGTGTAACAGTTTTTTTGGACGACCTTCGCGTAGATCATCTTCGAGGCTTCTACGAACAGATTTAAAAAGAACAACCCTTTTTTTTCACAGTGGAAAGTGAAGGTGATGCATTCTTATACACTTTTAACAATTTTGGATGAATTTTCGTTGGTGTTAAACCATCTCAAGCAAAGAATTTAATCACTGCACGATATTCAATTTTTTCCATTTTAAAAAGACCAATGACACGTCAATATTAAACAGCTGCTACTACTCGAATGAATTGACAGATCGGAATAAAATTTTACATGTGTTTATATAAAGGATGGAACAGTTTCTAACGCCATTTTATGTGTGAGGCTGCGAACTTTTCAGACAGCCTACGTACAAAAAAAAATACTAACTTTACGCAAGAGAAACGGACACGTTCTCAGCATTTTTTTTTTAATTTACAGACAAAAAATAGCAGCGAGAAACAACTTCATCTCTCACAAATCTGACATTCGCCGCCGGCGGATCGTATTATTGTGTCGTGTCCATGGAAACGCCCAGCATATTTACAAAGGATTCAGACGTCAAGGACTTGACAATCATTGGTTTGTATATTGTGTTAATAATCTAGAATATAGATATTTTAAATTAAAGAAATAACATTTGACAACTTTGTAAGTATGTAATCAAAAAAAACTTTTTTCGAGATACTACAAAACATCATTCGACGACTAATTTTCACTTAATCGTATTTCTATATACGGGTTGCCAAGAGTAGCTTCCGTAATTTCGATTATAGCATACGTTCCACAATTCCTTTTAATCGATCAAATCTAAATTATTGAATTTCTATTTGGAAATAAAAACTGTCAAATGTTCATTTGTTTAAACTAAAAATAATCCAATACGCGCGTGGCTAATTTTTCCCTTTTCTCTGAGCGTAGTACATCTCACTGTTTTTACAATAAGATGAACCCCATTATTGATGAATGTTTTCCTGTTCAGAGGCTGACTAAATTTAAATCGAAAACCTGGATGACAGCAGGTATTAAATGCTCCTGTCGGCATAAGAGGCAACTCTTTAGGTTTCTTAAAAATAATCTTAATTTAGTTCTTAATAACTTTTATAAGAATTACTCTAAATTGCTAAAAGAGATTATAGAGAAAGAAAAAAGTATGGTTATTGAAGAAGAAATAAAACAGTCTAAAAATATATCCAAAACCGTATGGACAATAGTAAATAATGAAACTGGTAGGGGAAAGCATATAATGAATTATGAATGGAAAATTACTATAGATAATGATGACATAACGGATAGAACTGCAGTTGTTAATATTTTCAATACTTTTTTTACTGGTGTTGCAAACATCTTTATTTTTCCTAAATTGATATTTCCAAGAATAGATAATACACCTGTCCGTTTCTTCTTTAGTCCTGTGACGAGTATGGAAATAAAAATGATAATTTCATCATTAAAAATGGCAATTCCGTAGGTATTAATGAGATACTACTAAAATTCATTAAAACTCATCAAGAGATTTTATCCCCCATTCTAACATACCTGATTAATGTATCTTTTGCTGAGAGGTGTTTTCCGGATCAGTTAAAAATATCTAGGGTAATACCAGTTTATATAAAAAAGGGCTACATAATGAAATAACAAACTATCGTCCAATTTCATAAGCTAATGTTATTACGAAGATCATTGAAAAGACTGTACATACTCGTTTAAAAAAATTCTTAGAAAAGAATAATTTGATGACTCCTTCTCATTATGGATTTAGATCCAATTTATCAACAGAGAGTGCCCTTTTTGAAATTTTAAATTATGTTTATGGTGTGCGAAATCAGGGAAAGTATTGTGTCATTGTACAATGTGATTTATCAAAAGCTTTTGCTGTAGTAGATCATAATATTTTATTACAGAAACTCGAGAAATATGGCATGAGAGGCGTAGCACTGACTTGGTTTTGTTCCTATTTGTCTAATCGAAAACAATATGTTTCAATTCTTACTGACGGGAATTGCTATGATTCTGATCTTGGGGATGTGACTGCTGGGGTTCCTCAGGGATCTGTGCTTGGGCCTTTGTTATTCAGTATTTATACAACTGAACTTCCTAAACATATCAAGGCAAAAGTTGTAATGTATGCTGACGAAACAACTTGTCTCCTGAGTGACGACAATCCCGAAAAATTGCAGATAGCGACCAAAGATTGTATAAATGAATTAACTAACTGGTTCGCTGCAAACAGGCTAAAGCTTAATGTTGATAAAACCTGTCTCTTGGTCTTCAAAAATAGAAATTCGGAACCGCTATGTGAAAACATGTTTACAAGTGATTATAAAATCAACCCCATATTAGAGTCAAAAATCTTGGATTTAACTGTTGATTTAAACCTTAAATTTGAAACACACTTGAGAGAGCTTAAACTAAAACTTAATGCAATATACTTCTCTATACGTGTCCTGAGAAATGTAGTGACTCTCAAGGTTTTGAAACTGGTTTACTATGGATATTTCCATTCAATGATGGTTTATGGGGTTCAGTTCTGGGGGAATGAGCCTGGAAGTCTGGGCATTTTTTTCGTGCTCAAAAGAGGTGTGTGAGAGCAATTAATAATGTAAAAAACCTAGAGATTCATGTAAAGAATATTTTAAAAAATATCGCATTATGACATTACCGTCTTGTTGCATGTATAAGAGCCTATCAACAATGCACAAAATTAAGAACAAATATATTTCTGGCTCTAGGATTGCAGCATACCCTCTTAGAAGAGACCTCATTCGCTCGGTCCTGCCAAATACAGCCAAATAATATAATAGTACATTTTACCAAAGTATTGTACTGTATAACCTATTGCTGGTGTCTATGAAAAACCTGGGCATTAACCGATTTAAAAAGAGACTAAAGAATATTTTATTGGAAGAGGCATTTTACAATGTATAAGAATTTAAGGATTATCTTGGTCGCCTCTGAAACGAAAAGCTTTTAATTAATTCAGTATGTGTATTGTGTATCATGTATTTGTAGTTATTGTTATTTATCTGACCTAGACTTGTTTTATGTAATTAACTGATAGTTTTATATATGTATGTAGTTTAAGACTAAATTTAAGTCTTAACCCTGTCTAAAGCTATTGCAAAATGGACAATAAAGATTATTATTACAAAAAAGTTCTTCTTTCTCACATTTGGTCAATGTGGTTCCATGTTTGGCTGACGGGCGCAAACCAAGTCAGCACAAACGCATTACCATTGTGTATTAAGGAATGACCTGACAATGTTACATGTTTTCAAAATCACTGACTTCTGAATGTTTTTGTGTATGTTTGTGTTGAGTCCTAATTGTACTAAGTGTGGTGTGAATGTTGTTGGTGTAAGGCCTGTGGCTGATATAATGAGGGGGACAATGATGACTTTTTCTTGTTTCCATAGCCTTTTTATTTCCGTTGCAAGGTCTGTGTATTTGGAAATTTTTTCTGTGTATTTCGTTTGGATGTTTGTGTCGTTGGGGACAGCTATGTCAATTAGATAGGTGACTTTTTCTTTTTTGCACTGAAAAGTAATATCGGGTCTACTGGCGGAGACTGTTTTATCTGTATGGATACTGATATCCCAGTAGAGTTTGTAATCTTTATTTTCAAGTACGGATGTTGGTGTGTATTTGTAGTAGGGATCTGTGTTTTCTATGAGCCTGTATGTTGTGGCTAGTGCTTGGTGAACTACTTTTGCCGCTGAGTCATGTCTGGCTGTGTATTCCGTTCCGGCTAATATTTTACATCCGCTTGTTATGTGTTCGATCGTTTCTTTCTGCTGGTGGCATTTTCTGCATCTGTCTTCTGTAATAGTTGAGTCTTCGATGATATGCTTTTGGTAGTTTCTCGTTAATATGACTTTATCCTGGATGGCAAGTAAGAAGCCTTCTGTTTCCGGGAATAGCTGCCCATCCCGCAACCAGGTGTATGATTGTTTTTTATTTACGTGGTCTTGTTCTATGTGATATCTGTGTTTTCCGTGGAGTGTTTTTTCTGACCACGTTTTCATCTTTTCCTGTTGTAACTGGGTGTGACTGTGTGTATCTGCCGGGTGGTCTACCCGGGATAAGTCGAGTGGGGTATAGTTTTTGTCTACTTTGACTGTTGCTGTATGGAGGCTGGTTTGCTTGGTGTGAAAGAATTTCCTAAGTGCTTGTATTTGTTTTGTGTGTAATGATCTGATGTCTATAATTCCTGTTCCTCCTGCCTTCCTCTCGATGGTAAGTCTTTCTTTGCATGCGTTGGGGTGTAATTTCCTGTATTTGGTGAATTGAGATCGGATAAGGATGTGAATATTTTCTATGTCTGTTTGTGACCATTTGATGATACCAAATGAATATGTGAGTATAGGTATAGCGAACGTGTTGATAGCTTTAGTGAGATTCTTAGAGTTGAGTTTTGTTTGTAAAAGTTTCGTCAGTCTGTTTTGGAATTGGTTTCTGAGCTCTGTTTTGATGTGAGTGTGGTTGAGTTTCGTGCTTTGTTGGAAGCCTAGATATTTGTATGTTTCTTTGTCGAACATGTTATCGAGTGTTTCAATGTTGATGGTTTCTGTCTCATGGTGGCCCTTCCACTGGCCTTTGTTGATATGGAGCATTTTGCATTTACTTATACCAAATTCCATATTGACATCTAAGGTGAATATTTCTGTGATTTTGAGGAGTTCTTTCAGCTGTGTTCTTGTGGCAGCGTAGAGTTTTATGTCATCCATATATAGGAGGTGGTTTATTTCATGTTGATTCACTTTTTGGTGTCTGATGTTGAAGCCATGCTCTGTTCTGTTTAGTATATTTGAGAGTGGATTGAGACAGAGACAAAACCATAGAGCGCTGAGCGAGTCTCCCTGAAATATACCCCGTCTGATGTACAGCTCTTCTGTTTGGATCCGTCCGGTTTGTGTTTCTAGGCGTATTTTGGTTTTCCATGTTTTCATAATTTGCGCGAGAAATTGCCTGAGGTGTTGGTTAATTTTATAGATTTCTAGGGCTTTAATTAACCAGCTGTGGGGAATAGAGTCGAAGGCTTTTTTATAGTCTATGTAACCGATGTGAAGGTTTCTGTGTTCTTTTCTGGTTTGTCCCATAATCACGCTATCTATGATCAGCTGCTCTTTGCATCCTCGACTATTTTTCCTGCATCCCTTCTGTTCTTCTGTGAGAATATTGTTGTCTGTTAGGTGTTGTTCTATTTTCTTGGAAATTGCGGCTGTGATGATCTTGTATAGGGTTGGAAGACAGGTGATAGGTCGGTAGTTTGACTGGTTTGTGGTGTCTGAACTTTTGGGTTTAATGTATGTTATTCCTTGTGTAAGAAAAGTGGGGAATGTCTGTGGTTGTAGAATGGCTTTGTTGATTTGGTGTGTGAGTGCTTCGTGTGAGGTGGTGAACTGTTTGTACCAGAAGTTTTGTATATTGTCTATCCCAGGGCATTTCCAGTTGTGTGTGTGTTTGATTGTTTCTGTAATTTCTTCTGTAGTTAGTGTGGAATTTTCTTGTTCTGTCATACATTTGTGTTTATCTTCTTCGGCTTTGATCCAGGGGGTGTTATTATTATGTAGTTTGGGTTCTGACCAGACAGTTTTTCCAATAATCGGCGAGTTCTTGTTTGTTTGGTGGTTCAGTTACTACTGTCTGCTCGTTGTACATAGCTTTTCGGTAGAATTGTTTTTCGCTTCTTCGGAAGAGGTTGTTGGTGTCTTTCCTCTCGTTTGATTCTTTGTATCTACGAAGTCTTGCAGCATATACGGATAGTTTTTGTTTTAAAGTATCAACGATTTCTGGCAGTGTTCGGTTGGGAGATTTAGATTTGATCTTGTCTACACCCTGTGTGACACGTTTGGATGCGTTCCCGTTTATAAACTGGGTAAGGTGTCCCAGATCTCTTCTGATGTTGTTGATTTTATTTTCTAATCTTATTTGCCATTTAAATTTAGGTTTTCTGCTGTTGGGGTCTCTTTGTTGTTGCGGGAGTTTTTGATTATTTTGTGTTATAGTGGTAATTGCTGCTGCATATATTATTGTGTGAATGTCTTCGATCGTGTTTAAGTCTGTTATGTACTGTGGTATTATGTGCTTGTTTATTGTGTTGAGGATTATTTGTGTGCTCTGTTTGAAGATTAAACGAGGGATGGGATTTCTTGTTGTAGGGTCGGTGCCTGACCATCGAGCTAGATGTGACTGCATTTCTGCTTTGAGTGTTTGTATGAGGGGTGATTCGGGGTGATGTTGTGTAGATGTTGTTGAGGGTGGTGAGTCATTCATTTTGTCGTCTGTGATATGGTGTCGCGTGGTGCTTGCTATTTGCATTTTAAAATATTATTTTGAGTTATGCTCCTGCTGGGTGGTGGGTCTTGTTTTCGACTGGGTGGTTGTGTGTGTGAGATTGGTTCGGTATCTGCTCTACTGCTGTTCGGTTCAGCAGCTACTTGGTCTGTGTTCAGTTCAGCAGCTACTGTATCTTTGATGGTTTGCAGTTCGAAAGGTGTGAGGCGATTGTTCTTGGTAATAACTCTTTTTTGGTCTATTACTCTCTGTTCTGTAACAAGTAATTGCAGATGTGGATATTCGGTCAAGAAAAGTCTGTGTAGTTCCAGTCTGTAGCCTGATGTCAATGTTTCTAGTTTGGTGGCGGTGTAGTAACAGCGCATCACTGTTCTATTCATTTCATCTGTCCACTTTAACCGCTGTCTTGGTTTGCCAGCCTTGGTAGTTGCATGTTGTCCTTGCAAAACATACGCGGTTTGGCCTGTCTTTGGTGGTTGTATTTGTCCCGCATCTACGTCGGTTGCGCTTGGGATAGGTGGTGGTGGGTCCAAGCGGCGAGTGATTCTCTTGTCAGTGATTTCTTTGTCAGGTGTGATTTCATTACAGCAACGCATGGCGTGTTCATTGATTCCTGTGGTGCAACTCATGCGTTGCTGTGACTTTCCCACCTTGGTGGGTGTCGGCTTACTCGCCGGCACAACACTTTTGGCAGGTCCATTTTCGGTTGCCCGGTCTTCATCGTTTTGGTCGAGCTGGCTGCCATTTCCCGCGACGTCCTCGACCGTTACGTCGCTCGCCCGATGCTTCTTTTATTGGTCTGCTGTTGTCTGAAATGTTCTCAATGTTTTGTGATGTCAGAAGCTCAAAGTGTCCCGACATTGGGTTGCCTGTTAGTAGAAGGTAAATAGTTTTGTTGTATTTTCCCGTGCTTATTATTGTTGGTCTGTCCGTAAAAGTTATTTTTGTATGTCTTGTTCTTCGTTGTTTTGAGAAGATATGAAAGTTGCTATTTTGTGTTTCCGAGAGGGCAAGTATCTCTAGGCTCGTTCCATAGGTGCCATTTTTCCGCATATAATTATAATAGTTATTGAAGTCTTTTATATCGTCGACTTCAATTAATGAAAATGTGTGAAGTTCCGACCAGTTTTGTTGTAAATATCTTAGAGCAACCTCTCGGAGTTTCTCATGATGGTTCTGGTGGCCATATAAGTATAAGCTAACTGCACGGAAAAGGCAATTCCCATCACCTACAATGTCGGATCTGGTAAAACTATCGGGAGTAGTTTCGACTGAGGCGGTTGTTTGGTTCGTCTGTAGTTGTTGTTGTGGTGTTGCTGTAGCTGTTTGTACGACAGGGGTCCGCCTCCGCAACACCCTTCCATTTTCATTATTATAATTATTATTGTTTAACATAGTATTCCCACGAGTATCCTAGGAAAGAAAGGTCGACTGCGGCAGAGCCTGGATGCCACAGCAAGGCTACTTACTCCCGGAGGGCGCCCGGTATCCGGGGGAACCGTTCGCGACTCATAAACGCTGAGCCATTCATCTTCTCGGCACGGTAAACACCTTAAGATTGCGTTTTTATTACACATAATCTGGACAACACAAGACAGCACAACATGACTCAGGTACCTCGGGATCGTCAATGCCCGTACTAGGAGAATCCTGGGATTCCCCTAGCCCCTGAGGGATTATTATTATTATTATTATTATTATCACTATAAGCCTAATTCTATCCAATGCTGGATGTAGGCCTTCCCCCTGAATTTCCATCGCAATCTATTTGCAGCTGTTGTCATCCATCCAATGCCCGCAACCCTCTGTATATCATCCCGCCATCTTGTTTTTTGGGACATCCTACTCTCCTTTTCTGTTCTCGTGGTCTCCATTCTAATGTTCGCTATAATATCCTTTAATTTCGTTTGTTCACGTATCCACTTGTCTCTTTTTCTATCTTTAAGGTTTATCCCGATCATCTGTCTTTCGTATGCTCTCTGGGCCCAAGCTAGTTTTTATATATCGGCTTTATTCAGTGTCCAAGTTTCAGCGCCATATGTAATTACGGATAAGAAGCACTGATCGTAAACTTTGGCTTTTAACTTATTTGGGATGGCTTTATCTTTGAATATATAACCTAATTTCCCGAATGCTCACCATCCAAGCCTGATTCTTCTTGAAATTTCATCCGAGACACAGTCTCTCGCCGTATTAATTTTTTGCCCCAAATACACATAATCCTTAATAATCTCGAGAGCTGTTCCTTGCAAATTTATAACTATACTGTTATTAGTGTTGGTTAATATTTTTGTCTTACTTTTATTCGTCTTAAGACCAATTATCTTTGAGTGGATCATTTCTTGTAACTCATGTGAATTACTACTGATGATTACAATATCGTCGGCCAACCTTAAATGACTCAAATACACACCATCTATCTTTAGGCCTTTCTTTGTCCAATCTACTTGACGGAATACGTCTTCTAGAGCTGTAATAAATAGCTTAGGAGAGATAGTATCTCCCTGTCTTACGCCTCTACCTATACGTATTTGTTCTGTACTAGGTTTTATGTAGATCTTTGCCTTTTCATATATGTTTTTAAGAAGGGTAGTCTATCTAGAATCAATTCTACAATTGTTCAAGTCGTTGATGATTGCCCACATTTCGACAGAATCAAAAGCCTTCTCATAGTCTATGAAGGCTATGGAAAGTTCGAAATTGTATTCATTGCTCTTCTCTAAGATATTTCTCATTGTCTGTAAGTGGTCGCATGTGGTATAGCCGGATCTAAAACCAGCCTGTTCGCATGGCTGGTAGGAATCTAATTTATTGTTTAATCTATTGGAGATGATTTTAGTCAAAAGTTTATAAATATGAGATAGTAAGTTAATCGGGCTGATATCTCCCTTTTTGTGTAGAAGTCTTACTTCTGATGTATGCCACAACGTTGGTATTTTACCAGTTTCTACATGTTCAAAAGTTTGACCAGTTCTTGTTTTAAGTCCTCTCGGGCCTCCAATAGCATTTCCGATAAAATACCATCAGGGTCTGCTGCTCTGTTACGCTTCACTTCCTTCAGTGAATTATTAACCTCCTCTACAGTAACCTCTGGCAGTTCTTCCGAATCTATATTTTGTATTTTCTTTTCAGTCCGTTTTCTTTGTTCTTCATTGAGTGTTGTTTTGGACCTGTAGAGTTCATTATGGTAGGGGTTTATTTCTAAGTTTACTTTGTCCCTATTCATTATTACTTATCCTGCACTATTTTGCAATTTACTGATCTCTTTTCTTCCATTATTCAATTTCTGTTCTATACAAGTTTTAACGCCATTTTAGTAGAGGGGAATCTTTGCGGAACCCCGACGGCGCACAATTCCACACCATTCTTTTTAAACGAAATAATGTTAGACAAATATACCGTTTTAAAAAACATTTTAGAGTTGCATCATAAAAAAATTTATTTATTTCTAACGAATGACATTTCTCTATTTTAGATTCTCAAGACGAAGATCCAAAAATAACTTTTAAAAAGGACACTTACTACATTGGAGAGATGTTGGAAGCGAATTGTACTACATCTCCCGCGAGACCTCCGCCACATATCACGTGGTTAATCAACGATGAGAAGGTAAGTGTAAATAGTAATTTAGTCTTAGAAAAATTTACGTAAATAGCACATAGATGTGTTACTAGATCGGTATTTAGATTAGTTTAAAACTTAAGAACACTAATTTTGATAGAAAAATAACTATACTATATTATTTTAATGGAAAGAAATAAAACACTTATTATGTATTATTACCACTATATTGCACAAGTTTTGCGACTGCAGTTTCGACCTATGCGGTCATTATCAAGCTTACGTACTAAACTGAATTAAATAGACAAGTCATACTAAAATTAAAGTTAGGTGGTAGGTATAAAATATTATTATAAAACATTATTATTTAATTCTAGGGTTAATACAATTGATCTTAAGTGGTAGGTAGTAATTTTATGGTTTTATGACGGTAAATAGCGGTGAATAGGTCTTGTTGGTCGTTTAACAGATTACAGTTTTGGGTTTTTCCGATGTTTATAAATTTCCAGTGATTCTAAGATATTTAATTTGAAACCTTTCTCTGCATAATGTAGAATTTCTGTATTACGTAAATCGGGAAAGGGGTGTTGGTTTTCTGTACAGTGGTTTGCAAATGAGGAATCTGTTTTTTGTAGTCTATATGATCTAAAATGTTCTGTATATCTGGTTTTAATGTTTCTTCCGCTTTGTCCAATATATATGTTGTTACAGTCCGAGCATTTTAACTTATAAACATTTTTGAAATTTGTCCGTCTTATCTTTGGCATTGTAAAGGATATTTGATAGGGTATTTTGCGATTTGAACGCAATTTTCAGATTATGTTTTGAAAAAATATTGGCTAATTTGTCGAATAGCGTGCCATGGTAGGGTACTGTAATGTATGTATGTTGTTCCGTGGATTTTATTTTAGGGTATATTAAGCGAAAAGTAAGTTGCTTTTGCTTTTTGTTAATTAGTTTTTCAACCCACTCTCGAGAGAAGTTATTTTTTGTGGCAATGTTTTTAATAGTATTTAGTTCGTCTTCTAGGTCAGCTTTGGATAACGGGAGTGAAAGGGCTCTATGTATCATTGAGTTGAATGCTGCCATTTTATGTTGGTTTGGGTGGAATGAGTCTTTTGGGATCGTTTTATACCTGTGAATGTGGGTTTTCTGTATACTTTAAATGTGCAACTGTTATTCGTATGTAAGATGCTTAGATCTAGAAAGTTAATTTTGTTATCTGCTTCCTGTTCTAGAGTAAACTGAATTTTTGGGTGGATGCTAATAATGAAATTTAAGAGATTGTCTAGTTGTCTTGAGGAGCCTTTGAAACAAGCGAGGATGTCGTTAACATATCTGTACCAAAAATGAATGTGGTTTTTGCCATGATTAGAGTTAAAGAATTTCTCTTTCTATATGTGTGATGAAAATGTCTGCTAAGAGAGGACTAAGTGGTGATCCCATTGGTAAACCTGAGTTTTGAAGGTAGAATTTGTGATTGCATTGGAAATATGTTTGAGAGAGGCAGACGGATAAATTTCAAAAATGTGGAGTTTATAAGTTAAAATGCTCGGACTGTAACAGCATATATATTGGACAAAGCGGGAAGAAACATTAAAACCAGATATACAGAACATTTTAGATCATATAGACTACAAAAAACAGATTCCTCATTTGCAAACCACTGTACAGAAAGCCAACACCCCTTTCCCGATTTACTTAATACAGAAATTCTACATTATGCGGAGAAAGATTTCAAATTAAATATCTTGGAATCATTGGAAATTTATAAACATAGGAAAAACCAAAACTGTAATCTGTTAAACGACCAACTAGACCTTTTCTATTCACCGCTATTTACCGTCATAAAACCATAAAATTACTACCTACCACTTAAGATCAATTGTATTAACCCTAGAATTAAATAATAATGTTTTATAATAATATTTTATACCTACCACCTAACTTTAATTTTAGTATGACTTGTCTATTTAATTCAGTTTAGTACGTAAGCTTGATAATGACCGCATAGGTCGAAACTGCAGTCGCAAAACTTGTGCAATATAGTGGTAATAATACCTAATAAGTGTTTTATTTCTTTCCGTTAAAATGATAAATTACCACATAGTAACGGCCACGACGATCATACTATATTATTTTTTTCCCTCTTTAAACATTAGTGTTAGTATAGTAATCTTCAAAAAGGTAAATTACCTGTTAAGCTCACTACTGAAATTACTAACCAATATAGACGCTATTTTTATAACCCGTCAGATAACGGAAATAGCTTTTGAATGTATTAAAACAGCTTTTATGTGTTTCGTTGAGCTCACTCAAGCCTTCGATAGAGTGAGATTGGTCGAGGCTATAACTCTACTACAAAAAAGAAATGTACATCCTAACATGATAGCCATCGTCAAGGAATTGAATACCGACAATCATCCATTTATAAGAGCAGCAGATAAACTCTAAAGTAAAGTAAAACGGTATTAATGGCAACTGGTATTAGACAAGGAGACAGTCTGTCTGTCCATTAGTGCGTTTATCACGCGGGAACCACTTATCCGATTTACCTGTCTTTTTTTAAATTCATACATATATTCTTTGGCCAGGTTATATAATAATAATAATAATAATCTATATCTATAATATATATAAAATGCAATGTTTGTCTGTCTGTCTGTCTGTCTGTCCGTTAATGCGCTTATCCCTCGAGAACCACTTATCCGATTTACGTGATTTTTTAAATTCATACATATGTTCTCTGACCAGGTTATAGGTATATATTTTATTACATCTATAATATATATAAAATGCAACGTATCTCTGTCTGTCTGTCTGTCCGTTAGTGCACTTATCACTGGAGAACCACTTATCCGATTTTCGTACTTTTTTTTTAAAACATACATATGTTCTCCGGCCAGGTTATAGGCTATATTTTATTACAATAGGTAGCATAAGGAATGAGCAGTGACAATAATAGTAAATGAAGTCGGACAAAGTTTCCCGCTAGCGCGTTCTCTTGCAATACACAGTCCAAAGCATTAAATATGGAACAATATTATGTAGCAGAGACTATCTATAATATATATAAAATGCAATGTCTCTCTGTCCGTCTGTCTGTCTGTCTGTCCGTCCGTTAGTGTGCTTATCACTGGAGAACCACTTATCCAATTTACGTGCTTTTTTTTTTTAAACATACGTATATTCTCTGGCCAGGTTATAGGATATATTTTATTAGGTGACATAAGGAATAAGCAGTGACGATAACAGTGAATCAAGTCGGAGAAAAATTTGCCGCTAGCGCGTTCTCTTGCAATACACTCCCTAAAGCATTAAATATGGAACAATATCATGTAGCAAAGAATACAATATATATATAAAATGCAACGTCTCTCTGTCTGTCTGTCTGTCCGTTAGTGCGCTTATCACTGGGAGAACCACTTATCCGATTTTCGTACTTTTTTTTTAAAACATACATATGTTCTCCGGCCAGGTTATAGGCTATATTTTATTACGATAGGTAGCATAAGGAATGAGCAGTGACAATAATAGTAAATGAAGTCGGACAAAGTTTCCCGCTAGCGCGTTCTCCTGCAATACACAGTCCAAACCATTAAATATGGAACAATATTATGTAGCAGAGACTATCTATAATATATATAAAATGCAATGTCTCTGTCCGTCTGTCTGTCCGTCCGTTAGTGTGCTTATCACTGGAGAGAACCACTTATCCGATTTACGTGCTTTTTTTTTTTTATTTTTTTTATTTTTTTTTATTTGGTCTAGCACACGTGCTGCAGGGAAGTCCCTAAAAACGCTCCAGGAGCGGCACGAGTGCGGAAAAAAAAAGCGATTCACGTTGTTCTTGAATCGCTGTAAATTGTATTCGGTGGGAAACACAGCGCTGGGCAAATTATTCCAAAGGGATGACGTTCTCCATATAAAAGATTGCTTGAAAAGCGTTGTACGCGGAGTAACAAGCTGAACCTCATACGGATGCGAAGCACCAGCGCGACGTGTATTTCTAACATGCACCGCTTTGGGAGGAATTAAGCGGGCTACATCCTTCGAACACTTTCCATGAAAATACTTGTAGAACAGACTCAAGTCGCCAACCGTTCTTCGATGTTCCAGCGAATCAAGGCCGCCGGTCAATTCCGGGTCCCCAATCAGACGGACCGCTCTTCTCTGAACAGAATCCAATAAATGCAGTGTATGTTTGGGAGCGGAGCCCCAAACGTGGGAGCAGTATTCCATAGTTGGTCGAATTTGGGCTTTGTAAAGAATTAACAGTTGTTGTGGGGTGTAAAGCTTTCTGGTTCTAAATAATATTCCCAACTTTTGAGAAGCTCTCCTTGCTATGCCTGCAACATGTTCATGCCAAGACATATTTGCTCCCAAACTAACGCCCAACAAATTGAGCGACGATGCTAGGGGAATGGAGTGCCCCGACATAACTATGCCGGGTTCAGCAACGTTAACTTTTTTAGAAAAACTTTTTAAACATACGTATAATCTCTGGCCAGGTTATAGGATATATTTTATTAGGTGACATAAGGAATAAGCAGTGACGATAACAGTGAATCAAGTAGGAGAAAAATTTGCCGCTAGCGCGTTCTCTTGCAATACACTCCCTAAAGCATTAAATATGGAACAATATCATGTAGCAAAGAATACAGTATATATAAAATGCAACGTCTCTCTGTCTGTCTGTCTGTCCGTTAGTGCGCTTATCACTCGAGAACCACTTATCCGATTTACGTGTTTTTATAAATTTATACATATGTTCTATATAATTCGATATAAGACTAGATAATGGGAGATAAGGTGAGATAATGAGAGATAAGGAGAAATAATTGAAGATAAGTCGAGATAAGCCTCGATAATGGGAGATAAGTATAAATAATGGGAGATAAGGAGAGATAATGAGAGATAAGCAGAGATAAGTGAGTTATGGTGAGATAATGGGAGATAAGGAGAAATAATGGGGAGATAAGGAGAAATTATGGGAGATGGGCAGAGATAAGCCTAGATAATGGAAATTATGTAGAGATAATGGAAAATAAGGAGAAATATTGGGAGATAAGGAGAAATAATGGGAGATATTTTATTACGTTGGGTAACATAAGAAATAAGCAGTGACGATAGTAGTGAATCAAGTCCACGCGAGCGGAGCCGCGGGCCCGGCTAGTAATAGATAAAGTAATAAAAAAGACAAAGCAAGTTGGAGGAGGATAACAGATACGAGATAAGGAAATAAAGATCATTTGTTATGCCAACGACACAGTCTTAATCTCTGAGGTTACGGATAATCTACAAAGGCTTTTATGCAGGTTAGAATAATCTGCAAAATAATTTAATATGCAAATGGTCGTACAGAAAGCACAATCTTTCACGATGTGAACTTTTAGTGCCAAGTGGTAATTTACAATCATGTAATTCCGATACCTTGGAGCAAACATTATCAGAAACAAAAACCTAAAAGAAAAAGTAAGAGCTTAAACAACAAAAGCACCAATAATATCTAAATATTTATGGGATGTAATATGGAGAAACAAGTACCTAAATACGAGGCTGGTTTGAAAAGTCCGTGCAAAAATAAAAACTACTTATATGTTTGGGGTAAATCTTTTTTATTTTTCGACATAGTCTCCTTTTAGGCTTATACACTTCGTCCAACGATGTTCTAGTTTGTTGATCCCTTCCGAATAATAGGATTTGTCCAAGTCTGCAAAATATCCATTAGTGTCTGCAATCACCTCCTCGTTTGAATAAAATCTTTGTCCCGCCAGCCATTTCTTCAAATTAGGGAACAAATAGTAGTCCGAGGGAGCCAAGTCTGGAGAATAGGGGGGATGTGAAACGAGTTGAAATTCTATTTCCATTAATTTTGCGACCACAACTGCTGAGGTGTGTGCTGGTGCTTTGTCGTGATGGAAAAGGACTTTCTTGTAGGCCAATCGCGGGCGTTTTTCTTGCAGCTCGGTTTTCAAACGGTCCAATAACGATGAATAATATTCACCTGTAATAGTTTTACCCTTATTTAAAAAAACTGGTCACTAGCAGGTTAACACCAATAACCGGCCCAGTGTAAGTAGGACTTGCGCAATTAGAGTTCCGTACGTTAACTGCTTTTAAAATAACAAATTTTGTTACGGAGGTATGAAATGATCATTGACTTCACAAAACACACCTCAAGCTTTGTTAAAATCTTGTTTCCGATCTTTGCTGAAAAGGTATGACCTTGAAATTTTTAACTAAGTTGGGGATGTGGAATCTTTGGCACAATGATACTACTCGGCATATATCACCACTACACCAAACACTTTATTTTTGCACTCGACGCTCGTTTCGCTAACCATGTTAGCTTCATCAGGAGCGATGATTGACTAAAGCTAAACTACAAATCTACCCTATTTATACTTAGCCTAACCCTTCAATTACTCAAGCGGAACTAATGACATAGGCAAGGCCATCAGTTCCGGTCAAGTAACCAGTAGAGGGGACTATAAGGAATAGGCCCTTTGTCTTTATTTAAACTACTTTTACATTTTATGATTTCCATACTTTCGTATGCGTTCAACAATCTCCTATCAGATACATTTTTTTATTAATCTTAGATTATCTAATGTTACAGTATGATCAGCTTCAAGAGCATGTTCGGCAATGCTAGACTTCTCTGTTCTATTGTATCTTAAATGTGCTAAATGTTCTTTAAATCGTGTTTTAATTGACCTTTTAGTTTGCCCAACATACTTTTTGTCACAATCATTACAACTAATTTCATAAATTCCACTTTTCTCACAATGAGGAATCTTATCTTTGGGATTTCCTAAGATATTTCTCAAATTGTCTGATGACTTATAGACTAAGGTGAGGCCTACCTTATTAAATACCTTATTGAGTCCCTTGCTATATTTCGGATTATATGGTATGGAGACATATTTGGTGTTTTCTTCGCGTGTAAAAAAGGTGGAATTCTGAATATTAAACCTAAATTTCTGTCTATTTATTAGCTTATTTACTAAGTCATCGTCGTAACCATTAACTCTAGTTATATTTCTAATACGATTCCTTTCTTTATTGAAGTTTACTCTGTTCAGAGGGAAAGTGACCAAACGATGAACTAAAAAATGTAATGAGGCTAATTTATGTTGTTTGCAATGAAATGAATCATTAGGAATATATCTATCTGTTACTGCATCCTTCCTATAGATATCAAATTCTAATCTATTATTATTTTTAATAATTAAAATATCTAGAAAAGGCAATTGTTCTTTGTTCTCAACTTCGTAAGTGAATTTAATGGAATCATACCGGCTATTTAATTTAGAAACAAAATCATTAATATTTGCTCTCTTTGTATCCAAAATCGCGAAAATATCATCCACATACCTATACCATACCCTTGGGAAATATTCGAATTCTTGACTGGCTTCGATTTCAAACTTACTCATGAATAAATTGGCTATGAAGGGTGAAAAGCAATTACCCATAGCTGTTCCTTCTTTCTGAACATAAAATTGATTGTTGTATTGAAAATAATTTTGTTCCATACAAAGTTTAGATAATGTTAAGTATTCACGAATAATCTCATCTTAGCTATTTTTTAATGTCGTCCCAAATATGAACCGAAGTGTAACATCGTCAAACAAACCTGAGGAAAACTTATTAACTGTAGATACTTACTCTCCTTAGAGAATCGCTACTAATTACCCGTTGCTTAAACAGATTTTAAAATAACTTTCTAAAATTCATTTACACTTTTGAAGTTTCCCATTGCAAACTTTTAATGGAACAAATTTCACCTTTGTGCAAGTTTTGTTTAATTGTACTAACTAGTTTTCCGCACAATGTTAAGTTAATTATTTATAAGTTAATTTGTTCTTTACCGCCCCGAATTGCTATTGGCAGAGAATGGGAAACAATTACGGTCATGAAAAGAACAACAAGAAATAAAACACAATGAAACTATTCTTTTTTTTTAAATTAAACTAAAAACAAAATACAAAATAATATCTTCCTATAGTCTTTCCTAGATAACTACAGTCCACACTAATTTATTTATTTAAAAAACTGGTCACTAGCAGGTCAACACCAATAACCGGCCCAGTGTAAGTAGGACTTGCGCAATTAGAGTTCCGTACGTTAACTGCTTTTAAAATAACAAATTTTGTTACGGAGGTATGAAATGATCATTGACTTCACAAAACACACCTCAAGCTTTGTTAAAATCTTGTTTCCGATCTATGCTGAAAAGGTATGACCTTGAAATTTTTAACTAAGTTGGGGATGTGGAATCTTTGGCACAATGATACTACTCAGCATATATCACCACTACACCAAACACTTTATTTTTGCCCTCGACGCTCGTTTCGCTAACCATGTTAGCTTCATCAGGAGCGATGATTGACTAAAGCTAAACTACAAATCTACCCTATTTATACTTAGCCTAACCCTTCAATTACTCAAGCGGAACTAATGACATAGGCAAGGCCATCAGTTCCGGTCAAGTAACCAGTAGAGGGGACTATAAAGAATAGGCCCTCTGTCTTTATTTAAACTACTTTTACATTTTATGATTTCCATACTTTCGTATGCGTTCAACAATCTCCTATCAGATACATTTTTTTATTAATCTTAGATTACCTAATGTTACAGTATGGTAATTTCTTTTTTTACTTCCGATTTCACCCCCTAAAATTAACCCTTTCAGTCAAAATTTAACTTTCAAAACTACACGGCTCTGATGGGGCCATCAATTCCTATATTAGTGCCGAATTTCAACTTTCTAGGTTAAATAGTTTCGGAGAAAATCGGGCGTGGCAGACAGACAGACGGACAGACACCGAAGTGATCTTATAATCACTAAAAATTGAAACAATTATAATTTTACAGTCACAATCTTTATGCTGCAGAAACATGCACTACTTAAAAAGCATAATGACAAAGTATCCAAAAGCTACAAGTAGCATCTCGATAAGGAGAGAACTGTAAGCTATGGAGTTCTAGATGGCAGGTCCTTATAAATGTGCAATATACGAGGATGGATTAATAAGTTTCGTAAATTTCTACGAAATGGCGGGAAATTTTGTTGTGTGTGGCATGTCTGTTGGTAAACGTGATTTTTGTAACGGTTATGTTCAAAGTTTCAAACTGATGCAATACGCAGTTATCGTAACTGAAAAAAGCCGAGTATCGTGCAGAGATAAAACATTTTTATTTAAAAATTGGACATCTCTATTAACCGTGGACCTTTTTCCATATATCAAATAAGAAAAGTTCTGTTGCGATCCTAAAAAATTGTTTCCATCAACTTTCCAGTATATGACTGGATTTTCGCCTTCTTTGGAGGAGCAGAACTGTTATGAACCCACTGCATCGACTTCTGCTACATATGAAGCTCCCTACAGAATACCCAAGTCTTGTCGCCTATAACTATTCGAGAAAAAAATTTCCATCGTTCTCTAAGGCGACGAAATTTCTTCGCTAGTTTCTGTTTTGGGGTCAAACACTTCCTTACGAAGCGCTCGACAGATGGAGCGTGCTTGATTGCATCCAGAGTAGTGCATGCCACGAATAGTCGTCACGCTAACACAGTATCATCATCATTATCATCATCATTAGCTTATTGCATCCCTAGTTGAATGTAAGCCTCCTCTAGTTTTTCCAATGAGCTCTTATTTGCTTTTTGCATCCAATCTCGTCTGTAGTCTACCTCTGCATCTTTTCATTCATACGACGTGTCCATCTGTTATCATTCTTCCTTGCAATATGCCCCGCCCAATTCCACCTTAGCGTACATATTCGTTGCATTATATCTGTCACTTTTGATCTTCTTCGTATTTAGATATTAGGAATATGATCTTGGCGTTTAATATTTAGCATTATCCTCTCCATTGCTCTTTAGGTTACTTGGAGTTTATATATTATACTTTTATTTAAAGCCCACGTGTCAGTTCTATATGTTAATATCGGCAGTACATGTAGAACAAACACTCTGGATTTTATTGTATTTGGGATGCCCAATTTAAATTGTAATCTTCCGAACGTAGACCCAGCTAACGAGACTCTTGTATCCTAATCTTTCACCTTCTATTATTAGTTCCTGGCTGTTATCGTCAGTTTCGTTGTTCAAGTATTTGGTTTTGGTGAAGTTTATTTTTAGCCCTATTTCTCTCTAATTCCATTAGCATCAGTGTGTTGGCAATCAGAGTGACATTATCTGCGATCCTTAAATGATTTAACACAGTATATCCTTGTGAATTGTAACTTATCACCCCTAATACCTAACCTGACGCATTACGGCGACTATTTGGTGCAAACTAATTGCTGCAATTAATCCTATAAAGTTGCATTAATGTCTGAACATCTTTAAAAGCATGGACCTGTAAAATGTAATTAACTTTACAAAGTGTAAATTTACACAAACATAAATAAGGTTTATTAAAGCCCCAAACAAATTCTCAGCCTTAAACTCGTAAACTTTATTCTGGACATAAACTCACGCATTACCAGTCCGTTGCTCCTCAGAGCACTAGGAAGTAATAAAAAAAAAGAGGTCGTTGTTATTTAACCCACTTTTTTTTGAAGCAGACGATTAAAAATAATTAGAAGAATTTTCAAAGAAATAAATTTTAAAAAGCGGCCCAAGAGATTACGTGGTTGGAAAATTTAAATGTTTGACAAAGGGTGATTTTGCACTTAAAAGAGAAGGGTTTACGTTGAGTTTTTTTTTTTTTGAAATGAGGGGTTATTTTTTAAAGAACTTTCTGCTCATTTTAGAGTACTCTCTTCGTAACTTATACATTATTATTGGTATTAATGGGGTGACAATTCTTGCGACTTTCCGCGAGAGCACAAACAAAGAACTCACATGATTTTCAGTTAGTATCAACTTTCAGAAGATTCAAGTATTATTTTTCATAACATTTCGTCTAATAGTTGGCGAGTTATTTGAGGAACACTACTTTTGAATTTTGCAAAACTATGGAACAAAAACAATTTCGTGTATTGATTAAACATTGTTTTTTGATGGAAAAAAATACAGCCAGAACCCAAGAGTGACTTGAGAAGTGTTATCACATCTGGTCCTTCGAAAATAACTATATGGTGATGGTTTAGTGAACTATGTAGAACAGTATATAGGAGGAACTAGAAGCACAGAGTCATGGAGAATAATTAAAGCATTAAGGACTAACAATAGAGAGAAGACGTATATAGAGTACACCCCAGAAAGCGAGTGGGAAAAATATTATAAGAAGCTGCTAACAGAAGACAGACCAGAATTCCAAGAAAAGAACCCTGAAGAAGAACAGAATAAGGAAATAAAAGAGATAGAACTAAGCTATGAAGAAGTAAAGAAGACAATAAAAACACTCAAAAATAATAAATCTTCAGGGCCTGGGGGTGTGGTAAATTAAATGATTAAGTACGGGTCTAATAAATTACATCGAATGCTGAGAAACATGTTCCACAGAGCGATAAATAGAGAAAAAATACCAGAGGAATGGTCAAAAGCTTATATAGTATCTATATTTAAAAAGGGAGACCGCAGAAAATGCACGAACTATAGAGACCTAAGCATAATATCGAGTATGGGACGTTTGTATGGAAAAATTATTAAAAATATCATGGAGGAAAATATAAAAGGAAAAATTGGAGAAGACCAAGCAAGCTTTACGGCCGAAAAATCATGTATAGACCACATATACACTATAAAACAAACAATGCAAAAAAAAAACTGGCAAAGAATAGAGAAGTTCATCTAGCCTTCATAGACATAAGAAAACGCCTATGACTCAGTACCAAGACAAAGATTATGGAACGCAATGAAAGAAATAGGCATTGACAAAGAACTAGTATACGCAGTAAAAGCTCTCTACGAAAAGAACACAGTGAACATAAAAATAGGACATAAAATAGGGAAGAGACTCCAAACATCAAAAGTCGTATTACAAGGATGCTCTACATCCCCAACACTATTCAAAATATACCTCGAACAAACATTAAAAAAATGGAAGCAAAAATGTAGTGGAATGGGAGTCCCAATACGAGAAGATTACTTTTATACTCTAAGTTTTGCAGACGACCAAGTAATCATAGCGCAAGATGAGGAAGACCTCAGTTATATGGTAAGAAAACTGAAAGAAGAATACACTAAAGCAAGATTAGCAATAAACTTTGATAAAACGGAATATCTGACAACAAAGGAGGGAAACGTGGAGAATTTAGAAGTCGATAACGAAACAATAATCAAAAGAACCGATAGATTTAAATATTATGAACCACCAAAAAACGCAACATCAGAAGAAGAGATTAAAGCTAGATTAGGACAAACGCGGATATGCATGACAATTAAATTCGGTCCTGTGGGACAAGCACATTACAAAGAGAAACAAAAACACGCATATACCAATCAATAATACAAAGCATAATGACATACGGGTCAGAAACATGGACGATCAACAAAAGAAATAAATCTAAAATTAACGCGGTAGAGATGGAGTATTGGAGAAGATGTTGTAGAGTGACATGTATGGAGAGAATAACAAATGAAGAAATAAGAAGCAGAATGAACATCAAAGAGAACGCAATAAACACCATTGAAGAAATACGATTAAAATGGTATGGACACATAAGACGGAGCGAAGATAATAGGTGGATAAAAAAATAACGGAGAGAGAAGAAAAAGAGGAAGACCCAGACGATTGTGGAGAGACGATGTGGACGAGGCTATGGAGGACAGGGGTCTAACAGATAGAGACTGGGGAGATAGAAACGGATGGAATCAAAGGCTGAGAGAAGGAAGACAGCGTCAGCTGTAGAAAATCCTTGATATATATATATATATATATATATATATATATATATATATATATATATATATATATATATATATATATTAGTGAACTATGGTCGTACAAACACCGATGATACACCACGTTCCGGACGTTCAAATGAGACAGTCACTTCAAGAAACATACTAAATATCCACCACATTCTTCTGTCATTGTTCTGAATGACCGCAAAGTGAAAGTAAGAAAGATAGCTGATATCGTGAACACATCGACAGAACGCGTGGGGAATATGTTGCATGAGTATTTGGATATGTGCCCGAAGGATGCCGCGCACACTCCTGGTTGATCAAAAATAGCAACGTGTCGAAGATTTAGAACGCTGGCACTTTTTCGGAGTAACCGAAAGGAATTTTTTTGGATCGGTTTGTAACAATGAACAAAACATGGATCCACCACTATATGCCAAGTCCAACAGGCATGCGGCAGAGTAGCTGGGACCGCATGAAAGCCGACCGAAGCGTCCAAAAACACAAATATCAGCTGGACAGGTTTTGGCAAGTATTTTTGGGAAGCCCATTGAATAATATTGGACCATTTGAATGGTGAAGTCAAGAAAAAAGGCCGTAGAGAGAGAAATATAGGCTCAACAAATCGTATGATATGAAAGAGAGCTGTATATTTTCAAGTGGAGCGTTGTATATCTTGGTACTCATATAAAAGGCCCGCAAGAGTAATCAGTTTCGGGCTAGATTTCGAAAAAGCCAATTCTCAGAACAAGCTCTGAACAAGCCGACAGGATGATCGGAGAAACGCTAGTATCATTTTTTCAATCGATACAGGAAAATTTCAAAAGAATTATACCTCTAAGCGCCGTAACTTGTGGAAGTTTTTTTAAATTTTTTTATTATGAATATTAAAACTGGTCAATTATGACCAACCATCAATTTTAATCTAATAAATTCTTTAGAGTCTAAATTTCACCCATTGGTGTCCCTTAGTTGTTTCTGTCCGGCGATGGCCACTACACTACACTGTTTCTGCTTTTAACACAGCACTAAACTAGATCAAATGGTTTGTTCCTCTTCAGTGATCCTCTCTGGTTGCCCTGATCCAGTAGTTGACTTACCTCGACATTGACATGTTGATGCAATCTTGCTTCATGCTTCTGGGCTTCTGATCTCAGTAGTAGTAGGAACAACATCGATTCCAAGGTCCCGACGAATGTCTCTATTTCTGCAGTACCACGGAGCATGAACTATGTGTCGTAGCATTTTATTCTGGAATCTCTAAATGGTAGTAATATAAATTTGTTTTGCACACCCCCAAAGTTTTATGCCATAAACCCAGACTGGTTTCAAGATCTGGTTGTACATGGTGGTTTTGTTTTGTATTGATAGCTGAGAATTTCTACCCAGCAGCCAATATAATTTTTTTATATTTTATACAGAGCTCTTTACGTTTCTTTTTTAAATGTTCTTTCCATTTTAATTTGACATTTAGGGTCATTCCTAGATATTTGGCACTATTCTCGAAAGGGATTGTATTGTTTTATGTGGCGACTGGAATGTAGTTCCTTAAGTTACGAAGCACGATGGTAGGATACAACGAATTGTATAAAGTACGCATCCTATTACTCCATCGAAAGCTGACACAGCAGCTTTCGAACCGACAGAGTGGTTGACACAGTCAACGCTTTAAAAGCAGGTAGCGCTTTTTCGAGGAATCCTTCCTCAAGTATATATAATTATTGTAAAGCAACTGAAAATAGACCGAAGTCCATATTCCAGCAGCTTACTAGCTGTTCTCTTGTCTGTCAAATCCATCCTGAGACGCGTTTCGCCGTATCACGGCTCGTCAGTCAGGCTAGGACTTCTGTCTATTTTCAGTTGCTTTACAATAATTATATATACTTGAGGAAGGATTCCTCAAAAAAGCGCTACCTGCTTTTAAAGCGTTCACTGTGTCAACCACTCTGTCGGTTCGAAAGCTGCTGTGTCAGCTTTCGATGGAGTAATAGGTATGCGTACTTTATACAATTCGTTGTATCCTACCATCGTGCTTCGTAACTTCTGGGATAAGTACCACTTGATACCGTTCTCTTGTTTGTCAATCCTAGCCTGACTGATGAGCCGTGATACGGCGAAACGCGTCTCAGGATGGATTTGACAGACAAGAGAACAGCTAGTAAGCTGCTGAAATATGGACTTCTATTTTCAGTTGCTTTACAATAATCCTTAAGTTTTTGTTTGTAAAATTTATGTGGACAGATTTCTGCTCATTTAATTTTATTTTCCATCTTTTAGTTCAGTTGGATATATTGTTATTTGCTTGTTGTAGTTTTTCTGTGGTCTTTTCGACATTATTTCCTATGGCAAGGATTGCAGTATCAAACTGCAAAGGTCGCAATGGTGAGTTTTCTAATTGTGGAAGGAATATATAATTGTATTGATTGGTACAGAATAGGTCCTAAAATACTACCCTGTGGTACTCCAGGTCTAATATCTTTTATATCTGAATATTCGTCTCCGTGATTAATTTTGAAAATTCTATTCGAAATATAGGACTGTAGTAGTTCAGCATACTGTTTCGGCAAAATTTTATTTAGTTTATAAATCAGGCCCTGATGTCAGACTTTGTCAAATGCTTACGTAACATCTAGGAAGATTGTTGAGCAAATCTGTTTCGTCTCCAACGCATTTTCTATAATGCTGGGAATGCGATGTACTTGATCTATTGTCGAATGTTTTTTCTCTAAAGCCAAATTAGTGATTTGGTAAGATATTTTTCTTTTCTATAATAGGTTTTAGTCTTTTGAGAAACAGATTTTCAAATAGTTTGGAAATTGTCGGTAATAAGGATATCGGTCTATAAGATTTCACTTCATTTGGTGGCTTACCTGGTTTAGATAGCATCATGACTTCAGATACATTCCATTCGCTGGGAACATGTCTCAGTCTAATGACTGCATTGAATAAGTATGTCAGCTTGACAATGCCTTTTCTTGGTGACTGTTTTAGTATTTCACCTATTATCAACTCGAACCCTGGTGCTTTTTTTGGATTTAGATTAGTTTTTATCTCCTGGGTCACCTTTTTTGGAGTCACTAGCTTAATTGTTATATCTTGTCCCAAATTTATTACTTCTTGAATAATGATATCTGAGTCTATTTCATTTGGTGTGAAGATGTTTTCAAGATAATCAGCAAAAGGGTCTGCTTTCTGCTTGTTGTTTCTAGCCCAGGTTTCATCTTCCTTTCTTATAGGAGGAGTTTGGGTAATAGGTCTTTTTAAACTTCTTGTTGCTTTCCACGGGGAGTAGTCAGTGTTCTTATCTGCTGTTAAGTCAGCCAAATAGTTATTTATTGACTTTTCTTTAAGTTCTGCTATTTCACGTTTTAGTTGTGTTAAACTGTTTAGGATATTTTTGTCGGAAGGATCTCTAGATTGTTGACATTTCCTTCTTGCTGTTCTTTTTTCTCTGACTACTTCCCTTATTTCAGCGGGATAATTGTTTCCAATGGTTTTGTATATGATTTCTCTTGTGTTGTTCCAAGTCTTGTTTACGTGTCTTTTTTTTTATGAATCTAGCACACGTGCTGCATGGAAGTCCCTAAAGCGCAACAGGAGCGGCATGTGTGCGGAAAAAAAAACGATTCATGTTGTTCTTGAATCGCTGTAAATTGTACTCGGTGGGAAACACAGCCCCGGACAAGTTAGTCCAAAGGGATGATGTTCTCCATATAAAAGACTGCTTGAAAAGCATTATACGCGGAGTAACAAGCTGAACCTCATACGGATGTGAAGTATTAGCGCGACATGTATTTCTAACGTGCACCGCTCTGGGAGGAATTAAGCGGGCTACATCCTTCGAACACTTTCCATCAAAATACTTGTAGAACAGACTCAAGTTGCGAATCGTTCTTCAATGTTCCAGCGAATCAAGACCGACGGTCAGTTCCGGGTCTCCAACCAGACGAACAGCTCTTCTCTGAACAGAATCCAATAAATGCAGTGTATGTTTGGGAGCGGAGCCCCAAACAAGGGAGCAGAATTCCATAGTTGGTCAAATTTGAGCTTTGTAAAGAATTAACAGTTGTTGTGGAGTGTAAAACATTCTGGTTCGAAACAATATTCCCAACTTTTGAGAAGCTCTCCTTGCTATGCCTACAACATGTTCATGCCAGGACATATTTGCTCCCAAAATAACGCCCAACGTGACGATGCTTGGCGAATGGAGTTCCCCGACATAACTATGTCGGGCTCAGCAACCTGGGTTTTTGTAGCGTTAAATTCCACTTGGTTACTATCACCCCAAGATAGAATTTCTTCCAGGTCTTTGTTAAGTAGTAAGACCTCCTGCTGTTTGCGGATATTCACTTGTGTAGCCCATATCTGAGCATTCAAAGTGAATGAAGAGACAAGCGTACGGTCATCTGCAAAGTTGTAGATTGGAGTCCCGGTCTTTTCCAGCAGATCGTTAATGTAAATGAGAAACAGAGTAGGACACAGTATGGAGCCTTGGGGCACACCGGCGATGATAGTGAAGGTGTTAGAAAAAAATCCGTCGACTGCCACTCGTAAAGAACGCTCTCTGAAGAAACATGAGAGCCACAAACAGAACCTTTCAGACATGCCACAAGAGCGTAGCTTAGTTAACAGTCCATCGTGCCAAACACGGTCGAACGCCTTGGATACGTCAAGCGCAGCCGCTTGAGATTCTCCAAAGTGTTCAATTGCGTTGTTCCAAACAGGTGTTACATAAATCAGAAGATCTCCTGTTGATCTATGTTTACGAAAGCCATATTTGTGATCGCTAATAATGTTGAATCCTTCAAGATGTTTTAGAAGATGCTGATTGATAGCCATTTCCATGACATATTACTGAGAGCAGTGCGACTGGTCGGTAGTTTTTTGGCAAGGTCTTCTTGCCTTTTTTAGGTATCGGCTGAACTGTGGCACATTTCCAGCAGGAAGGAAATATTCCCTTTCTGTAGGATAAGTTGAAAAGTCTACAGAAAACTGGTGTTAGTTCCCTCGCACAGTTTTTGAGAACTATGGCAGGTATTCCGTCTTAACAAAGCGCAATCATTTTGTTCAAAATTTTGTCGAGAATAAGAACAAAAACTTTTCCCTAAAAGAGGAATAAAAATTATTAGTCACTTCGCCAAGAGGCACTTGCCAATTATGCTCTTCATGAAGAGATTTCAGAATAACTTAGAAAATTCGTTTAAAACTTAAAACATCGCCTCTTTTAAACTTTTAATTAATTGCAACTTCTACCTTTGCTGAAGTTTTCTCTAATTGAGGAAGCTAGTTTTGATTACGCTTTAGTTTATTATTTATTAGTCAAGCTTCCACCCAAACTTTCATTATTGTCTAATCTAAGAAAATTATAATAAGACTAAGTAACGCTAACAAAAAACAAGCAAGAATTTTTCTTTTCTCCAAGGAAAGTTTACATTCTGTTATAAGTTTTAAAAAGGTTTTCTTTGATGAAATACCTCACTTTGTTTAATTAAACTTCTGGACTCTTTGTTTGAAAGTTATTTTCCGATTGTGCGCAAGTTTTGACGTACTGTCCATAACTAAAGTGCATTTGTTTGCAGTTGATAGCATGGGTTATAAACATTAAAATGTCATAAACCATAAACGTCCAAAATTTCTCTACCAGTTATTCGCATTTTTAGTTTTAATCACCTTTATTTTCTATCTCTATCGATCTTTTTCTAAAAAATATTTTATTACATGCCTTCTAAACATTACAAACGATCGATCGCGAGTGCTTTTTGAGTCGATCTCGAGAAAAAAATTCCGATATAGAACTATTCACAGATTATGTTTTAGGTAACTAAAATAAAATGTAATGAATAAACTACTAAAATTTATTCGATCCACAATTAGGCCAGAATAACCCCCTCATCACTTTCTTTTATCGTAATAACCCCCTGCTAGCGGCAAAAGGCGGCTTTATCAAAGGAACGCGCGGTACTTGTCAAAGAAAAGCCGCGTTTTTGATTCCCGCCGATTTTTCTAGAAACTTCGGGCGGCGTGTTTGACGGGAACATTCGAGACTTCGTTCGCGCTGATATAAATGTTGCGCCTGCAGGAATAGGAGTCAGTCTGAGTTGTAACTTGAAGGCGATACATCGATACAAAGTTTATTAATAAATAGTCCAAAATGAGTGCGGCGAAGAAAAGTAAAACTTCATCATTTTAATCATTTTCAATCATTTTAATAACGATTGGGAGGAAGAATTTTTCTTTTGTATGGTAAAGAATAAGTGCATTTGTCTCATTTGCCGTGCGTCAGTTACGATACCAAAGCGTGGGAATTTAGAGAGGCATCATAAAACGGTTCATAAAAACTATGAAAAGGATTTTCCGTCACAGAGTGAATTAAGAAAACGAAAATACGTGATTTGATAACTTGTTTGAAAAAAAGAACTAACCATGTTCACAAGACCAGCCAAACAATCAAAAGCGTCATTTAAAATATCTCATATATTGGCGAAACACAAGAAACCATTTGATGATGGATTGATTGTGAAGGAAGCATTTATTGAAGCGGGTGAGACTTTATTTGGAGATTTTAAAAAATAAAACAGAGATTATGTCTGCTATTAGAGAACTTCAGTTATCTCGTCCGACGGTCACAAGGCGTGTTGAAATCATCAGTCAGGACATGGCAGATAAACTAAAACATGATATCATGGAATGTACATACTTTTCTTTATAGTTCGACGAATCCACCGATATGACAGACACTGCTCAGCAGTGTATTTTTTCTTCGAATGGTATTCAATGACATGTCGGCTAAGGAAGAGTTTTTGACAATGATTCCTCTGAAAGGAAAGACCCGTAGCGAAGATATATATGACGTTTTCTTCAATTTTGTAACAAACTACAAGCTACCAATATATAAACTAGTGTGCATTACAACCGATGGAGCACCAGCAATGAATGGTAACGAACGGTTTTGTGGCATTGTGTCGAGCTAATGATGATTTTCCTTCATTTTTCTCCTTCCATTGCATTATACATCAATAAGTTTTGTGTTCAAAAGTTCTAAACATGGAGGAGATTATGGGCATTGCAATAAAAATTGTGAATTCTATCCGTGCACGTAACTTGCAACGACGGCTCTTTAATTTGCAGTTGGAAGATAGTGAGTCAGCTGAACTCACTAATTTAGTTCTTCACACGGACGTCAGGTGGTTGAGTCGCAGAAAATTCCTAGAAAGGTTTCAAGAATTATTGCCCGAAATAACAGCTTTTCTGGACGAAAGAGGTGATAACACTCAAGTACTGAAAAACGGAAAATGGCTGACTGATTTGGCATTTTTGACAAACATCACAATGCTTTTAAACACCATTAATTTGGAGCTTCAAGGTAAAGGAAAAAAAACTATTATTGGGATGATTAGCGCAATAAACGCATTCAAAAGTAAATTGCAACTTATGATAGGTCAACTGAAAAGAAAGAATCTGAAACATTTTCCGTCTTTGAAAGCATTCCTTAGTTGAATTATGATATTTATGAGGCAGAATTATCAAATATTTTCGGCCAATTCGAAATACGTTTTTATGATTTCAGTAATTTCATTTATGAGTTATCCTTTTTCATGTAAAAACATTGAGGAATTAGCTACTGAAATAGCAAGTCAGTTTAACATGGACTCATGTTCTGTTGAAAATGAGTTAGTGCAGTGCATCTGATACAAAATTCTGGTGTTTTATATCTGAAGATAAATATCCGAATCTAAGGCAAATCGCCCTTCAACTGACGGCAATGTTTGGGTCAACTTACTTGTGCGAGTCTGCATTTTCTGAAATGAAGATAATTAAGTCAAAATATCGCAATCGACTAACTGACGAACATATGTCATCATGCTTGCGATGAGCACTCGGTAATTACGTACCATCTTATGAAAAGTATGCTGAGGACATGCAGTGCCACGCTTCAACATCCAAAGTCACTCTTTAGTTAAGTTTAGACACTAGAACTCGTTTGTTTTGTAAGAACCAATAAACTAGCAATTTTGAATAATTATGAGTTTTTTCATTGTCATTTTAGAGCAGGCCTACACTTACCCTGACTAAAATATGCATATTGTGCGGAAAACTATTATCTATAACACGATAAACCCTACCTAGACGACAATCCTGCATCACACTTACTTGCAGCCTCTCAGAATCGATCGATCGTAGTCTAACAATATTGAGGTAGATCGCCAGCAGTTCAAGTTTGAGCACCTCTGCAATAAGGTATATAAATCAACACATTTCAAAGTTTATTTTAATGAGTAAATGATGAAACTAAAAATCTTATTTGTATGATAAAGGCCTAAACGAGTACAGTTAACAATTCTTAAGAACTAGGGATCTACAGTGTTATAAAGCTTAATGATAATAGGTACGATAAACCTGAACTAACCTAAGTATGCAATAAAAATATTCTGTGTAAGTATAAAAAATAAAGCAAAAGCCTATAAGTTTTGCACACTACTTAAATTTCCACTAAATTTTTTTATTATTAACGCCATGACATGTTTCGCTGTACGACAGTTTCTTCATATGGTTTGTTACAAAATGAGGGTAAAATTACTATAATAAATGGTTGGTTCACAATTTATGGAAGGTAATAAAATAATTTAATTAAAACAGATTTAGTAATGGTGAATTATTTAAGTCGTCAATTTGTTTATTTCTAAAGATTCTAGGTAATTAAGGTTCAGGCTCTTTGTGCAAGTAACCAATATTTCAAAGTTTGGTTTGAATTGGTGGTTATTTTCAATTAAATGATTTGCGTAATTTGAGTTATTTTTTTTATTGATGTTTGACCTATAAATGTTTTTGAGCAATTTCCACACAATTTAATTTGTATACTCCGGATCTATTGTCTTTATCTGTTTTAGTTTTGTTATTTTTTATAAATTTGCCAAGTGTGTTGGATGTTTTAAATGCTGTGTTAATATTTAATTTTCTCAAGAATCTATTTAATTTAGTGCTGCATCTACCATGGTGCGTTATTGACTTTACGTTTTTATAAGGTTCTTTATTACTCAGAAAAACTGTACTAATGGCTTTTTGTAAAGTTTTTTCTTGAGAATATTATCTATTATCGATGGTGAATAGTTATTATTTACTGCTAATTGTTTTATAATATTAAGTTCTTTTTGAAAATCGTCTTGGTTCAGAGGAATATTTATTAGTCTGTGAATCATATTATGGAAAACTGCAACTTGGTGGATGACATGAGGTATTATGGATAATTATGTCAGTATGTGACGGTATATGGTAAATAGAAAAAAAGGTGTTTGTTATAACTTCCTTGACATAACAATAAAAAGACATTTAACGTACTATGGCAGATGCAGCACTAAATTAAACAGATTCTTGAGAAAATTAAATAATAATACAGCATTTAAAACATCCAACACACTTGGCAGATTTATAAAAAATAACAAAACTAAAACAGATAAAGACAATAAATCCGGAGTATACAAATTAAATTGTGGAAATTGCTCAAAAACATATATAGGTCAAACAGGAAGAAGTTTTTCGAAAAGAATAAAAGAACATGCTTTATCATACATCAATAGAAAAAATAACTCAAATTACGCAAATCATTTAATTGAAAATAACCACCAATTCAACCCAAACTTTGAAATATTACATACTTGCACAAAGAGCCTGAAACTTAATTACCTAGAATCTTTAGAAATAAATGAATTGAAAAAATTCCGATTCCTTAATAAATGAACAATTAGACTTAAATAATTCACCATTACTAAACCTGTTTTAATTAAATTATTTTATTAACTGACATAAATTGTGAACCAACCATTTATTTTAGTAATTTTACCCTCATTTTGTAACAAACCATCTGAAGAAGCTGTTGTACAGCGAAACATGTCATAGTATTACTAATAATAAAAAAATTTGTGGAAATTTAACACGTTGACTGCCACGGCAATTTTCAGAAATCTGGCCTAAAATGACAATTTGATTTAATCACATTATACTCGTATTATTAAAAACTCTAATTCTAGTGCATAGTTATCATCCAAAAGCATAAAAAAATGTGTTTTTTTTTTAAAAAAAAGGTCTTACGAATTATCTCGTAGTTGGCTTCTGTAACAGAAATCTCTTCGCGGAAGCCAACTACGAGTTAATTCGCACGCAGACACGCACAGACACGCTTCGACCTGTCGCTTCTCTAAAGCTGAATCATAGATACGCGTCCATATTCGCCAGTAGTATCTCAGAAATTGTCGAGTGCATCACATTTACGTCTTTCTTGAGTGTTTTGTTTTATAATTATTGTTATAATTAAATTATCAAGAACGCAATATGGATAAGAAAAGACCACTGACTCAAAATGAAATTGAGTACTACGCAAATCTAAGTGATTCAGAATTTGACGGGATTTTTGGCGAGGATGGTAACGACAGTAGCGATTATGAACCTTCTGAGAATTCAAGTGATAGTGAAGACGAAGTCGTCTCCGAACCTGAAGTTGATCCCGAATTTGAAGATAATGACGATGATTCCCAAGCAACAACATCAAATGCGAATGAGGATTTGTGGACAGAAATTCAACAAAATCCTGAATTATTTATTTTCCAAGAAAATGTTGGTGTGAAATTGGATACGACAAATTTTACAGTACAAACGCTGGTGGGCTTATTTTTTTCGGATGAATTTCTTGCATTACTGGTGGAACAAACTAATTTATATGCTGCGCAAGAAATTGAAAAACGCAAAGAAATAAAAAAATCTAATAGGTTATCAAAGTGGGAAGACATCAGTGCTGCAAAGATGAAAGTTTTTATTGGACTTTTGTTGTAAATGGGACCTTGTACTTTTCCATCAATTGAACATTACTGGAGCACAAACAAGCTATATAATGTAAACTTTTGGCGCTCACATATGAGTCGAAATCGATTCCAGTTGTTACTTCGTTATTTTCATTTGGTTGATAAATCAATACCATCTGCCGACAGATTATACAAGGTGAGACCAATACTAAATCATTTCAATAATATTATGCATGAAAACTATGTACCAGATAAAAATATTTGTATTGACTAATCCATGATGCTATGGCGGGGAAGATTGCTTTTCCGCCAATACATTAAAAATAAAAAACACAAATATGGTATCAAACTGTATGAACTATGTGAGTCCGACGGTCTTGTAATGAAAATAAAGATTTACAGCGGAAAATCTGAGGAAACTGACAATAATGTAGGTCACACTACTGACGTTGTTTTACATTTACTTGAGGACTATCTCGATAAAGGATACACGGTTTACATGGATAATTTTTATAATTCTGTTACTCTTACAAAACTGCTAAATACACAAAAAACTTACGTGTGTGGAACCTTACGAAATAACAGAAAAGGAAACCCCAGAGATGTGGTAAATCGTAAACTGAAAAAAGGGGAGTGTATTTTGCTGCAAATGGAAAGACAAACGAGATGTCCTTAGCATTTCAAACATGCATGCTGTTGAAATGGTACAGGTGCCCAATCGCAATGGAAAAATTTGTATGAAACCGAATATAATTCGAGATTACAATAATGGAATGTCTGGCATTGACCGATCAGATCAAATGCTTTCGTACTACTCATCTCTAAGAAAGACTATTAGATGGCCCAAAAAGGTTTCATTACATATTATAGAGATATATATATACACAATGCTCACAAAATTTTTCAAAAAGTAACATCTTCTAAAATAAAACTGATAAAGTTCAGAGAAGAATTCGTCGTCGCGTTGATTGGAGAAGAGATTCAACCAGTTTCGAAAAAAATTAAATTGCAAGAGCTCCATTATTTAGAGAGTCTACCACCTACGAAAAAAAAAACAGCGTCCGACAAAGCCATGTCGTATATGTACCCAAGCAAAAAAACGCCGAGAAACGCGTTATTTCTGTCCAGCCTGTAAAGAGAAGCCAGCCCTTTGTGTGGAAGATTGTTTTAAGAAGTTCCACAAACAATAAAATATTATTATTTTTCTTGAATTTGAACTAATTTTTATAATTATATTTTTTGTTCATTTTTTAATAAATTTTCTGTTCATGCAAGCCAGCATTGATTTTTTGTTCTTTTCCCAGAAGCTATCTATCGAGATTAGCACTGATATATTTCGAGTTTAATCGTAGCTGCACAAAAATGGCAAGTAAAAACAGGACGAGATAAATCGTAGTTGGCGTCCGAGAAAAGAACGCAATCTACGAGTTATCTCGTAGTTGGCAGTCAACGTGTTAAGTAGTGTTTTACTTCTTGCAAAACTTCTAGTTATGGATCTCCACCAAGTATCGGCTGAATCAATCCAAAAAAACCTATAATATTCTTAGTTCAAATCAGAACAGCGATTCAGTTTTGCCCCGGTCAAACTTCTCGGAGCCTGTAAATCTGCATTTTCCCTGCGCGAAAAAACAATGATACTTAACGTCTACGATGCCCTAGTGCATCAACAGCCAACAAGCCAAGTCCGTGAAATTGTGGACACCTGTGCCAACATAACAGGAGTTGGATCAACAACTATTTATAGATTTCTAAAAGAAATAAAACGCCGTCCTTGCAACGAACCTCAGAATAACAAAGAAAAGGAGCACTTAGAGGTCGATGAAGACTTCAAAAACGCAGTGTATAATTCTGGTTGATGTAAACCTTGATGTATTTAGAAATATTCTTAGAACTTTATTGTGGATTATTGCAATACCGTAAATCGTAACCTCTTTGTTCATGCCCGGAACAGATGCAAGGGAATTATCGACGAAACCAAGGAGGCACACAATCAACGAATTAGAAACAAACTTCTCGCTTGTCCCAACAATTCCAGGTCCTTTTGGGCAGTCGCTAAGGCAGTTAGTCAAAATTTTACCAAATCCACCATACCACCACTCACACGGCCAGATAATTCCATTGCAACCATACCTGTTGAGCGAACTTGTTGGCTGAACTCTTTGCTTCACATTCTGCTGTCGATTTCCAAGGAAAAACACCACCTACTGTTCCCATATTGAAGTCAAGGATGCTCGATGTTGTCTTCAGACAGCGCATCATAAAGCGTATTTTAATTAAGCTAGACACCGAGAAGGCTTCTGGCGCTGACGGAATACCTGCCATAGTTCTCAAAAACTGTGCAAGGGAACTAACACCAGTTTTCTGTAGACTTTTTAACCTATCCTACAGAAAGGGAATATTTCCGTCCTGCTGGAAATGTGCCACGGCTCAGCCGATACCTAAAAAAGGTAAGAAGACCTTGCCAAATAACTACCGACCAGTTGCACTGCTTTCAATAATATCGAAAGTCATGGAAAAGGTTATCAATGAGCATCTTCTAAAATATCTTGAACGATTCAATATTATTAGCGATCACCAATATAGTTTTCGTAAACATAGATCAACAGGAGATCTTCTGACTTATGTAACACATGTTTGGAACAACGCAATTGAACACTTTGGAGAGTCTCGAACGGTTGCTCTTGACATATCCAAGGCATTCGACCGTGTTTGGCACGATGGACTGTTGGCTAAGTTACGCTCTTATGGTATGTCTGAAAGGTTCTGTTTAAGACTCTCATGTTTCCTCAGAGAGCGTTCTTTACGAGTGGCGGTCGACGGATTTCTTTCTAAACACCCTCACTATCAACGCCGGTGTGCCCCAGAGCTCCATACTGTCTCCTACTCTCTTTCTCATTTACATTAACGATCTGCTGGAAAAGACCGGGAATCCAATCTATAGCTTTACAGATGACAGTACGCTTGTCTCTTCATTCACCTTGAACGCTCGGACATCGGCTGCTCAGGCGAATATCCGCAGACAGCAGGAGGTCGTTCAACTTAACAAAGACCTGGAAGAAATTCTATCTTGGGGTGACAGTAACCAAGTGGAATTTAACGCTACAAAAACCCAAGCGGCAGTTTTTTTCTAAAAAAGTTAACGTTGCTGAACCCGACATAGTTATGTCGGGGCACTCCATTCCCCTAGCATCGTCGCTCAATTTATTGGGCGTTAGTTTGGGAGCAAATATGTCTTGGCATGAACATGTTGCAGCCATAGCAAGGAGAGCTTCTCAAAAGTTGGGAATATTATTTAGAACCAGAAAGCTTTACACCCCACAGCAACTGTTAATTCTTTACAAAGCCCAAATTCGACCAACTATGGAATACTGCTCCCACGTTTGGGGCTCCGCTCCCAAACATACACTGCATTTGTTGGATTCTGTTCAGAGAAGAGCGGTCCGTCTGATTGGGGACCCGGAATTGACCGGCGGCCTTGATTCGCTGGAACATCGAAGAACGGTTGGCGACTTGAGTCTGTTCTACAAGTATTTTCATGAAAAGTGTTCGAAGGATGTAGCCCGCTTAATTCCTCCTAAAGCGGTGCATGTTAGAAATACACGTCGCGCTGGTGCTTCGCATCCGTATGAGGTTCAGCTTGTTACTCCGTGTACAACGCTTTTCAAGTAATCTTTTATATGGAGAACGTCATCCCTTTGGAATAATTTGCCCAGCGCTGTGTTTCCCACCGAGTACAATTTACAGCGATTCAAGAACAACGTGAATCGCTTTTTCCGCACTCGTGCCGCTCCTAGAGCGCTTTAGGGACTTCCCTGCAGCACGTGTGCTAAACCCATAAAAAAAAAAAAAGTTTTTTAAGATCATTCTTACTGATGGAGCATAAGATGAAGCAACATAAAGTAAACCTGACCTTACTTTAGATCTCATTTGAATTTTGCTTTTGTTGTTTAAAACGAGATATATTATATGTTATGTAATTCTTATTTATCCTGCAGAGCTCAAAAAAATGTATGTTCTATCGTAGTTTTCTTACAATGTTTCCTGGTTATTTTGAAACAACTATTATAACTGTGCCGTTAACAAAAAGATACAAACAATCCTAATTTATGTTACTTTAGTAACATTTTGGGCATATTAGAAGTACATGTATTAAAAAAAAGTGGGTGATATGTGGGATCTTTGTTGAACGCCATTTGTTTTAAGAAAGAAATACCTACACTACACAAAATTTTGCAAGAAATCAGAGAAGGCCAGCACTTGGAAATTATGGAAAATCATTCATAACTTGAATTTTCGTTGAGAAAAACACAATAGAAAATCTGTTCTTATCGATAAAACAAAAATAATTTGTTGGAGAAGAGAAGATCTACGAGCAATGAGAAAATTGCGAGATGAAGAAAAATATTTTTTATTTAGATAAGACTTGGGTTAATGAAGGATACACAGTGAAAAAATTCTGGATTGACAAAAACATTAAGATTGCGAAACAAGCTTTTATGGAAGGTGGGTCAACTGGATTATAACTCCCTTCAGGAAAAGGTCGCGGGCTAATTATAGCACATATTGGTAGTGAAAACGGATTTCTCGACGGTGGTTTGTTGGAATTCGAATCAGAGTCAACTAAAGATTACCATGAGGAGATGGCAGCCGATGTTTTTGAGGAGTACTGCCAACAAATCATTGAATGTATACCAGCCGAATCAGTTATAGTATTAGACAATGCCCCATACCATTCTCGATTATTAGAACGACTCCGGATAATTTCATGGAAGAAAGCGGATATTCTTCAATGGATAAGAGACAAAAATCTTAAATATAAAGATGGTATGTTAAAAGCGGAACTTCTCAAAATTGAGAAACAAAATAAGGTACAGTTCAAAAAGAAACGCAGGTCGATGAGATGGCAAAGGAACGGAATATCGCAGTGCTTAGATTACCTCCATATTATGTCGAATTGAATCCCATAGAGCTAATTTGGGCACAAATGAAAGGTTTCGTTGCAAGGGGAAACACCACGTTCAAACTTCAAGACGTAAGGCAATTATTACTCGCCGGAATAGAGAGGATCAAAGAGAATAATTGGAAAAATGCCATTCGACATGTTATAGAAGAAGAAAAATAAAATGTGGAAACTTGACGAATACATCGAAGAAAGTGTGGAAATAGAACCCTTAATTATCAAATTTTGGATTGTTGTAGCTTCTACTTGATGGAAATTCATTATAAATATATAATAAAAGACTGTTTTTAGTCAATTTCCACTGGTTTATTTAAATTGCGATGACGCGTTTCGCTGTCGATGCAGCTTCTTCAGATCTACATTTTACACTGTCAAGTTAGGTTTAATATTCACAGTTTTATATAATTTCTTAATTATAATATTACACCTAATTAAATTACATTGATAGTATTGGAAAATCCACACAGATTTGGAGAATAAATTCAATAATGGTGAATTGCTTAAATCTACCTGGTCGTTGAGTAAAGTACCTGTAGTCCTTAATCGATTTATTTGCATAGTCTCTAAAAGGTTTAGTAGCAATTCACCATTATTGAATTTATTCTCTTAACTCCAAATCTGTGTGGTTCTCTGTGGTGGAGTGGTTCTCCAGTGATAAGCTCACTAACGGACAGACAGGCAGAGAGACAGGTAAACACACAGACAGAGAGACAGGTAAACACACAGACAGAGAGACGTTGTATTTTATATATTATAGATAGAAGATTATAGATAACCTGGCCAGAGAACAAAGGTATGAATTAAAAAAAAAACACGTAAATCGGATAAGTGGTTCTCGAGTGATAAGCGCACTAACGGATAGACAGACAGACAAAGAGACGTTGCATTTTTTTTTTTTTTTTTTTTTATGGGTCTAGCACACATGCTACAGGGAAGTCCCTAAAGCGCTACAGGAGCGACACGTGTGCGAAGAAAGCGATTCACGTTGTTCTTGAATCGCTGTAGATTGTGCTCGATGGGAAACACAGTCCTGGGTAAACCATTCCAAAGGTATGATGTTCTCCATATAAAAGACTGCTTGAAAAGCGTTGTACGAGGAGTAACAAGCTGAACCTCATACGGATGTGAAGCATTAGCGCGACGTGTACTTCTAATATGCACCGCTCTGGGAGGAATTATACGGGCCACATCTTTCGAACACTTTCCATGAAAGTACTTGTAGAATAGGCTCAAGTCGCCAACCGTTCTTCGATGTTCCAGCGAATCAAGGCCGTCGGTCAGTTCCGGGTGTCCAATCAGACGAACAGCTCTTCTCTGGATAGAATCCAACAAATGCAGTGTATGTTTGGGAGCGGAGCTCGAAACATGGGAGCAGTATTCCATAGTTGGTCGAATTTGAGCTTTGTAAAGAATTAACAGTTGTTGTGGAGTGTAAAGCTTTCTGGTTCGAAACAATATTCCCAACTTTTGAGAAGCTCTTCTTGCTATGCCTGCAACATGTTCATGCCAGGACATATTTGCTCCCAAATTAACGCCTAACAGATTGAGTGACGATGTTAGAGGGATGGAGTGCCCCGACATAACTATGTCGGGTTCTGCAACGTTAACTTTTTTAGAAAAAACTGCTGCCTGGGTTTTTGTAGCGTTAAATTCCACTTGGTTACTGTCACCCCAAGATAGAATTTCCTCCCGGTCTTTGTTAAGTTGAATGACTTCCTGCTGTCTGCGGATATTCGTCTGAGTAGTCGATGTCCGAGCGTTCAAAGTGAATGAAGAGATAAGTGTACTGTCATCTGCAAAGCTGTAGACTGGATTCTCGGTCTTTTCCAGCAGATCGTTAATATAAATGAGGAAGAGAGTAGGAGACAGTATGGAACCTTGGGGCACACCGGCGTTGATAGTGAAGGTGTTAGAAAGAAATCCGTCAACTGCCACTCGTAAAGAACGCTCTCTGAGGAAACATGAGAGCCACAAACAGAACTTTTCAGAGATACCATAAGAACGTAGCTTAGCCAACAGCCCATCGTGCCAAACACGGTCAAATGCCTTGGATATGTCAAGAGCAACCGCTCGAGATTCTCCAAGGTGTTCAATTGCGTTGTTCCAAACATGTGTTACATAAGTCAGAAGATCTCCTGTTGATCTATTTTTACGAAAGCCATATTGGTGATCACTAATAATGTTGAATCCTTCAAGATATTTTAGAAGATGCTGATTGATAGCCTTTTCCATGACTTTCGATATTATTGAGAGTAGTGCGATTGGTCGGTAGTTATTTGGCAAGGTCTTCTTGCCTTTTTTAGGTATCGGCTGAACTGTGGCACATTTCCAGCAGGAAGGAAATATTCCCTTTCTGTAGGATAGGCTGAAAAGTCTACAGAAAACTGGTGTTAGTTCCCTCGCACAGTTCTTGAGAACTATGGCAGGTATTCCGTCAGCGCCTGAAGCCTTTTTGGTGTCTAGCTTCATCAAAATACGTTTTATGATACGCTGTCTGAAGACAATATCGGGCATCCTTGACTGCACTATGGGAATAGTAGGTGGTGTTTTTCCTTGGAAATCGACAGTAGAATGTGAAGCAAAGAGTTCAGCCAACAAGTTCGCTTTCTCAACAGGTGTCGTTGCAATAGAATTATCTGGCCGTGTGAGTGGTGGTATGATGGATTTGGTGAAATTTTGACTAACTGCCTTAGCGACTGACCAAAAGGACCTAGAATTGCCGGGACAAGCGAGCTATATATTATAGATATAGATTATTGTTATTATTATATAACCTAACCAAAGAATATATGTATGAATTTAAAAAAAGACACATAAATCGGAGAAGTCGTTCTCGCCTGATAAACGCACTAATGGGCAGACAGACAGAGAGACAGAGAAACATTGCATTATATATATATATATTACAGATTATAGATATTCTCTGCTACATAATGTTGTTGCATTTTTAATGGTTTAGGCTGTGTATTGCAAGGGAACGCGCTAGCGGTAAACTTTTATCCGACTTCATTCACTATTATGGTCACTGCTCATTCCTTATGCTACCTATCGTAATAAAATATAGCCTATAACCTGGCCAGAGAACATATGTGTTTTAAAAAAAAAGGAAGTAAATCGGATAAGTGGTTCTCCAGTGATAAGCGTACTAACGGACAGACAGAGAAACGTTGCATTTTATATATATTATAGACTAGCCGTGCCCGCGGCTCCGCTCGCGTGTATTTGATTCACTACTATCGTCACTGCTTATTCCTTATGTTACCTAACGTAATAAAATATCTGCCATTATTTCCCTTTATCTCCCATTATTTCTCCTTATCTCCCATTATCCCTACATAATTTCTATTATCTAGACTTATCTCTGCTCATATCCCATTATTTCTCCTTATCTCCCATTATTTCTCCTTATCTCCCATTATTTCTCCTTATCTCCCATTATCTCTACATAATTTCCATTATCTAGACTTATCTATGCTCATCTCCTATTATTTCTCCCTATCTCCCATTATTTCTCCTTATCTCCCATTATTTATACTTATTTCCCATTATCTTACCTTATCTCCCATTATCTAGGATTATCTCTGCTTATCTCCCATTATTTCTCCTTATCTCCCATTATTTATACTTATCTCCCATTATCTCACCTTATCTCCCATTATCTCACCTTATCTCCCATTATCTAGGCTTATTTCGAATTATATAGAACATATCATATGTATAAATTTATAAAAACACGTAAATCGGATAAGTGGTTCTCAAGTGATAAGCGCACTAACGGACAGACAGACAGATTGAGAGACGTTGCATTTTATATATATTATATTCTTTGCAACATGATATTGTTCCATATTTAATGGTTTAGGCAGTGTATTGCAAGAGAACGCGCTAACGGTAACCTTTTTTCCGACTTGATTCACTATTATCGTCACTATTTATTCTTTATGTTACCTAACGCAATAAAATATATCCTCTAACCTGGCCAGAGAACACATGTATGTTTTAAAAAAAAAAATTACGTAACGTACTAACGGACAGACAGACAGAGAGACGTTGCATTTTATATATATTATAGATAAAGGCCAGAGAACATATGTATGTTTAAAAAAAAGCACGTAAATCGGATAAATGGTTCTCCAGTGATAAGCGTATTAACGGACAGACAGATAGACAGAGGACAGACAAAGATACGTTGCATTTTATATATATTATAGATGTAATAAAATATATATCTATAACCTGGTCAGAAAATAGTTTAAAAAATCACGTAAATCGGATAAGTGGTTCTCGAGGGATAAGCGCACTAACGGACAGATAGAGAGACATTGCATTTTATATATATTATAGATGTAAATTATTATTATTATTATATATAACCTAGTCAAAAAACATATGTATGAATTTAAGAAAAGTCACGTAAATTGGATAAGTGGTTCACGCGTGATAAACGCACTAATGGACAGACAGAGAGACATTGCATTTTATATATATTATAGATTATAGATATTCTCTGCTACATAATATTGTTCCATATTTAATGGTTTAGGCTGTGTATTGCAAAGGAACGCGCGACTTGAATCACTATTATCGTCACTGCTCATTCCTTATGCTACCTAACGTAATAAAATATAGCCTATAACCTGGCCAGAGAACATATGTATGTTTTAAAAAAAAAGTACGTAAATCGGATAAGGGGTTCTCCAGTGATAAGCGCATTAACGGACAGACAGACAGACAGACAGACAGACAGACAGACAGACAGACAGACAGACAGAGAGACGTTGCATTTTATATATATTATGGATATATATATATATATATATATATATATATATATATATATATATATACTCACAAAAGGCTTTAAAAATTCGGGTCTAGCTAGGTTTATCTTCTTAATAAGGCTCAGATGGAATCAAAAACATATAAAAATTTAAAATTTAATCCTGGACGGTCTATTAAATTATTACGGCTTTAAAATAGCTCTCTCCTCCAGACATAAGCTATAAACTTTACAGCTCGTCATAAAAATCCTATTTTCAAAAAAAAACTCTGTCTGTTGCTCCTCGAAATGCGAGGAAGTAATTAAAAACAGTAGTAATTGTTATTCCGCCTACGATTTTGACGAAATCACTAAAAAATATTTAGGGGGTTTTTGCGAAGGAATAAATTTAAAACCTGAAATTTCAGAAGGGTTCGAGAGATTACGTGATTTGTATTTTTGTTTGATAATTGGAAGTGTAATTTGCAAATAGCATTTATTTATAATTAGAAGACAGTGTGGTAGTATCGTACACTTCAACGATTAATTATCAATTTTTAAAAAATTCTAATTTAAATGAACTATAATATCCGAAATTTTGATAGGCGATACAACTGAAAATGAAAAAAAAATTAGCGAAAAATATTATAGACTATAGCCTGTCCCAAAATATAAGATCCTGATTTTGCCGTTTTAAGTGGGCAGTATAAAAATTCTGACCTTTTGTTTATGATAGGTTGCAAAGATGGACATAAGAATTTTATTCATTAATGCAAATAAATAAAATTATAAGTGTTTTTGGAGATGTTTATTTATAAATGCATGTAAAAACAAATGGATAAGAAGTACAAATATACACTTTGAATTAATGGGGTTTACCGATTTGCTTTAATATCTTGGACTATATCGGAGCTATTGTATAGATGTTTTATCTCCTGGTGTGCTGATACGAAACCCTCCTGCATCCTCATCCTGCACTGGCCCGGATATTTTCCTTTCCTCTCCATATTGGCTACTATCAGAGTCCACGTTTTGCTATTATATGTAAGGACTGGTCTGATGTATAAATAAAAATATATTTTAACTTAAGACTAATTCGGTTTCACTATCACTGTCATCAGCTGAGGTAATTATTAGTGGGTTTATATTATTTACATAAATATATAAATCTTCAACTTTATCAACGTGCTGAACGGAATTCTTCCAGCTTTCACAAGGTATATCATTTATAACTTTTTTTACTAATCCAACCACTGACACGCTTAAAGTAGGAGAAACAATTTGTTCCCTTATTTTTGATTTAACTTGATGCCAAATATCTTCAATTGGATTAAATATACAATAATACGGAGGAAGCCGCAAAACAGTGTGTCCTATTTTGTCAGCCATACTATCACAAACATATTTCTTTTTTAATTTATAGTCTTTCAAAACTTCCAAAAGATCACTTTTTTTATAACTAAGGGCAAAATGAATGTCATTTTCTAACATATATTCCTGTATTTCCGATTTGGTGTTGGCTGAATTAGGAACCTTATTTAATAGGCGACTATGGTAACTTGCATTGTCCATAATTATAACACTCTGTACAGGAACATTTGGCAAAAGGAAATTTTGAAACCAATTTTCAATAACCGGTCAAGTGCAAGTTGAACTTGCGCAATTAGTGTTCCGTACGTTGATTGCTTTTAAAATAAAAATGTTGTAACGGATATACTTCCGTGATCAGTGAGTTCACAAAACACACCCCAAATGAGTTTTCTACAAAGTTTATTTCCAATCTTTATTGAAAATTGATGACCTTGAAATTTCTGTTTTTTTTTATATACCAGATAAATTATTGAAGGTATTGCACTCGTGATAATTTTCGTTCAATCTACACCCCTTGGAGAATATTCCGGAATTTTTTCAAAATTTTTTAATAAATACTAAGATACTAGATAAGGCGGGTGGACAGCGATTTTTCGCGATTTTTTAAAAATAAATACAAAGAAAAGTGCGCGCAAGTATTACATTATATATATATATATATATATATATATATATATATATATATATATATATATATATATATATATTTTACTCGTTTTTTCACAAGCTTTCATTTGACACCACACTTAATTACCTAGTAAAAAAATTTTTTTTTCACTTCCGATTTCACCCCCCAAAACTAACCTCTTAAGTCAAAATTTAACTTTCAAAACTACATGGCTCTGATGAGGCCATCAATTCCTATATTATTACCAAATTTCAACTTTCTATGACAAATAGTTACGGATAAAATCAGGTGTGACAGACGGACAGACAGACGGACAGACAGACACCGAAGTGATTTTATAAGTGTTCCGTACAAAACACTAAAAAGTTCTGCAGTCGTGTCTTCGTGATATTCCAAACTAGAATCTTTTATGTTTTTTGCAGATAATAGTAGACAATTTGAAACCCAGCTTTTTTCAGATTCAGCATGCAAAATGGTTATTCGTTTACCTTTTTTTGAAGGTGCGTTAGTCTGACATTTTGTACTGCAGTCAACCCACCCTTTTTACACAGTGTCATGAATATCGAACCATGTTTCGTCAAGGTAAATTATTGGCCAATTCTCTGATCGATACTTTTTAATTTTTTGCAAATAAGTATGTCGCAAGATTCGTAATCTTTGTGACTTCATCACTACTTGCCTTTTGTTGATTTTTCGGAACGTGAATCCCATTCTTAAGAGAATTCTGTGAAGGGCTGATCGGCCACAATGTATATTGGTCCCATCCTGCACCAGTCTTAATTTTATTTTGCCTAGTATCAGCCCCAACTGCTCTTCATACATAGAATATTTTTTTCTCCTGATGACGTCTTTTTCACAATCGTCTACATGAGGCATTTAAAAATCTTTCCGTTTTTTCCTGTTCCTGAGTGATGGTTTTCCTACAATACCCTTAATCGTAGAAATTGGGGTTTTTGTTAGTTCACTGGTTTCTTGCTAAGCACTTTGTTTCAAATTTATTTTTATCAAACTGTCGTTAACATTTTTCACTATTTGTTTAGCGTCAAGTGATAAATGTTTTCTCTAGCCAATAGCCACTATTGCAATTTTCCCACGGACGCCACATAATTAAAATAGAACCGTTACGTTGTAAGTAAAACTGAAAATAAAAATAGTAAAAAGCATCTTTCGAATCATAATGGGGACCAGTGGTCATTAGGCCTATATCATCAAATACTTAAAGGGCTCCAAACCGGGTTGCCAGGTAGTAAAAATATAGGTAAAAATCGATCCAATATGATTGCAGGTGCAAGTGAGGGCGGTATACAAAGCAGGTAAAATAAAAATACGTATATCGTAATACCTGGCAGCTATGCACAAAACCCTAATAGGATCGTTTAATGTCCATTGAAAAAGCAAAAAGGCAGGATCTTATATCTTGGGATTTACTATACAAACAATTTCGCAACAAAATACAGTCATAAAGTCAACTCAAGGGTAAAGAAGGGGCCAATCAAAACATAATGCTGACAATAACACCCTATATACGCGCTGCACGACAAGCATAAGTGGTGCGATCCGAAAGTTCCCAGACTAAGACTATATAGCGAGAACGCGAAACGGTATCTACTCGCTCCGAAACATGGAGGGAGGTATATTCCTGACAACGCTGCATGACAAGTTTCAACTTGCTAGCCTGTGTCTTCGAGCTATTCCTTCATATGAAAATGAAGTTAAAGGGTCGCCGCTACAAGGCGATAGAGATACAAGGCGAATATCGGGCGACCGTGGAGGCAGTGCCAGCATCAACCGGTATATTCGGGTGCAGCGGGAACTACTTTAAAGGTAACGGTAGTCACGAAGTAATTACTGCAGTGGTCTTCCACCATGTAATTTTATCGAAGACAATTACGTCGAAAAATATATTAGGCGGTACTACTCAACAAGCCGTTCAACAGTGTTCCGCCTAATGGTCTATATTAGTTTTCCACTTATACATTCTATTATTTTTTTTCCAGGTTAGGGACTCTTTAACGAAATCTTTTTCCAACGGTTTAGTCCACGGGCACGGATATTTCGATACCAAGGCACCTTCTATTAAGCAGCTCTCCATTGAGGTGTCCCAACTCCACGGAGGGGAAGACGGGAGACTTAGGTTGACGTGTATGGCAACGATCCCAGGATACGTCAATAATGATAGTGATTATGCTGATATAAGAAACGCTACGGTGGAGAGTAAGTATTTTATTGTAGTTGTAGACGATGAAGGCTTTTAATGAGTCATCATAGCTTTCCTTCCAAACGTTAATTTTTACACATTATAAGTATCTGCATGTAAATTTAAAATTTTGGAGACGAGAGTAGATATTTTGACTTCTTTAATCATCTATTGAGATTAATTCTGACTAATTTAGGCCAAAGGACATAATTTATATTAAAATCCGAAATGTAAATTCTTATGAAAATTATTCACTTTTGAACAACTCTATATACCTACCCTGTTTTCACAAAATGATTTTCTGAAAACGCAAATAAATCTTCGTTAAAGTATTACCACGCACCTTCCTCTTCGAAACTAAGATAAAGTAATTAATTTTGAAGTAAATATTCCCAATTTTACTTCTGTTCCCTTTGTAAAGCCCGGGTCTATCATAATTTAAAACATTACGTTTAGCGGAACGACGGGCAAAAAGAGTACGGTGAGTAAAAGGAATCGGAAAGGATCACTTCTCAGTTATTTACGTATCAAGCTCGAAAGGTAGTGTTTTTATCAGACAAATAGATATACAAATCGTTTTATATATATATATATATATATATATATATATATATATATATATATATATATATATATATATATATATATATGTATATATATATACATATATATATATATATATATATATATATATAATATATATATATATGCATATATATATATATATATATATATATATATATATATATATATATATATATATATATATATATATATATATATATATATATATATATATATATATATATATATATATATATATATATATATATATATATATATATATACATATACATATATATGTATATATATATACATATATATATATATATATATATATATATATATATATATATATATATATATATATATATGTATATACACACAAGCGGGATTTAGACGGGGATACAGCACTTTGGACCATCTTGAAACAATTAGATTACTAGAAAATAAAAAATTACTGGAAAAAACCAAATGAGTATAAGGTGACCTTGTGGATAACAATGGTTGACCACGAAAAAGCGTTTGATGCGGTAGAGATATGGCCAGTTCTTAACGCCTTAATTAACAGTCGACGAAAAATACACAACGCTTCTTAAATACATATATAAACATGCCACATCACAAATAATATTTGAAGAAAAAGCAAATAAAATGAAAATTAAAACAGGAATTAAATAAGGCGACTCAATATACCCAAAGCTGTTTACGTTGACCCTAGAAGACATGTTCAAATCGTTAAAGAGGGAAAATAAAGGAATACTAATGAACTGTGAACGATTAAATCACTTAAGGTTCGCAGATGATATCGCTCTAATCACCAACACAAAAGAAAAATTACTAAAAATGCTGATGGAATTAAATAATGAGTCTCGAGAAATTTTAGCTTTTATTTAAAAAAAATAAAGTTAAACACTTTTGGGCAATTTCAACAACAATAACTTTTATTAACAATTGCAGTCAGACATCTAACAAAGCTGGCCGACTTCTTCGGCTCTCTAAACTATAATTCATAGTGCGTACCAAAATATCTCTATTACCTCAATCTCATTACGGTTACATAAACACTTTTTATAAGATAAGGGCTGATGTGTGACAGATATGGCCTATCTGTCACATAAAACAAACTCAAGGGTTTTGGTGATTTGAGACATGTTAATTACAATAATTTAAGTATAATTTAATCTACGTGATGTAAAGAAGCCAGTCTGACTGAAAACAATTATCAATAATTAATATTCTTCTTCTCATATTGCATCGTTCAGGGGTTTTTCCATACAGAAAATGCTGGCAGCTAACACGGCCATCCTGAGGAGGCAGCGTCCTCGCGACGTCTTCATTTTATTTTCACCTAAAAGAAATTAACGAACAGTACCTTTGCTATACTTAGTGGGATTGCCACTAATTTATTTTTTGCAGTTCTAATGGGATTGCTATTAGTATTTTTAACCTCATAGTGGGAATGCTTTTATCTTTTTCAGACCTAATAGGATTGCCGTTAGTATTTTTTTTTAATTATTTTTCTTATAGTTGGATGTATTTAATCTTATAGTGGGATTGCCACTATCTCGATGGAAAAACTATTAGTATTTTTATCCTTATAGTGGGATCGCCACTATCTTAATAGGCATTGATGAGATCGTCACCCATCCTCTCTCAGCTCTATAGTGGGATTGCCACTATCTCAATAGGCATTAGTGAGATCGTCACTAATCCTTTTTTAACATCGTAGACTATCTTTCACAGATCTAATAGGATTTCAATCAGTTTTTTTTTATCCTTGTAATGCGATTACCACTATCCTAATGGGAAGGCTATTAGTATTTTTAAACTTACAGTGGGAATGCCACTATCTCAACAGGCATTGGTGAGATCGTCACCAGTCCTCTTTTAAATTAATGGTACTGACAACCTTAGTCAGACAAATATACAGTAAATTTTTATTTTAGGTAAAGGTAGTGGGATTGTCACTCTAACTTACCCCCTTGTCTAATTATTTTGAAGCCCATGGCCTCATCTGATCGTATGGAGCTACTGCAATTCGCAGTCCTGTCTCATGTAGTCAGACTCTCTCGCTTGGTAGGATCTCCTGGACAGTATAAGGTCCTTCGCATTTTGACTCCACTTTCCCTCCGATGCGAATTTCCTAAGATGCACGCTCTACAATTCTTGATGTATTCGCGACACGAAGCTGCAAGTTTTTCTTTAAAGCAGTCGCTCGCACTAAGTTACAGTCTGTATACACTGTGAAATATACGATGAAATGTATGGTTAATTCTATGGTGTACATACAAGTATTTTTGACATGTTACATGGTTGATAATATAATTCCAGTCCGTTATTGTCTTTCTTTACATGCGACGGACATCAAATTCGTTAAGTAAAAGTATTAACTCACGTTCTGATGCTGGCTTTTATGAATTCTTCTACTTCACACACTAGATTATTAAAATCTTCGTTCTCATTAACAATTTCACCGTCTTCGGCCATTTTTTTTTTTTAAGTTTATTGCAAAATTTTGAGACAGTTCTAATACACTGCACACGAAGTTCAAATCCCACTTCTGAAAATAATTTAAACAATTTTGGGCAATTTCATCAACAATAACTTTAATTAATAATTGCAATCAGACATCTAACAAAGCTAGCCCACTTCTTCGGCGCTCTAAACTATAATTCATAGTGCGTACCAAAATATTTCTATTACCTAAATCTCATTACAGTTACATAAACACTTTTTATAAGATATGGGCTGATACGTGACAGATATGGCCTATCTGTCACATAAAACAAACTCAAGGGTTTGGGGATTTGAGACATGCCAATTACAGTAACTTAAGTATAATTTAATCTACGTAATGTAAACAAGCCAGTCTGCCTGAAAACAATTATCAATAATTAATATTCTCCTTCTCATATTACATAGTTAGACCTATCCTAATTTTTTTTCAACCAGGCCAGGAACAGGGGTTTTTCCATACAGAAAATGCTGACAGCTAACATATATGACATATTAGTCTCCGTCCATAGCTAGGCAAGACTTTAAAAAAAAACTCGTCTGTATTCTCAGTTCTCCTAAAACAAGTCAAGTACTCGAACAGAAAGACCTACTTTGAAAGTGATAAAATAAACAAGTACATTGAGTAAATAAATGTCGGAATATTTATTTTGCCCTCGTCTCAGTTAAAACGAGAAACGGGTTGTTTAATTTGCTACTTTTCTTTACTTATGAAAAAAAGATAAAGCCTGTCACAGACGATCCTACTTGTCTCTTAGTTTATATATTTACCAGCAAATAACGAAGGTTTGATGGAGAGTAGAATAAATAAAAAAAAACCGGTTAAGTGCAAGTAGAACTTGCGCAATTAGTGTTCCGTACGTTAATTTCTTTTAAAATAAAAAGTTTTGTTACAGAGGTATAAAAGAATCAGTGACTTCACAAAACACACCCCAAATGAGTTTTTAACAAAGTTTGTTTCCAATCTTTACTGAAAACTGATGAACTTGAAATTTTTGTTTTTTTTTTATATACCAGATAAATTATGAAAGGTAATGCACTCGCGATATTTTTCGTTTAATCTATACCCCGTGAAGAATATGTCAGAATTTTTTAAAAATTTTTAATCAGTACTTTTTGAGATAAGGAGGGACAGCGATTTTTCGCGATTTTTTAAAAATAATACAAAGAAAAATGTGCGCAAGTATTATATATATATATATATATATATATATATATATATATATATATATATATATATATATATATATATATATATATATATATATATATATATATATAAATAAATATTCAAGCTTAATTTTATCGACAATACGCTTTTACAAATCAGAAGAGGAATTATCGGGTGTCGATCCGTATGAGGATATGAAACTCAATTATTTCTTACGCTCAATATTTCGTCAATTTATTGTCGACATAATCAGGAGTTAACTACAAAACAAATCTTTACTAGTTGCGTGTACACATTTTACAATAACTTATATATATGTCTTTTCAAAAATTTTAAAACATTATAACAACGTACAACATTCAAAAAAAAAAAAACATTTAAAAGTTTCATAAAATATAGAAAATCGCACCATCAACAAAAAATATATATATATATATATATATATATATATATATATATATATATATATATATATATATATATATATATATATACTCGTATATGATCTGAAAATCCTTACTAAATCATAAAAAAATACTTACGAAAATAAGAGTGGATTAACCCTTATTTTCGTAAGTATTTTTTATAATTTAGTAAGGATTTTCAGATCATATATATTTTTTTTTTGTTGATGGTGCCATTTTCTATATTTTATGAAACTTTTAAATATGTTTTTTTTTAATGTTGTATGTTGTTATAATGTTTTAAAATTTTTGAAAAGACTATATATATATATATATATATATATATATATATATATATATATATATATATATATATATATATATATATATATATATATATATATATATATATATATATATATATACATATATAAAGTTATTGTAGAATGTGTACACGCAACGAAATATTGAGTTGTAAGAAATAATTGAGTTTTATATTCTCATACGGACCGACACCCGATAATTCCTCTTCTGATTTATATATATATATATATATATATATATATATATATATATATATATATATATATATATATATGTATATATATATATATATATATATATATATATATATATATATATATATATGTGTGTGTGTTTTCACAAGCTTTCATTTGACACCAAGCTCGATGACCTAGTAAAAATTTTTTTTTTTCACTTCCGATTTCACCTACCAAAACTAACCCCTTAAGTCAAAATTTAACTTTCAAAACTACACGGCTCCGATGAGGTCATCAATTCCTATATTAGTATCAAATTTCAACTTTCTATGTCAAATAGTTTAGAAAAAATCGGGTGTGACAGACTGACGGACAGACATACGGATAGACGGACAGATACCGAAGTTCCGTTCCGGAACACTAAAAATTGGTATATTTGTAGTCATGTAAATAATATGTAATTGAAAAGTATAGTGGCCAGAGTATTTTAAACATGGTGGTTACAGTCTAAACAGCTTTTGGAAGGTATCATAATGGTATGCCACATGATTCGTAATCGCTAAACATTTTGACAATTAAATATTAAATTTTAATTCAAGGCTCTAAAATATTTTTTCTTTTAGTTGAAATATTGGAAGAATCGCCTGCTCTTCCCTCCCCAGTAGAAGCATCTTCCTCTTCATGCGCAGTAGAGCTCTACGCCATCCTAATTTTAAAAATGTTACTGATGACGAGGCTCCTGTAAAAATTCGAAACGTCGTGAGTTATTTAGCATATTATAATCATTATTTTCATTTCGTTTTGAAATTTTTGAAAGCTACTATATTTTTCTATGAAATTGTTACCGTTTATTTGCATAAACTTTAATTTTATTGTTGTATATTTTTGTGGATACGAGTGAATCAGGTTGTACTTAATTTTTAGGAAATCATTTCATATATACAGATCGTCCCAGTTACCACAGAGCCGAGTCATAATGATTTGCTTGTATATTTTAAACGTTCTACGAAAGTACTTGAGACATCGTAAGCTTCTTTATAAAATAATTTAACTACAGACTATGTTCATAAAGTAAGGAAAAGATAGCCGTAAAAAGACGGCATGAAATGGGTATAACGTTGAATGCGCCATCTGTAAAGCACACCGCATAGTGACCTTATCGCAAACTAACAAAATTGATCACTTTCAGTGTAATGATGTCGACCTACCGTTAGAGCACGCCGCAAACACCGTCCTCTTTCTGCAATTTTTAACTCTGTTATAATGTGGACAAATTAGTAAAAAAACTTTGTTTTAGTTCGATTAATATTCAATTGAATGCTAATACCATAGTTGCGTTAAAGTTGGATTATTAGAAATATCTAAATACAAATTTGAGGTTATGATTTTTATGAAACCAATTCATAAAAAACTTAATTTTGTCTTTCCAAAACCCTCACACTTAAATGACGTTTATGCTCGACAAAAACAAAAGCATGTTAGTAAAATAATGTGCCAAATAGAAAAAGTTATGTTTCAAAAAACGTGAAATTTTTACGCATTGCATTTTCACTATTTGTTAAGATAGTCAGACTGAATAATGTTGACCTGTTGCGTTCACTACTCACCTCAGACATCTTACTTCGAACTTTACTCGTTTAGTTGCACCTTTCCTTACAGCTTGGACCGCCGCGGGTTAAGTGGAATGGAAGGGAGCGCCTAGACAATATTATTATGTCACGTTTGAGCATGGAGGCGTCGGGAAATGCCTAAACGAAATTTTTCACCCTTAAAGTGGTCGGATAATAGTCGATTTGCCCTAAAGACCCGTAGTCGCGTAGCTAGGGGACTGTGAGGTGTGAATATTCATCAAAAAACTTATCTATAGTTACAAGCTTTTAAAATGCTAGCCCGGCTGGTGTCGGACGGTAAACTATATGCGCAGTTATCTGTATTATTACATAAAACACACATATATATCAGTTTTGTATGACGTTATCGCATTTTGTGTGGTAACTGGGACACTACAGTGGGGTTTTAAAAATGCATTGTTTTATTTAGCCCCGTAGTATGGTACTTTGTTCTATATTTTAAAATTATATTCTGCTTTAAAATTATCTAAATGTTCGGCAGAAAAACATATAGAAAAATTTGGAATATTTTTCTGATATTATAGTATAAGATAGGATATTTTTTCAATAAATTAAGTTAATTGAAAAGTAAATATACCTGGTGATTCTTAAATGTTGCTCATCCCGATTACCTGTCGCTTTAAAAAAAAAAAAATGAAATTAGGAGAACATGTGTAAAGAAAGAGATTCTTGACAGATTCTTAATTCATGCTTTGACCCAGAGGCTGTCAAAACATGTATAGGATGATCATTTTAGACCCTCGACACTGATTTATGGAAAATTGTTGGATTTTTTTTTTTTAATGTAGAATAATATAGTGCATGTCAAGGAGTATACTGAGCTATTTGATATTTGGTAGTGAAAACGATGCTGGGGCGCCGCAATGCCAAACAACTTTTCTTTCCATCGACATACCTTTTGTAAAACGGCATTAAAAAGCCATAATTTTTTCAACATTTTTTCCTTAAATCGTTTTTTTTTCTAGTTTGTTTTGCAAAAAACTTATGCAGCAAAAATCCTCTAAAATATTATTTTTGGACATCGCCGTTGCCATGCGTCGTATACCGCGTTTGGCAGTTTTCAAACAATTTATCTAGTAGGCGGCTGTCATACTTTAATCTGACAGTAATTATAATAATATTAGTTACTATGCTGTTGAGGTTTTTCCTTTAATAAAATATCCTTGAACAATAATAAACATGAATACATTATTTTAATTAAAATCACAAAAAAACTATATAACTTTTAACATTAAATAACTTATTACATATTTATAAAATTAGTTGTTTGAAACTTTAAAAATAAATAATGCTCAATATCATTTGTATCATTTTTGTATACAATATCTTTAAAAGTCCCCCACAAGAAAAAATCTAACGGCGTGAGGCCTGGTGATTTAGGTGCCCATTGAATAACTAGACTGCAAACACCTATCCATCTTCGTTGAAAACCGTTCGTTCAAATACTCTCTAACAGCAGCAGAGAGGTGGTGTTCCATCGTGTTGACACCACATATATATTAACTAACCATCCTTTTTGGGTCTTCCTCTTCTGCGCCTGCCACCCTCGCCCAGTGTTAGCACCTGCTTTGCATGTCTGTACAGCGGCATTCTATATACGTGACCCAACCAACTAGCCCTTCGAGCTCGAATTTTCTGGCTGATATTAGGCTGTCCATATAGCTCCCTCACTTCCTGGTTAGTACTTCTTCTCCAACAACCATCCTCTTTTTTTTGAACCACCATACATCTTGCGGAGCATCCTCCTCTCCCATCTTTCCAGCTTTTCTGTATTTCTTCGGCTCAGAATCCATGTTTCGCTACCGTACACCACTGCTGGCTGAATCACTGTCTTATAAATCCTTTCTTTAGTTCTTCTACTTATCAGTTTGGACTTTATCATCAGGGTTCCTATAGCTTTGCTACCCTTCGATATTCGTTTCTCGATCTCCATATCGTCATCAGCTCTATTAGTGATCGTCACACCCAGGTATTCAAAATGGCTAACTCTCTCGAAGTTGTACTCTTTACTTCCTTTGCTCTTAATTTTTATCTTTTCCCCCCTAGGTCCTTCTTCAGCTGTCATTTCAAAATACTTTGTTTTTTTCTTCATTTATATATAGACCGTATTGTTTAGCTGTTGCTTCCATATCTCTGAACATTTTCTGTAGTTCACTCTTTGATCTTGTAATAAGTGCTAAATCATCTGCGAAAGCAACGACCTGCTGTTTCCTATGGTATATTATTCCTTTAGTCTGCACTCCACTCTCCCTTAAAATGGCCTCCAAGGTCAGACCAAACAGTGTCGTGGACAGCGGGTCTCCCTGTCTCAAACCTTCCCTCACTGCAAATGCCCTGGACAAGCCCCCCTCCAGCGAGAATCTGTTCCATGTTTCATTCATAATGATTTTAACCAGTCTTATCAACTTCGGCGGAATTTTAAGTTTTTCCATTGCTCCGTAAAGTTTCGATCTGATTATGGAGTCATAGGCTTGTTTGTAATCCACGAAAAGAATGTGCAGTCCCAAGTTCCGCTCGTAGCTATTGTGTAGTAGTTGTTTCATAGTGAAGACTTGGTCTATAATGGATCTTCCTTTCGTAAACCCTCCTTGATATTCGCTTATGACTTCATTTTCCTATTCAGTTAATCTATTCCTAGCCAGTAGGGCAAGTACTTTATACGTTACATCTAAGAGGGCAATCCCTCTATGGTTTTGACACAGGGTTCTGTCTCCCTTTTTATGCACCGAGCATATAACAGCGTTTCTCCATTCATCCGATAATTTCTTTTGCCTCCAAATTTTCCTCATTAGTATGCTGATTCATTTATGCAGCTCTTGCCCTCCTGCCTTTAACATTTCTGCAGCAATTCCATTTTTCTCCTGGGCTTCTATTGCTTTTTAACGTCATTATTGTCTCTTCTATTTCCCGGTCCGTTGGCTCAGATATTTGGGCTTCACTCGACCCTCCACTCCGGTCGATTAATGGCTGGTTATTTTGGTTCTCGTCTTCGGTACCCTGAGGGTTTAGTAGTTCCTCAAAATAGCTTGCCCATCTGTCTAATTTTCCGGGTCCCCTATCCCCTATTACCTCTGTAGAAACATATGATTCTTCCCGTCCCGTTCTGTTGGCCTTCACTTTCTGGTAGAAAATTTCTGATGTCCTTGTTGACCATATGGTATTCTATGTTCTGTAGTTTTTCCTCCCAGTACATCCGTTTTTTCTTTCTGCACATCTGCTTGGGCTTCTTTTTCGCTTGTTCATACAGTTCCTTGGTGTCAGAGGTGTGTAGTTTGTTCATTTGGATTCTGGCTTTGTTTCTATTTTCCAGCTCTCTTCTACACTCCAGATCAAACCAGTCCTTCTCGTTTGATTCGCGCGTTTTCTTCATAACTACTTCTGCCACTTCGGTCATTACTACTCTCAATTGACATCACATATGCCTTGTTAAAATAAGCGGAATATTTTCTAATAAAACCAATAGATTATTAACCTAGAAATTTTGTTCTCTATTTCCAGTTAGTATTCCCTCAAAAAAGTACGGTCCAACCAAATATGTCCCAATTATCCCACGCCCTAATGGCTTTGATTCTGAGTTTGATTAACGTTGTATGGATTCTCGTCAGCCTAATAATGATAATTTTTTCTCTTAGGTTTGCCGTTGCTAACAAAATGACTTTCATCTGTCCATAATATGTGATTCAGAAAATAACGTTCTTCGTCTTATTTAATAATTATTTCTGCTACACAAGTCAGTCGTCGTTCCGAATCAAATTGTGTTAACTGAAGATTATGCACTTTATAGTCATGGTATTTGTTAACTTTACCAGAAATACCTTTTTGCCCAGAAAATGCATCCATCTTGCTCCTACAATTTCGCTCTAATCGACAAAACAGTGTGATCCGAGATATACCTGCTGGGGTAACGTTCTCGATACAGTCTTATGGCTTCCCGAGAATTTCTTCTTGATTCTTCATAAATAAGAATCATATCTACTCTTTCAGCGTTGGAACTGCTTCAACCAGAAGCTATTAATACACTGTTTACTTAGTTTAACACTATTGACTTATTCAGGTGTGCAAACAAGAGCTGTCAGATTAAAGTATGACAGCCGCCTATAGGACAAATTGTTTGAAAACTGTCAAACGTGGCATACGATCCAAGGCAACCGCGATGACAAAAAATAATATTTTAGAGGGTTTTTGCTGCATAGCTTTTTGCAAAACAAATTAAAAAAAAAAAACAGTTTAAATGTTGAAAAAATTTAGGGCATTGCAATGCCGTTTTACAAAAGGTATGTCGATGGAAAAAAAAGTTGTCTCGGCGCCCAGCGTCGTTTTCACTATCAAATATCAAATACGTCAGTATACTCCTTGACATGCACTATACCATTCTACATTAAAAAAAAAATAAATAAATATCCAATAATTTGCCACAAATCGGGGCTGGGCGTCTACAACTCATCACCCTATACTGGCATGCAGCTTTGAGGGAATGATTGCGAAGTTGTGACCCTGGTACCAACAGATGTATAATTTACTTTTTATTTAACATAATATATAAAGTTTTTAGAAAGGTTTATTTGAATTTAATAAAAATCGGCTAATTTTTTGTTACAGTGAAAAATCTCTAGCTTGCAGGGTATACACTATTTATTTTTTTAAAATACATTAAGGAAAAGATTAAATTATAGAATAAACAATATAAGAAAATATATTTCGTGTTAAATAACGTAACAAATATAGAAATATATTATATTTATATGATTTTACGAGGATAAGAAACAGATGTATTATACGTATACAAAATAATTAAATAAAAATTTACTCACATCATTAATACAATTTACAAAGAAAAAAAGCACTCGATGTGAAAATGATGTTGTAAGTGTTATTTGTGAATGTTCCATGTGTTATAATTGACATTTATTTTGAAAAACTACTTGTATATACCGGCTCATCACATCAATAAGTTCAAATTTCAAAGACCTATATGGTTCAAATAAGTGCAGAATTTGGCCATAAAAACAAATAATTCCTAGTTTAGAGGGAAAGAAAATCTACTTCGTTATTTCTTATGGAACACCCTGTATATGATATTATTTTTAAATTCTACGTAAAAAACTTCTATTAAAACATATATCATGTCCTATACTTCCCTTCGGCAGTTGAAAATGACAAATAATGTATTACTTTCGGTTTCGCCGAAAGAGTACTAGGAATCAATTGAGGCGTTGCGGATAGTTTGGCGAACTCAACAAAATGAAGTTTCGAAAAAATTGAATTTATAGAAAAATCTAAATGGCGAACTCAACAAAATATTGGCAAAATTAGGTTTTTATTATTTATTTATAATTTATTAGCTTTTTATTATTTACTTAAGTAGAATAGTGTATTCCGTGAATTTTTAAATGTTTTTTTAAATATTTATTTGTGTATTTTTTTTCATATTTTACTGTTCGTTTCTGATGCTACACTATCACCTAAAATTGGCAATACCTGGGAAAAAATTAGACCGGTATTAAAAATTTTGAACACATTTTATTTAATTTTAAGGTTATTGTTTTAATTAAAGGTTTTGTTATTACAAAATAGTTACTTGATACAATATACAAAACAGTGGAAATATGGTATTGAAACTAACATAAAAAAAACTAAAGAAAAGAAACAAATAATTAGCCAAGTTCAGTTGTAATCTATTTGGTCATTGTCCATAACATCTTCATTTTCGGTGCTCTTATTCGTTGCTGCGTCTTGAGAGGCTATAATGTTAGTAAAGTACCGACTCCAAGGTAGGGGAACATACGGTAACAAGTCCTGAATGTCCTTTAATTTGGGGGCTGGTATTTTAATGGGAGCACTGTAAAGTCTCGTCAGTGTTTCACTGGCCAAATGAAAATGATCAGGATCATAGTTTTTCACCTTGCCTTTTTGTAGTTTGACTGCCGTTTTGACATCTAAATTGTAAGCAGAATGAATGTAGAAACCTTGCTTAAAGTTATTTGTAAATTCAAAGACCTTTCCATCTTTAAACTTAGCACCAGCCATCTGCATTTTAGTAATTTTCTTTTGAAAATTAGAGAAATTGAAAATCATGTCCTGTCTAAGTTGGACAACGCAAAACTGGTTTTTTCGGCGACAGCTTTCAATCATTAACTTATAGTGATCCATGGTATACACAGTGCTATTCCGTATTTCTCTCTCAATGTTCCCAAAATCCCTATCACAGGGAAGGTATGAGTGCCCAGGTATCATAAAATAGTGTTTAATTTCAGTGAACTGGTCTTTGTGTATAAAGTATAGATTTGCCAAAACAAGATTTAAATTCTTGTTCTGTCCAGAACAGTTATCACTGAACATAATAACTTTTTTAACATTAACATCAACTTTACACAAATAATCGTACAAGCAACTTGCAATCTCACATGATCCACGCCTCCCTGTACTTTCATCCCAAAGGTACATCGTTGAAGAACCGGTTTTTACATTATGGATACAAAAGTTATAGGTCCATAGCTTTCTTTTGTAATACTGAATCCCAGTAGCCAGCTTTGGGGTTGGCAAAGCCTGCTGCAGATCAAAAGCTATGACCAGAAAAGAGTCATCGGCATTACTCCTTAATCCCTTAAGAAGAGACTGAGCAGCTTTTGCACGGGTCAGATGTAACTCCTTCTCTTGTTTAAGATTCTCGATTTCAGCAACATTTTCGGAATCGTGCATTTGACTACTTTTAATTTTTATGTCTACTTTATCGCAATAATTACAGGTGTCACTTTTTGGGGGCTCAAAACCAATATTGAACTGCATATTAAACGTATCACGATAATAGTGCTGATTTACCGGGCTGTAACCAGGGTAATTTTCCGTAAGCCATTCATTGTAAAGAGAATAGAGCTTTTTAATATTAAGTCCAACAGGTAAGTATTTTCGATGAGGGCTTTTGGCGCGACTGTAATGACTGGTGACAGTAGGTAGTGACATGATGTGTTCTTTTATTTTAGAAAGATCGTCATTTCCTATTTTCTTCGCGGGTTCACACCTCCCCCTTTGATCCGTTGTAACAGTTCCAGTTCTGCTGGTTTTGTCAAGTACGACTCGAACGCGCTTTTCAGAGATGCCATGAATGTTATAAAACGCAGTACGACAAACTTCACGATTAGCGTGATTAACAGTCACATTATATTGAATGCGTCTCAGGGTACGACTTGGACGCCCCTTTACGTAAGATCTTTTTACATCATTGCAGATCAACAATTTTGATAAGTAAGCATTCTGTAGATCATAGTTTCCAATTTGCCAAAAAGAGTCAAAAATATTGGTAACCAGTTCAGCGCCTATTTTCTCAAAACATCCACACTTGCAAGGAGGTCCAATTTTGCGGGCAACAACGTGCCTTTTGTTATTTCTTGAAATGTAAGCACTTCCTGAATTTCGTTTCAACTTACACTCGTTTTTGTTTTTTTTGCCAATCATTCATCTTAGCAGGTCTCGTTCGCGAATAACCCGACACAGCACTACCATCTAAATGTTGTACACTTACTTCACTACTAGAAGGTCCAGGTTGCGCCATACTTTTCTTAAAAAAAGAAGCAACAAAACCAAACAAAACATAAACGTATTAACTTCAAAATTAACTTGAACTAAAACGCAGAAAGCGTAAAATTTCAAGTAAACCTCATTTAGTGACGCAATACCGGCGGTTGCTCCACGCGAAATTGTTGAGTTCGCCCTTACTACCCGCCCGGCTATCGCCTGTTCGAAATTTTTCATTTATTTGATACTGAAATTTGAAGGCGAAGCAAGGTCGAACTCAACAATTAGACCGGTATGTGATGTAGGAAAAGTACTATAAAATAGAATTATATAAAAAAAAAAATTTGACCCAATGTTGAGTTCGCCCTTACTATCCGCAACGCCTCAATTTCAGGTCAAATAATTTCAATAAAATGATTGTTTTTGATTGAATTTGTTAAATACTTATTATATTCTACAGTATTATTACTTATATATCTATACCTAAAATTACTTCTGTTCTGTCATAATCATCCTGGCACCGGGCTTGTCAGGATTACTTAAAAAGATTTGCACAATAAAATACACGAAAGCCACACAGCAACACAGGCCCAGTGCCTTCCGAATGCCGCCTCGTAATGGCCTCGGAAGTTGCATCTTTCCTTTTGGGTCATGCCATTTTAAAGTCCTGTCTTTGGCCAGTATGTCAACGATAATTAACCTGAAACAACATTTTTAAATATAGTAAAACCCCTAACATGCAAAATATATTTTAAATAATTTTACTATTATTCTTTTAAAGTAATGTAAGAGAATAAGACTAAAACATTATATTACAGTATCAGTTTAGTTGACCAAGAATCGACAGAAAATATTTATCAAAATGACCTGAGTTTGTTAGAGGTAATCTCTGAAATTACTGATCCGATTTAAAAAAATCTTTTACTGGTATGTAGCCTAAACTTTTGGATGAACATAGGCTACATTTTATAAGATTGTGACAAAAGGGAGCTGACCAGTTCCAATTTTAGTGATGCAAGTCAACGTAAAAATGGTCAAGCGGACGACTTTCTAGCAAACGCTGCCTTTAGAGTAAAAGACGTATAAAAAATAATGTATAAAAAAATTGTAGAACATAAATGGGTCTACAAAAAAGTCCGCGATAGCATATGTCTATCTGCTAAGGTTAACCCACAAAATTGACCATAGGCCTTAAAAATAGACATGACCAAGTGATAAATTTTTCGAGAGTTGTTTCAACAGCTAAAATTAAATCCTTATCAAAATAAACATGTTCTTCGTTACATGCATGTCGATAAAAATTGTCTTTAGAACAAATCATTTGGATGAGTAATTTAAATTTTACGAGCGTGTCTTCCAGTAAGCGTTACTAAAATAGAGGTACCTACACATGCGGCGACACTATTTCAAAAATATAACTATCTTAGATCGCCTGTGTAAGCGTCGGGCGAGACTGTGCTATGTAATTGTAGACCTTAATTTTTAATGTTAGGGGTAATTTTAGAGTCATACTATATCGCAAAATCCAGGTAAAATGTTCAATGCAGTGCGGAAGGCGGGGCAAGGCGCGATGAGAAAAGAAACGGCCACGAGCAAGCGGCCCTGGGGGGGAAATGCGGAAAGCGCGCGACGTGACCGATAGACCAGCCAATGCGCTCGCGCGGTGGCAACGTATCCGATCATCTGTTATGTTATCGTTCAATTTTGTCGAGTCATGACCTGCGATATATAATTTGATGTTTTTCGCTTTTGAGTTGCCTCTTCGCTTAGGAAGTTTAGTTCAGATCACGCACGATACCTGGTACGACAAACAGGCTCCTACGTGACATGAACTAGTTATAATGGATTTGGAACATAATATTTAATTTGTAAATAATTGTTGTTTCGTTTCTTATTCCTTGATGTTGTGTTTTTGAAGACGAAAAGGTTTTTTTAAGTGGATTAATGTTATAGTTTTTATTATTTAAGTTTTTGTTGCACCCAACCTTTCATCCAATTTATTTAAACTGTACTTTAATTAATTAATGGCCCTGATGAAAGACACGGAGAATTTTGAAAACTACTAGATGAAAATAACATACGAAGGGTTCCTTCTGAATGGCTTCAATCCACATTCATGACCATACCCAAGAAAACAGCTCCTAAAACCTTCAGCGACTTTAGAACAATAACCCTTATGAGTCATCTATTAAAAACTTTATTAGATTATACACCAAAGACTATATACGGTTTGTGAAGAATACATAGGATACACTCAGTTTCAGTGCCGCAGGCACCCGTGAGGAGATATTGTGCACACAGGTTCTATTTCAAAGAGTATACTGTAGAGACGTTGGTTGTGATATACACACGTGCTTCTAGACTATCAGAAAGCATTCGACAGAGTCCAACACCATAATCTTATAGACATATTAAAAAGAATGGGAATAGATGACGAGGAGCTACGCATCACAAAAAATCTCTACTGGGAACACAGCTAATATCAGAGTCAAAGGGGAAATATCAGAAAACATAGAAATCCAACGTGGCGTACGCCAAGGATGTATCTTGTCACGACTCTTATTTAATGTATACGCAGAAGAAATATTTTGCATAATAAAATTATATAAAAACAACACTATGTCTTAATTTCCAATATATTTAAAATGACTTGACAATTATTTCACCATACAATGGCTTCTTCAGAAGTGAATTAGGAAGAAAAATGTTTAGTAATAATACTGGTTATATAGTGCTTAAAACTATACTTAATTACATAAGATTACGTTAATCGTTTTATTATATTATTTACTGACAAAGTTATTTTAAAGACGCAAATCTGTGGTACTATTTCAGAGAACTAATAAAGATCGAGTAAGGGTGAATGGTTTAAGTCTATCTGTTCGCTTAATAATAGATTGGAGTTTTTCTGTTTGTTAATTTCCTACGTAGGACGAACTGGTAGATATTTTGAAACTCTCACTAAAGAACATAAACATAGTTATTTAAAAAACAAGAACAATTCACATTACGCAACCCATATAATAAATGAATCCCACAATTTTAATGATACATTCAAAATCCTGCATGCAGAAAATAAATTTAAAAAATTAAATATGCTTGAATGTCTTGAAACTAACAAATGAAAAAACTCCAATCTATTATCAAACGAACAGGTAAACTTAAACCATTCACCCTTACTTAATCTTTATTAGTTCTCTGAAATAGTACCACAGATTTGCATCCTTAAAATAACTTTGTCAGTAAATAATTTAATAAACCGATTAACATAACCTTATGTAATTAAGGATAGTTTTAAGCACTATATAACCAGTATTATTACCAAACATTTTTCTTTCTAATTCACTTCTGAAGAAGCCATTGTATGGTGAAACAATTGTCAAGTCATTTTAAATATATTGGAAATTAAAACGCAGTGTTATTTTTGTATAATTTTATTATGAATTTCCAACAAGAATCGGCTAACACAATCGAAGATATTTTGCATAACACTCCACGATATCTCAGCAGGAATAAACATTAATGGAAGAAGAATTAACAACATTAGGTGCGCTAATAACACTATAAGATTCGCAGACAATTCACAGGACCTACAAATGCTGATGGACAGAGTAACACATGTTAGTCGAGAAGACGGAATAGATATAAATCCAAAGAAGACTAAACACATGATCATAAGCAAAAACTCAGCATTACAGGGACAAGTCTACATTAGCAACCAAGGATTGATAAAGTCACTGTGTGTGCTACTTGGGTACCACAGTAAATGAAGAATGAGACCACGCACTGGATTCGATGCAGAATAGAAAAAGCAAGAGCAGCCTATACAAAAATGACCAAAGTGTTCAGAAGTCATGATCTCAGTTTAAAGATCAAAATAAGACTTCTCAAATGCTATGTCTTTCCGGAGCTTCTGTATGGGCGGAGTCTTGGACCGTTAACTACGGCATCGTCTTGGAAGCATTCGAGATGTGGCTCTACAGGCGCATGATTAGAATATCTTGGACAGAGCGCACTACCAACAAGAGAGTGCTAGAACTCTTCAACAAAGACCTGGAAATTGTTAATACAATTAAAAGAAGAAAACTCGAATATGTGGGCCACATCATGAGAAACGAGGAAAGATATGGTCTACTACAACTGATAGGCAGGCTGATAGACAGGAGACGTGTTTCGTGGCTGAAAACCTGCGAAGATGGTTCTCAACAACAGCAACAAGGTTCAGGGCAGCTGTAAACAAAGGCCTAATAGCAAGGATGATCGCCAATATCCGATATCGGGTCGGCACAAGAAGGAGAAGATACTTTAATTCTCTGCTTTAGTCGAAGGTGGCTGTGTCAAAAGAACAGCTTAAATTATGAAATAATAATGGCGTTATAAAACATATGAAATCATTAATATCCAATAACCCGCCCTTCAATATGCATAGCCATTTTAGATTAAAGCACAGCATTGACGTATTGGTTATATGGATTGACTAAAAGATTGGGTGCAACAGAACGTTTAATTATCGATGTCTCAGAACCTATTTATTTAAAGTTATCTGCAAAATATAAATATTTAACAAATTATATATTATTCCATTAACATCATTGAATTTATTTGAGCTTAAAAATTTATTTCCTTTATTGTTACAATTGAGCTGAAAATCATAATTTTGTGACATCGGTCATTAATACTTCTAATATAACCACGAATAGCGGTAATATTTTGTTTATATCTTCAATTGTTTTCTATCGAAAATACAATTGATTGATGCATTATTTGTCATTTTTAACCGCCATACCTTTAAAAATTGTCAAAAAGAATTATACGACATGATATATGTTTTAGGAGGCGTTTTTTCTTCTGGAATTTAAAAATGATGTAGTGTTGGTTCTTTATTTTTAAATAAATACATTATTTATTATGTAAGAACCCCCATTACGTCCTTTGTGTATATTCTTACCTTTGAGATTATATCGAGTGGATATTAATACTGAGTTTGTTTAAAGAACAAAAATAAGTTTATCAGCTAGCTCATTTTTTTTTTCTGGCAGAGATATGGGTAAGAGGTAATTCTTGTACGTCTTTTGTAAAACAACTGAAAATAGACAGAAGTTCATATTTCAGCAGTTTACTAGTCGTTCTGCTGTCTGTCAAATCTCTTGTTTGTCAATCCTAGCCTGGCTGATGACCCGTGATACTGCGAAGCATGTCTCAGAATGGGTTTAATAGACAGGAGAACGGTTAGTAAACTGCTGAAATACGGACTTCTGTCTATTTTCAGTTGTTTTACAATAACTATTTATGCCTGACGCCACCTACTTTTAAGCGTTGACTGTGTTAACCACTCTGGCGGCTCGAAAGCTGCTGTGTCAGCTTTCGATGGAGTGATAGATATACGTAGTTGATACAATTCGTTGTATCCTACCATCGTACTCTTGTACGTCTATTGAAGATGATTTCTATAGCTGTTTAAAACTTAGTTATACTGTTTTAGGCACCATTTTTTTTTACAATAAAAGATAATCTCAAAGTTCTCTCAAGTTCAGCTCAAAAAATGAAAAAATACTGAAGAGATATTTAGTTGTAGGTATGTAATTAATAAAGTACAACCTATAGTCCTGTAAGATAAAACGGGAATTCAGTGAAACACTACGCTAAAACAAACTAAAGTATATTAACATACATAGAGAGACATGTTTACATTAAATCCACTTTTATGATTACTTAATATAAATAAATAACCTTTCATGTGATAAAAATATATACGTTCAGATCGTCTCTGATTTAAAAGTTTGAAGGTTGGTGTATAGTTTCTCGTATAACACTTATTTTTTGTTTAGAGAACGGCTTTAAAATGGTACTGTGCTAAAAATTGGTCCCAGGTTCACTCGTTGTTAAAAGGAACTAAGTTAGTTATACTTGCCGACTTTCAGCTAGGCCTTTTCCCGTGGTTTTTTTTTATCACAATACTACCCCACACACTACCTCCTGGCTTTTATTTAGGTGACCGATCAACACTTGACCCTAAATGTATTACGATGGGTAGAATATTTCTGAAAGACGGAAAAAGCCTCGAACTGCACAAAATGTCGGGTTTTATAGTAAACCTTTCTCCTTTCGTCGAAGTGAAACTTTAAAATCACCTAGTTCACTTAAGGAGTATAAAATGAGATAGGAGTGTTGAACTTGTAACGTGACAGACAAGGGCAATCCAAATAAGTTACACTGCTTAAAATTAAGTTAACAATTATGGCATGTATTAAAGAAAAAAAAACGGTTTAGTAACATGATCTCAAAATTTAGAAAAAATGAATGTTACAATGTAATAGAGTGTTCCGTAAGAAATAACGAACTTGTTTTCATTCTCGGCTCAATCGCAAGTGAGTCACTTGTTTTACGGTCTTGTTTCCTTGTAGGTCCGGGAGTACATCCGTTAATTAGTGTTGTTCTGACTTTCTAGTTGCAAACTTTTCGCCGAAGTCTCATTTGATATTATCGATGCTTACTGATAGGTGGTGGTTGACTCTAAATTTTAGAGCTTACCTACCAGTAAACCAGTTGATAATACCAAGCGTCGTTCTGTCTTTCATTTCTATAACTCAAGAATTTTTCGTCTTGGCATATAATAAATTTTCAAGTTTGAAATGGAGACTTGAAGGCAAGATCGGGAAAATCTTGATTAAGTCAAACTTGAGAGTTATTTTAAGAAATGAAAACGGGCCTAGATATTATCAGATTTTGTATGTAATTTTGTTGTTATATTGACAAAATGACGAAGAAAAAGTTCTAAATAAACTAATAGTTATTCAGAATAAATGTCAGTGTATGAAAAAGATAAATAACAAAAAATATATTAAAACGCACATCGCAATTGTTATTTTGTGTTCCTTTATAAGTTCTGACGAATTTTTTGGTAGAAAAAATAATATAATTGGCGGTTTGAATTGCTCAATATTGTTTAGTTTTTTTTAAGGCGCTATATATAGTATAATAATTGGTCAAATTGAAAACAGTTTATTATTTATTACAAACAAATAATGCAATATTTAAAAGTTGAAATTAAATTAATTTGCTTGCAGTATCTTATTCAAAAATAACTCGACAGATGTTTCGCCTTGTTAGTGATTCTTCAAGAGTAAATGCAATACTGAAGTTATTCTCTTAAGAAGCACTTCGAACGGCCAAAATCTGTAAAATGTATAAAACAGATGTTATCTAATAGACCAAGAGGGCGACCCAAAATTTTGACTTCTCGACTAACCGGCTGCGTAGTTGTTCATTCTATCGGACATGTTAAATAAAGGCCTTTAACGTTGATTTTGCGGCCCCTTCTTCCCTGGAATGCCCATATAAGATACAAAAAGCTACATCCAAAAATGGACTGTCGTTTAACTACTTGAATGAAGTAGCATAACATTTGTTGACGCTAAAAAAAATCGTGCGTCCCAAAGGACAGACGCCTCCGAGACAAGATCAAACTTTAGAGCCCAAAAAACGTCATTTCACGATATATAATCAATACATTTAGTTTGTTCTTGATAAAATAAAAGGCAACCGACAAAAAACAGACGCCGCCAATACCGGAGGATGAAGCTGGACCCGCTTTTTTTTTTTTTTTTTTCCAGCAAAAAAGGGTCGTTTTTCTAGTTTTTAAAAAAAATAAGTGCGTAAGTCCCAAGTTTTGGATCCTACGCGCCTGCCCAAGTTATTTTTGGAAAATTTAGGGCTTAATAAAAAAAATATCACGAGGGCAGACGCCTCGCTTGTATTCAAATAAGCCAACACATTTTCAAAGTTCAAAAAAAATTCTGATAGTATACACGCTATTATAGGTTCTATATAAAATTCGTACTGGATGACTCAAATTGTTATTTTCTTTAATGTTTTTTTCGACCCGCAAAATCCGAATTTGCCATTCTCGAGGCCACATAGTATTCGGGCCTTTTGCCATGGACCCGAAAAAGCCTTCTTTTATTTAATCACTTTCTTTGCTTGGTGGTGAAGATCTGTAATCATGTGAATCATTTCATTCTTGTTGTTTGCTATAATTACAATATCATCCGCGAATCTCAGGTTGTTTAGTCGATCGCCAGCTATCAGAAGGCCATTTTCGTTCCAATTCAATTCTTTGAATACATCTTCTAAGATCATTGTAAACAACTTAGGCGATATTACATCGCCCTACCTTACTCCTCTGTTCACTGGGACCTTGCTTGTCAGTTCTTGGTTTACCATAACTTTGAGTGTTGCTCGTTCAGATATTCTGGCTATCAGTTCGCTGTATCTGTGGTCTATACGAGCATTTCTAAGAGCTCTTATAAGCGCCCATTACTCCACTGTGTCGAAAGCCTTGCGAAAATCTACAAATGTGCGCCACATTGGTATATTATATTCGGTGGCCTTCTCGATTAGTATTCTCAATGTGTGCAAGTGCTCAATCGTACTGAAGCCTGATCTGAATCCAGCCTGTTCTATCGGTTGGTATAGTTCCGTTTTGTGTTCCAGTCTGTTTGTCATGATTCGTTAGAAGAACTTTAAACTTGGAAGAGTAAGCTAATTGGCCGGTAGTTTTCTAGGTTTTCTGGGTCACCTTTTTGTATATTAAGATGATATTGCGTTTTCCCAGTCTTCTGGTATATTTCCACATTTGAGGCATTCATTAAAAAGATCTCTTAATTCATTCATTAGGGCCTCAGCTCCGCATTTTAGCATTTCAGGTATAATTTCATCCTCTCCAGCCGCTCTTCTACTTTTCATCTGTTGTAAGGCTTTTTTAACTTCATTCATTTCTATATCAGGAATTTCTTGCGAGTTGACATTAATTACTCTTTTGTCTGTGGATGAATTTTCCTTTTCAACTACGACATTTTGGACTTTTGAGCTGTAGAGATCTAGATAGAAAGTTGTAATTCTATTCTGGATATTTTTCTTGTCATTCATTATGTTTCCTTCTTGGTCCTTTAATTTAATTATCTCTCTTTTACAGGCGTTTGCTCTTCTAAATACTTTTAATCCTCTGTTTTTCTCTATGAGATCTTTAACCAGTTTTCTTTGTATTTGTTTATATCTTTTTTAACCGCTTTTCGTACTGTCTTATACAATTCTGCATATTCGACAGTTAATCTCTTTCCTTCGTGTATAAGTTGTCTTCGTTGTTCCAACATTCTTTTTGTTTCTTCACTGGGCTTGTTATTCTTTCGCCTAGTAGGTTGGGGAGCTATTTTTTCTGCGGTAGTCTTGAATGTTCCAATTATTTTTCTGTTTCCTTCGTTTATACTTGCTCCTGTAGTTAATGTGTTGTTATTGAGGTTCGTTGTAATCTGTTCTTGGTATTGTGCAGCGTTTTCTGTTAGTATTTGTCTGTTTCATTTGTTTTCTTATCGTATAAACGTTTTCGTTCGAGTCTCTTGTTAAAAAATACTTTTGCTCTATCCCCAGCAGTTTGAATAACCCCGATCAAGGCCCAAATCGGTATTTGTTTCTAATGCCAGCTTTTGGCATCAATATGAAAAACGACCGTTTTTGACTGGAAAAAGCGATTCGAGCTTCGTCCTCCGGTATTGGCGATGTCTGTCCTTTGCAGGATCCTTCTTATCAAGAGCAAACTAAATTTATTGATTTTATATGGCATTTTTGGATGGACATGTTTTGGGCCCTAAAGCTGAGTCCGATCTCCTTTGGGGCGCTCGGCCCTTTTAGTGTCCACAAATCTTATGGTACTTGATTTAAGGGGTTAAACGACAATCCATTTTTAGATGCAGCATTTTGGGCCTTATCTGGGCAACGTTTAAGGCTTTTATTCGACTCGCCGAATAGAATAAACAACTAGGCAGACGGTTAGATGGAACAGGTTAAAATTTCGGGTCGTCTATAGAAGTTATAAATTTAATAAAAAATCAATTATGGGAGTTTTTAAGAATTTTTTTGTTCATTGGTGGTATATTCCGAGTTATCTGATTGTACTAAACTAAACCAACAGGAGCAAACTAATATAATTACTGCAGTACATTAAATTTTTGCAAATAATAATTAGATGAATTTTTATCAATGTGACCATTTATTGTATACAGGATGGTTCATTTAAAACTTATTATTTCACTGATGCATTATACACCCCGTATACACATAAAGTAAACTTTTTATAAATATTTTAGGAAAATTTAATCGCTTGGTATTACATACGAAATAATTGTGCTAAATTCTCTCTCTTATGAAAAAAAGACGACATTATCCAGTTATATTATACCAGGACTTCTGAATGTACGCTTTTGCACCCTAGTTAGTAAGTTTATGTTTATACGTACACGGAAAGTCAAAAAATGATTCGAATGACAATGGCAGTACATTCAAAAATTTTAAGTAAAGGAGTAGTTCTGTCGGTAGATAAAAGGTGAAATTATAAGATACGAGGGACGTTCAATAATTAACGAGACAAACCGCAATAGTGGGAAAACTAGTAAATATTTTTAAATGAAACTTTCCGAGGGTCAACTTCGCAACCTTGGCGACGGAAGCATAACTTAATTTGTTCATTTCAGAATATCAGCTCCGCCCGAAACGTGTACGCCGAAAGGGCAACGTTCATTGATAAGAGGTTGATTGATTGGTCCGTTACTTTGTGGCAGTACATTTTAACAATAAAATTACTTAATTACTTTGTTAACTGTCCCTAAATATATCTGTAAAGATTTTACAATTATGTTATCGCGATTTCGTAGTACAACTACATTGTTAAACGCTTAACTAAGACCAAAACAGATTTTTGGTGTTTAAGTTTATATGATGACTAGATGTGGGTTTAATACGTACTAAAACAGTTGGTACAGGACGGAATTTGCTACTTCTAACTGATTATTCAGTAAATTTATATTGTGGTCTTTTGAATGTTTGTAAATTTCTATGGATTCTCAGAAATTGAGTTTTGACACTTTAGGTGCCGTATGGAGTATTTGTAAACAATTGATATCGGGAAATGTATGGCCTGTTTCTAAGAAATGTTTAGCAAAGTGTGATTTTTCATTTTTTAGCCTATAAGAGGCATTGTGTTCTGCGAATCTTGTTATGAATGTGATGTTACAATTTCAAAGAAGGGAAATAGACTAGAATTCGATATTTTCCGCAAAACCAACCTTTTTAGATGTCACCATCCCAGCTAACTCAATACACTCTAACTCCCATAAATTGGCAGCCTAAGGATCTATGATCTATAGAGCCTTCCATATCCCTTATAGTAAAACTAATTTAAAAAAAAAAAGAACTGGACACAATCAAAATATAGCACTCAATAACGGCTTCCAAACTAAAATAATTAATACCTTACTTACCCCGTAACAGAATACCGAAAAAAAAGAAAACATTCGTACCTCTGACATATTTCGGTCCCATCTCGGATAATATATCCCAAGTTCTCACGTCCGAAAAAAACAAGAATAGCTTTAAAACCCGCTCAAAAATTATCCAATATATTTTTCAATGCTAAAGATAAAACTAATAAACACAATAAATCAGGAGTTTATAAACTTAATTGTCAAGAGTGCAATAGCTGTTACGTAGGTCAAACGGGACGGAATTTCAAAACAAGGTTCGCAGCATACAATGCCTCTTAGAGGCTAAAAAATGAAAAATCACACTTTGCTAAATATTTCTTAGAAACAGGCCATACATTTCCCAATATCAATTGTGTACTCCATACGGCACCTAAAGGGTTAAAACTCAATTTCTTAGAATCTATAGAAATTTACAGACATTCAAAGGACCACAATATAAATTTACTGAATAGTCATTTAGACGTAGCAAATTCCGTCCTGTACTAACTGTTTTATTACGTAATAGACCCACATCTGTTCATCATATAAACATAAATACAAAAAAAAACTGTTTTAGTCTTAGTTAAGTGTTTGACAATGTAGTTGTACTACGAAATCGCGATAACGCAATTGTAAAATTATTATTTAATTATTAATATATTTGGTGACACAGCAGCTTTCGATGGAGTAATAGGTATGCGTACTTAATACAAATCATTGTATCCTACCATCGTACTCCGTAACTTCTAGAATAAGTACCAGTTGATTCCGTTCTCTTGTTTGTCAATCCTAGCCTGACTGACGAGCTGTGATACGGCGAAACGCGTCTCAGGGTGGATTTGACGCACGAGAGAAGAGCTAGTAAACTGCTAAAATATGGACTTCTGTCTATTTTCAGTTGCTTTGCAATAACTTTAATTCAGGCCGAACAAGTGTCACCGATGTTCATCGCTCGGGACGATAAACTCAAGTTTCGACTGACATGCTGCAAAATCGCATAAATGACCTTATCAGGGGTGACAGACGTATCAAAAACTGCGACAACTGTTGAAATGTGTAATGTCAGTACTGCAACCGTGCACTTCATTATTCATTGCAAGCTGAATAATCGCTGATTTTGCTGCATAATAACATATGCCCTCATACTGCTCAGAAAACGCGAGAGACGACCGAAAAGTTAAGTCGGGAGATGTTGCCACATCTACCTTATAGTCCCGACCTCGCACCGTTCGATTTTTTATCTGTTCGGCACGGTCAAAGAGCTTTTATGTGGCGCGAAGTTCGAATACAATGAAACGGTCAAAAAAGTACGTGACTGGCTCAGACAATAAGGTGAACAATTATACACTACAGGAATTTGAAAGCTCACAGAACGAAATAGAAAAAGTACCTGAATGTTGAAGAAGACTACTTTGAAAAGTAGTGTAGATTTCATTGTCACTGAATTAACATTTTTTTGTTCACCGCCATTTGCTCCGTTAATTATTGAACAGTAGATTTGCAAACATACAGTGAGAACGGAAAGTATTCGTACAGTGAAAATGACACGCATTTATTTTATAGAAAGGGGCATAACAAACGTACATGACGCTCTAAAAAAAATCTGATTGCTAATATTTATTGTTTAATCATTTCTTTATTGCATCTGTGCTCAAAGTACAGAAAAAAAAAATTGAACAGGCAAAAAATAAACAAACAAAACATACAACAGATTTCGCGCGCACGGAAAGTATTCGTACAGGCAAATTGTGAGTTTTTACCGTAGTGCATACAGTATACAAACTTAATTTTGACTTTTGACAAACTTTAAAATTTTTTCGTTGTCAGTATTTTGTTGGATATCCTTTGGCCTTGATGACTGCCTGAAGCCTTCTGGGCATGGACAACACCAAATCGTGAGTAAATCGTGTCCCATTCCTCTTGCAAAGCCCGTTTGAGGTCGGATTTGTTCCTTATAACATGCGATCGAACTTGGGTTTCAAGGTAACTCCATACGTTTTCTATAGGGTTGATATCGGGGGACTGGGAGGCGTGTGCAATTGGCTTCACACGTTGTACAAAAGCCACAACTTCGTGTTGACCGCAGTATGCTTAGGGCCGTTATCTTGTTGAAACACGAAATCATCACCTAAGCCATTTTTTCTTTACTTGATACGAGGTTCTTCTTTAAAATATCAATATAGGCACGATGATCCATAATGCCGTCAATAAATTGTGGTTTACCGACACCTGCAGCGCTTATGCAACACCAAACAAGAACCGAACCTTCACCGTGCTTCACGGTTGGAATGGTATTTTTGGGGTCCAACTCAGTGTTGGACTCCATACTTTTTGTTGACCGTCTGACCCGAATATATTAAATTTACTTTCATCTGAAAAAATTACTTTATTCCAAAATTCCGGGAGCTTGTTTTGATGCTGCAAAGTGAAGGTGACACGTTTCTGACGATTTACCTCGTTGATCCAGGGCTTTTTTCTTGCTACCCGTCCGTGATATCCTTGGTCATTTAAAGTTTTTCGAATAGTCGTGACACTCACACTCACTCCACGCTTTTTCCAGTTCTGCTGCGATTTTCGGAGCACTAATTCTAGGATTTTGCTTGACGAGTCGGAGCACAAGCCGTTCGTCCCGTTCCGACAGGGACTTCCGTCGGCCGCTGCGGGGTTGATTAACTACCGACTTATACTTGCAGTACCGGTCAACTATGGACTGCACAGTTGATTTAGGCCTGGTAACTAATTTTGATATTTCACTTAACGATTTACACCGATTTAAAAGCCGAATTATTATTTTCCGCTCCGCGTCGGTCGTTTCTTGACCCTTTCGACCCATATTTGCTACTGGACTGACCCATAGTTGACCAAGAAAAAATCTGATCTTTGGTACGTGTCTAACTAAGGGCTGGTAGTTGCTTACACAAAGAATTACGGCTGGTAGCGTCTGGGTTTGTTTACTTTTTTCAACTGGATCCAGCCGTACGAATACTTCCCGTGCGCGCGAAATCTGTTGTATGTTTTTGTTTGTTTATTTTTTGCGTGTTCAGTTTTATTTTTTTCTGTACTTTGAGCATAGATGCAATAAAGAAATGATTAAACAATAAATATTAGCAATCAGATTTTTTTTAGAGCGTCATGTACGTTTGTTATGCCCCTTTCTATAAAATAAATGCGTGTCAGATTCACTGTACGAATACTTTCCGTTCTCACTGTAGCTACAGAAAATAGTCGATTTAAAATAAGGCGACTTATTCCAAAAAAATCTGCAAGATCTTCATATTAATTTTAAAAAAAAATGAGTAGTTTTCGTCGGGTTGTAGTAAAAATACCATTTAAAATCACCGATCTAAAATAGAGAGAAACGCGAAAGTTTTTTGACTTTCTCTTATAGAACAAAAAAAAAAAAATGTTTATTTAACAAACAAGATGTCTTATTGTAAAGCGTCTCATAGAACTTGATTCTATAGAAATGGTATTATTATATTAATTGTCCGTTTTTTTTTTTCGTAAAAAATTGAACCCCTCTGATATTTGAAGTTAGAAGTGATGATGGATGGTTTGTAACACAATCATTGGTAGCGAATTTAGGGGATTCACAGTTTATTTTTGCAACGAAGAAGTAATAAATAAATTTAATACAAAATGCTGTAAGTATAAAAGAAAGTATCTGTAGAATTAAATGCAATAACGTTTATTTTTAATTAGGTGTCGAATTCTATATAGATGATCTGCACCGACGAAAAAATTCGCCATACTCGTCTTTCAGCTTGTTTTTACGTGTTCTTGGAATTAGATTATTAAAACTATTATTGAATTTGTTTTATTAACGTTTCGACCTTCAGAAGTGGTCTTCTTCAACATTTGCTCTAAAAGATGAAATTAGAAGAATTAAATTTAGATAAATAATTAATCTGGTTGTTGTGCATTTCAACATTTGTAGCTTTTTGCAGTTTGAAATTTAAAATAGTTAATTGTATAAACTAATGAAGGACTTACCTTAGACAGTAGTTCATTATATTGGGGTATTAATTTATATTCAAAACTGCAAAAAGCTACAAATGTTTTAAACCCTGAAATGCACGACAAACGACAAACAAATTATTTATCTAAATTTAATTCTTCTATTTTCATCTTTTAGAGCAAATTTTGAAGAAGACCTCTTCTAAAGGTCGAAACTTTAATAAATATCTAACAAATCCAAGAATAGTTTTAATGACCTAATTCCAAGAACACGCATATATATATATATATATATATATATATTATATATATATATATATATATATATATATATATATTTATATTTATATTTATATATATATATATATATATATATATATATATATATATATATATATATATATATATATATATATATATATATATATTTATATTTATATTATATATATATATATATATATATATATATATATATATATATATATATATATATATATATATTTATATTTATATATATATATATATATATATATATATATATATATATATATATATATATATATATATATATATTTATATTTATATTTATATATATATATATATATATATATATATATATATATATATATATATATATATATATATATATACTCGTATATGTTTTGACGAATGTTTTCACGGGTGCGAAATGTAGTAGTGGTTTTTTCGAGTATCCCGTGTTAACTTAAAGTCCCTTGATGGACGGTTTCTCTGACATTTCGATGGAACCTCATCCATCTTTTTCAAAGCGTTGATCACTGGACGGTGTCTTGGCGTCGAATGTCGAGACTGGCTCCGAGGGCCCGGGTTTTATGTGCTGAGGGCGTGGCTCTATTGGTCGAATGGTTCTGGCCAATAGAGGCTCGGCTTTGACTGCGCGTTTTCGGTCCTGTGGTTCTTTGTAAAGTTTGCGTTGGTGAAGTAACATATGGTTGAATTATTGTTTCTCTTGGTTTGACTTGGTATTGGGATAGAATATGTTTCCAAGAGTTTGATAAACGTTGGCTATCATCCCGATTATTTAAGTTGTTGGGCCTCTTTTATATTTCTATGGCTAGGCCAAACCAACAGGAAAATCAGCGCCAGAGGAGACGAGCACAAAAAACACCGTAAAACAAAAATCCACCACCTCTTCTCTAGCACAACATGCACACAATACCGGCCACAAAATCGATTTTGACAAAACCAGAACCCTACAAAAATGTGATAACCTATCCACTAGGGTAATCAGAGAAGCCATAGAAATAGAAAAGAGACCCAACAACTTAAATAATCAGGATGATAGCCAACGTTTATAAAACTCCAAGAGAAATAATAATTCAACCATATGTTACTTCACCAACGCAAACATTACAAAGAACTACAGGACCGAAATCGCGCAGTCAAAGCCGAGCCTCTATTGGCCAGAACCGTTCGACCAATAGAGTCACGCCCCCAGCATATAAAACCGGGCCCATGGAGCTAGTCTCGACATTCAACGTCAAGACACCGTCCAGTGATCAACGCTTTGAAAAAGATGGATGAGATTCCATCGAAACGTCAGCGAAACCGTCCATCAAGGGACTTTAAGCTAACACGGCATACCCGAAAAAACCACTACTACATATATATATATATATATATATATATATATATATATATATATATATATATATATATATATATGTATATATATGTATATGTATATATATACCAGTTACTATAACAGCCGAAGTCCTTAAAACAATCGGGGAGCATAGGATCGATTTACTACGTGACACATATGCAATATGGCTTCGAATATCCGCGAATGGCCTGGGGAGTGGAGAGAGTCAATATTCATACCGATAAACAAAAAGGGCTCCGCCACAAAACGTAGCAAGTATAGAACTGTCTCCTTGATCTTTCACGCTAGCAATGTTTTTCTAACCATACTGAATGAGCGTCTCAGGTCTCAAATATTAGAAGAACAAAGAGGATTTATACCAGGAAAGGGAACACGGGAGCAAATTTTGAACGTGCGTCAACTGACGGAGAAAGAAAGAGAATATAACATCAAAATTTATTTCTGCTTCATCGACTATCGGAAAGCGTTTGACAAGGTGAGATGGCCGAAACTCTAGTCGATTCTGAAAAAAATGGGATTTCCGCCCCACTTATTAAAGCTAATACAAACGCTTTACGAATTCAACATAGCCAAAATGCGCGTTAATAACATGTCCACAGAAAGCGTCACCACGAAAACTGGTGTTCGGCAAGGATGCATTCTTTCGCCACTACTGTTCAACATTTATACGGCTTACATAATGCAATAACTGGAATGGTGGTACCGCCATTGGAGGAAAAGGCATACAGAACTTATGTTATGCAGATAACACCTTGATGATAGCCGCAAATGAAAGTGAATTAAAGGTCATGATGCAAAGACTAACAAGGGTCAGTAAAAGCTACGGATTGGAAATAAACAACGAAACAAAAATAATAATCTTTATTAGAACGAATGATAATCAACCTCAGCATCTACTAGGGTATGGAATCGTAGATTCCTATCAATATCTGGTGTCTCTAATTACCAATACCGGCCAGTGTCACTTAGAGATACGTAGGAGACTCTCAATTGCTCGCTCTACAACTACAAAATTAGCCAAAATATGCAAAGCCTCGAGCATCTCGCGATTGTCTAAGTTAAGGTTTGCAAGAACAATTATATTTCCGATTCCAACATATGCATCGGAAACATGGCCGATAAAGATAGCTGATAAAAATAAAATTGCTCCATTTGAGATGTAAACGAATCGGCATCCGAAAATGGATCTGCCAAAAGTGTTGTGCCGGCGAATAATCCGACACCCACCAAGGCGGGAAAATCAAAATAACGCATGAGTTGCACCACAGGAATTCCGTACACATGCACATGCATTGCACGTTAACTTCCATTATTTCGACTTGTTTCACATTATCTAGGCTTAGATCGTCTTAGCTGTCACTATTTCGCCTTTTCTCCAATTATGGCACGTTAACTCCCTTTATCTCGACTTATTTGCCATTATTTAGGCCTATGTCGCCTTATCTATCATTATTTCGCTTTATCCCAAATTATGGCACATTAACTCCCATTATCTCGACTTGTTTCCCATTATCTAGGCTTATAGCGTCTTATCTGTCACTATTTCTCCTTTTCTCCAATTATGGCACGTTAACTCCCATTATTTCGACTTATTTCCCATTATTTAGGCTTATATCGACTTCTCTGTAGCACGTGTGCTAAAGCTATAAAAAAAATCGTCGAATTCTCAGGATATCGTAGGTGGAACATCGAACTAACTAATCTATTTTACAAGAACTAATAATTACAAAAAGACTGAACTCGCTTATAAACCAAACATACTTGAGGTATTTTGGCCACCTCAGTAGAAGATATGAACTGAAATCATTGATCATACAGGGAAAGATTGAAGCCAAGCGCTGCAGCGGTAGATCACCTTCACGGTGGGTGGATTAGATGAAACAGTTAACCGGGAAGTCATTGCATGAAGTACTATTGCTTAAGCTCCTAAGTGAAGCATAGGGCTTCTGTTAAGATTCTTCAACGTGTTCTATTGGTTGCTATTTTCTTTGCCTCTGCTCATGTAGTGTCATCTCTTCTCAGTTCTTCCATGATAGATCTTCTCCATGTTTGTCTTGGGCGTCCGCATCTTCTGTGTCCTTGTGGATTCCAGTCTAGGAAGCTTTTTGTTATATCATCATGGACTTTTCGCAGCGTGTGACCTATCCATCCCCATTTGCGTAGTAATATATCCTGGTGTATTTCCTGTTGTTATGTGAGATAGCCGAGGTCTGCAATACGAATAGTGTTTGGCCAGAATATGCGGAAAATTCGTCGTAGACACTTGTTAATGAAAGTTTGTATTTTAGTGCTAAGGTTTTCGTCACTTTCCAGGTTTCACAACCATATAATAACACTGAGTTAACATTGCTGTTAAATATCTTCAGCTTAGTGTCTGTGTTGATTTGTTTTGATGTCCATAGAGATCTTAGTTGGCCAAAAGCTTACTGAGCTTTTTTAATTCGATTATAAATGTCTGCTGTAGCATTTCCGTCTTTGTTGATAATACTGCCCAAGTATATGAATCCCTTGATGTCCTATGTATCATATTAAGAGATACTGAATGGTGGAATTATGTTGGTGTTAATTCTAATGGACTTAGTTTTGGTCACATTTATTTTTGCTTCACGTTCTAAATTTTTTATCATCTTTTACAAGTCTTTGTGTGATTCTCTCATCAGACAGATGTCATCTGTATACTATAGATCAGTTAAAGATAACGTGAAAGTCCAACTTATGCTTCGCATATTCTTCAGTGCCTTCTTTAGCAAAAGAATATTGAACAGTAAAAGAGATAATGTGCACCCCTGTCTGATCCCTGTTTTCACCTCCAAGGAACTGGTTATTTGGAGTTATGAAGCACCGTACAAGAAGCGTTATTGTATAATGATAATTTTCTTGGGCATTCCTGCTTCCATTAATGTTTTACAAATAGCTGAGTATAATATGTTATCCAACGCTCTTTGGAAGTCTATGAAAACTAGGTAAAGTGGTGAGTTTCATTCAATAGACTGTTCAACAATGATTCTGATGGTATTGATGTTATCTATGCAGGAGTAATGAGATCCGAAACCTACTAAATTTACCTAGTATTAAATGACATTTTGAATGTTTTTAAGTGTGGCTCAACTATGTTAAATTTCGCCAAAGTATTCACAAGAACGTCGTGATCATTTTAAATTTATTCCCGCAACTGAAATTTTATTCGCTTTAATCGTTTTAAATTTATAAAAAAAAGTCTCCAAATACATAAAAAAAAGGGATGTCACAAGATAAATTACTCTTATCCTGACGGATCAATATAGACAAACAGGAAAAAAACGATTTAGTAAATTAAAACGTAGTAAGATTAAAAGCTATACAAAAGTAGAATAACACGACAAAACCGAACAGAGATTAGTCCGCAATGATGAGCCCTCGGGGACATCATTAATTTGCGATAGTCTTTGTTATCTTAACTCTTCACGGCTGTTTTTATTGCCTAGGGTGCGTATACGCATCTTTAGATAATGTTCCGGTTACGCGGTCAACATAACCATCGATTGCAGGACTGACTGATTTAAACTTAATTGACTGGTAATTCTTATGTTTATTGGACATCAGCGATTTCGGAGACAGAGTGCTGCAGTCGGACCGTTGCGCTAGCAATTTGCAATACGTTCGAGAAATTCATAAAAATTGTGTTTGTTCTTACAAAAGTTTAGTATTTCCTTTAAATTTTAAAGGAAATCTTTCAGAAACTTGTGAACTATTATTGACTTTGTACTGTACTGTACTGATTTTTAAGGAAAAAACACTAAATACGAAGCTGCTTTTATGCTAGGGACGCTATACGACAACAAGGTAGCGCAGCTATTTGAGAAAAAAAATTTTTGCACTGGAACTCTAACCAATTAGACCCTTCCCAGGATAATAACTAAAAATCGATAACTGGGGAGGAGAAGAGAAGACTTTTTCCAAAAAAGAATCTTCAATCAAAAGAAAACCTGTTTCTGAGAAAGCGTTATTTTCTACATGTAAAGTGTCAGGATGGGGGGCTATATGCCCTCCTAGATGTGTTTTTATAATGATTATCGTGGAGTTAGTGTTAATTCTAGATTGGAAAATTAGGTCTAATAAGATCATAAAATTTCAAAAGGTTATACACGATCTTCTAGGTAAACTACCAGAAATAACACTACTCAACAGTTACTACCACTACACCAAACATTTTTTGCACTCGACGTGCGTTTCGCTAACCAAGTTAGCAGCATCAGGAGCGGTGATTGACTAACTTGACTGACTGGTGTAGTGTCGTTGTGACAAAGATTTCAAAATTTTACAGTAATACCAGAAATAACACGAAAACGTTTTCATGAAGAATGTCTTTGTTTTTTAAATCTTTGTTCCTAAAACTCTTAATTTTTTTCCTGCATGTTTTAATAGATAAAGGTTCAGACTAGAGATGTAACGGGTACCCAGTCTACTCGACCAAAACGGGATACCCAGTTTGGTTAAATACTTTAATACCCGGCCGGACACCCTGCCAAGTTTTTTGAGTTCAATAAAATCAAATTAAAAGTAACATTTTTTTTTCAAAATATGCATAAGGGAAACATTTTAAAGATAACAATAACAAAAAACCTAAATTATTTATATTAGTATAAAACTTACACATAGAATATTTTAATATTTAAAATCGAGCAAAAGTAAATTGTGATGTAGGTGTGTTAGTATTTCACCATTTTCAAACGATAATCCGTTCCTTTTCCGTTTTCATATATCTTTCCAACCTTAGAAAAAATCTTTCAATAAATATTAGAGAAGTTCGTACCGGAAGAAACTCCAGAGCCACCATAAAACGGACTTACTTAAATAAAGACAGAACTCTGTGTCTACCTCCTCTATCTCTGGTTTGACCAATATTAGAAAATAAATTCCAAAATGTTTGCTTCTGTTTCTTATGTGTTCTTGGTACTGTTAAGTTTTTTAAAATACTGAATGGAATACTGTCCGAAGAGTCTGATTTCGATACTGATACCACATCGTCATCGATATTTGCTTGTCTTTTTTAGCCTGCTTTTTGTTGGTGAAATATGCATCTTTAAATTTTGGATCCTGTGAAATTATATAATTTTTATTGGTTAATAATATTTGCGAATTTCAAGTAAATTATCCCGCAGAGATCCCAAACCAAGAAACTTGATTTTCATTAACTATTTATTTAACGGCAAAATTGTTGGAATGATGTGGTAGTTTACTTAAACGGTTGTAAAACTTTCAGTAACGTTTTAATTAAGTCCCACTAATTTGGTGTCCAAGAAAAACGTGAATCATGTTCAGCTCATAGCTCTTTTTTGTTTAGAAAGCCATTCCAATAGATAATTTGTGAAATTTCAGCGTGTTTGTTACATCTTGCACCATTTTCTTTACCTTCATGTTAAAATCTCTCTAGATTTGTTTTAATTTCATTCTGGAAGGAGATGAGTGGTTTAAATGAGTTACAAGCCTTCTTCCGATACTTATAACGTTCAAGACAGATCTTTGCACTTTTAGAGATTAGATTACCACGGACATGTATAAAATATGATTCAGTATTTACTCATAAATAGAGACCGGATTATATGCAACATAAAAATCTTGAAATATGCATAAAAAGGGTCAAAATATTCAATATTAAATAATAATAAAAGTGGTCATTTTTAGTTTTTCCTTTCAAAATCAGCATAAAATTAACAAGTTATCGACGATGTTTAAATTTAATTAACAATTATTTAATATTTTTAAAAATTATTTAACATTTGTATTCTTGTGCACGAAAACAATAAGGTATTGTTCCAAATGTTGGGTAGTAAGATTGGGTCTTCGATCACTTAAAATATTTTTATAAGTGGAAAAAGACCGTTCCACATCCACTGAGGTAGCTGGGCAGTATTTGAATTTAGGTGCTATGTTAGCACTTATTATTTCTGGCAAGAGTTCACCCGTCCCATTAATAAAACTATCACTTTGACACAAAGGTTCAAAGCCTGGGTTATTGCACAAAATGTTTTCAAACTTTTCTTTAACTCTACGCGGGTTATTTGACGGATTTTATTCATTAACTGAATTGATTCGGTCAACGCCAAACCTCGAGTTTCAAGCTTTTTAATGCCGACAGGTATGTGGGAAAAGTGAGTGCTAATCAAAGCTATGTTTTTTTTTTAATATCAGAATCGTTAAGTGCTTCCTTGGATTGACGAACTTCCATAGCCTCTGCACTATCGAAGTCATTTACTATACCTTTGATGGCCTCGAAATATTCATTGTAAAATAGTACAGCTTCAATCCATGTTCCCCATCGAGTTACCACTGGTTCGGGAGGTAAAGGCACATTTGGCAGTTTTTCTTTATAGGCGTTATTGCGAGCAGGTGCCTTAAGAAACACTTTCTTTGCTGATGAAATCAGTTTATTTACATTTTTGCCTTGATCATATAGGTAGCAGCATCTGAGAGAAATATAAACACTCTTTCACCTACAGAAGATTCAGGAAATATTTTTTTTTAATACCCTTATTCACAAATTTGGCGATCGTAGAATGATTTGTCTTGTCAAGTTCTTTGCAGGCCACCAAATAGCAAGAAGAAGGCTCTAATCTTAATGCACCCACAATTGAATTGGCAATATAACGACCACAACTCTAGGTAGTTTCATCAGCTGAAATCAAAATAATGTCATCCTTAAGTTCATTACGTATTTCTTCCAGAACATGTTGGTAAATTGTTGGTATGTAATTTTTACGCAGTGTTGATTCGTCTGGTATTTTTTGAGTCAAGCAATATTTTCGCAGAAAATCTTTGAATGTAGGATTTGTAAGTTTGTGGAGAGGAATATTACTTGCAAGCAATGCTTCACATAAATCCATGCCAAAAGTGATTTTTTTGTTTGCCTATAGAAGTGGAATCACTGCTGTTATAAGTTGTTGTAGTGGGCCTTTTTTTCAATCCTGTGATATGAAGACTTGTCTTGACATGACACTTTTTTTTGCGGGTGGCATGGTACACGTTAAACTTTAACACAAAACGTTAAAAATTGCAAAAAGACTACACTGACATAAGCGCGTCAACAATAATGTTAAAAACTGATATCTTGTTTTAAAATAAAAATTCGTCTTCGAGAAAATTGTTTATTTGATCCACGCTCAAACAAATATTCTTAGAAACTAACTACTTATCACTTAATATCCCGACCAAGAAACAAAGGAATAAAATACCGTCGTAATTTTGGGTATTCCCTTGGCACTATAACCTAATCGATGTTTAGACTATTGCAGGTCTATCCGGCGATAAGATCGGTTTCAGACGGCGACATTAACAATACCCTGAGCAATTCAATTGCCTAGTAATACCGAGGAATATTGTAAATATAGGGAAAATATGCATCATTACTAGATTTTGGGTAAAATATGCAATAATCGGTGAGAATGCTCTAAATATGCAAATGCATATGAAAATATGCAACTGCATATAATCCGGTCTCTACTCATAAGTCTCTTCTAGCTCCACTGTCTCTAATAAATAGGAAGACTTTTGTGTTGTTTTTATACTGTTTTCTTCAACCACCTGATGTTTTCATTGCTCTAATTTCCTTCTAGGCGTCTGATATTAAACGCCAAATGTTTTGCTTCAAAATCTTTAGTTAGTCAATGTGACGTCAAACTTACCAAGTTCTTGTGATTTACGTCAGATATCCACGTATCTGTACCTAATAGTAAATCAGAAATTCGAGCCTTACATTTTTCATATATTTCGGGTATGACGCTTTGGCTAAAAAATGGTCAGCTTGGAAGATTATATTTCGCTTCAAGTAGAGCAAGCAGCCTCTTCAACACTAAAAAAATAAATATTTAGAATTTTTGCTCTTTTATTTTTTAACTAGAAGAAACTTATTTTCAAAAAAAGAAGAACCAGCTTAATATAATATTGCCGGATCTTACCCTGTTTAGCCAGATCCTACCAGGTTTTGCGGGATTTTAAAAAGTACTGCCCATTACATCTCTACTTTATACAGGAAATCCCCCTCTAAACTTCCAAAGATAACGCCAGAGTTGGTCGTTTTAATGATTAATGTAATCGTTTTTGAACCCCTCCCTTCGAAATCTCATCAGTTTTTTTTTTTTTAAATGAGGCACTTCGTATATTCTTATGGCGTATATCTTTTTACTATGGACACAATATACAAACAAATACATATATTATTTTTTTCCTGCGTCTCTATTTAATGTCATAAAAAAAAACTACAGATGGCGTGCTTAAATAGATGACTTAGGAACCAGAATATATTACTTGCTCACTTAAAATTTCTAAAATTAGTAACCATACATATCTTTTTGAGCAATAAAAGCTATATTTACATACTAGTTTTTTAAGTATACTTATACTGCAGACATTGTGATAGACATTAAATATTTATTATTAGTGAAAATTTAGATACATTCATACTACAATATACCAAAAACTATTTAACAAACTATAATACTACTACACTACAGGGTGCCCCATATGCATGGAATAATGCTTCCACAGCATTTATTAATCAGTGTATCAACAAATGTTTAAATAAAATGGAAAGCCCTGTATATTATTTTATTTTTGAGTCCTACTAAAAATTCTAGATTTGATTCCATACGTCTAAATTGAACTGTTTTGAAATTATTATCATTTGAAATTTAAAATTCAAAAAAGACAAAAAAACTATTAATAAATACTCTAGGTTTATTTTTAAAGTAACAATTGCTCAAAATGTCTACCATTAACAGCGAGGCAATGACCCTATCTATCATAAACAGCCTGAATAGACTTTTGCAGAGAATCCTGGCTGATCTGTGCTACTTCATATTGAATTCTTTGTTATAAATCTTCTGTAGTTTCAGGACGATTTGGGTAAACTTTGGTTTTCAAATGACCCCATAAAAAAAATCGAGTGGCGTAAGGTCGGGACTCCTTGCAGGCCATTCTATAGCACCTTTTCTGCCTATCCATCGATTGGAAAAATCGCATCCAAATTTCTACGAACGTTGATTTCATAGTGAGGAGGTGCTCCGTCCTGTTGATACCACAGATTCCTGTTATCCAAATTATTTTTATCAGTAAAAAGACCTGCACAAGTTGGAATAACTTGCTCTTGGAGTAACTGTAAATACTGCTGTCCTGTAAGATTTCCATCAATAAAAAAGGGATCAATGATATGACGTCCACAAATCCCTGCCCACACGTTTATCTTTTATGGTGTTTGAGAATGACTGTCGATTATCCAGTGAGAATTCTCAGTAGACCAGTACCAGCAGTTATGCCTGTTAACTCTTCCTTTAAGACAAAATGTGGCCTCGTCAGAAAAAACAATATTATGAATTAGGTTAGGATTATAATTGATTCGTTCCATCATGACCTCGCAAAATTCAACGAGTCTATCGTAGTCATCTTCAGATAATTCTTGCAATAGAATGGGTTTGTAAGGATGCAATTTTTCTTCATTCAATATACGACTTAAGGTACCTTTCCTTATGGTCTAGACAAAGCTGACGAGTGGCTGTATGAGGATTTTCTGTAATTTCCAATAAAGCATCTAACTTTTTATCATCGCTTGTTTTAACTTTTGGAAGTCTAGATTTAGAACAATCCTTAACGTGACCTGATTGTCTAAATCGTTTTAATATGTTGCTAATTGTTTCTCGATTCGGATATTCTGCGTTAAAAAGATCACACACCTCTTGTTGCGTTCTTCTACGGCCTCCGTAATTCTTTCAGTTTCTGTTAAATATATCATTATGACTTATACTCAAATTGCAGTTTCACAAAATGCAGCAATAAACGTTTTCGTCAATAAATCATTTTCTGACGAGTTAAGTCGTTACCTGACAGTAAATGTTTGACACAAGCCAGCTTAAAAAACATTTTTTTAGTTTAGTCTTCTTAGTTTCAAATATTTTTTGAAAATCCTAAACATTTTTGGTCATTTGTAAACAAGTTAAGAAACTCTCATGACCTACCCAACTGTTTGTTTTATTATGACCAGAATATAGCGGATTTGTTTGCTGAATTTTTTTCTAATATTTACTCAAATAATAATGTTAAAATTCTGAACTTACCTACTGATGAGAGGCTTGATTTTTCAATTTGTGATATTAGCCTAAGTGAAGTATTTGAAAAAATCTCTCGTTTACCTAAGAAATTATCTTATGGCCCTGATAAGTTACCAGAGTTTCTAATAAGAAACCTTAAATATAGTATCACTCTTCCTTTATGTTTATTATTTAATAAGTCCCTAGCCGAGGGTGAGCTTCCAAGAATATGGAAATCAAGTTACATTATACCAGTGTTTAAATCTGGAGGGAGAGAGTATATAGAAAATTACAGGAGTATCTCAAGGCCCCCCCTAAGATACTAGACAGCCTTATCTGTGACGAGTTGAGTTGGGCATGTAGGGGAATTCTTGATGTGAGGCAACATGGATTCATCAGGGGACGATCAACTACCACAAATCTAGTTTCCTATGAATTGGACTTGTTAGAAGCCTTTGAGTGTAGCTATCAGGTGGACTCTATATACACTGATTTCTCGAAGGCCTTTGACAGGGTCAATCTTGAAATACTGTTGACAAAACTTAAGTCTCTGGGCATTGGTGAGAAATCTTTGAAGTCGTTTCGGAGTATGCTGATGGATCGTGTGCAATTTGCAAAAATTGGTAATTGCCAATCTCAGTATATAGGAGTAACTTCTGGGGTACCTCAAGGTGGACACTGTGCTCCACTTTTATTTAATTTATTTTTGCTTGATCTGATAACTTGCTTATCGGACTGTGATTGCTGATGACTTGAAAATCTTTCGTATAATTAAGTCCCAGGATGACTCTGATACACTGCAAAAAAATCTGGCCTCCTTTGTAAACTGGGCTAAATTAAATGACCTTTCTCTGAATATCAATAAATGTTACTCTATAAAAAACAATTCCTATACTATTGAGCATCATGAACTTCAATCTGTGAATTCAATAAAGAATTTGGGGGTTGTCCTTGACAGTCAATTCTCATTCAGGGAACACTATAACCTTGTTGAGGGGGAAAGCTTCTCAAATGTTGGGTTTTATTATTGGCACCTGTAGAGATATGTCATTACCGGCACTTAAATTATTATACTGCTTTCTTGTCAGAAGTCACCTAGAATATGCCCCAACAGTTTGGTCTCCATTCTATAACTGTCATAAAGTACAACTTGAGAGAGTACAAAAGAAATTTATAAAATACTGTTCATTTAAGTTAGGTATGCATAATGATCTAGCAGGAGTGGCAGCAACACTAAATCTCCAATCTTTGGAGTCCAGGAGAGATCGGAGGGATCTGAGTTTTATATACAAATTGATAAATGGTATTATGGATTGCCCCTCACTTATTAACAGCATCAACTTGAAGATTCCCTCTAGGACTCTTAGAAAACATGAGCTCTTTCATATATCTTACTCCCGTACAAATTATAATATGCACTCTCCAATCTCGCGCACTCTAACTTATTTAAATTCTCATCCAGATATTGATCCTTTTGTGGACTCACTCAGTAAATTCTTAAATCGGCTGTGATGATTGTTATTTTTCTGTATGTGATTATTTATAATTGCCTTATTGTGATTTTATCGAGAACTTATCGTGACTTTTTTTTGTTGTTGTCCTGTCCATCTTTTACCTGTATTGTGTAATTTAAAAAAATTTATTGTAAAATAATGGGGTTTCCCGTATATTGTTTAAATAATATATATATATATATATATATATTATATATATATATATATATATATATATATATATATATTATAGAGGGCTTTCCATTTAAAACAATTTTAGATGGCGTAATTTCTTCGAACTGACAGTTCAAAACATTTTATTGTCAACGTCAGCATGTGCGCCGTATAACACCCTATAACTTTTATTTAGACATTTTTTCTGATATACTGATTAATAAATGCTGTGGAATCATTATTCCATACATATGGGGTACCCTGTATATGTACAGCCTTAAAATTATTATTAAGTTACGCAATATTAATTTTCGTTCACCCTGTAACATAAAGTCAATCAATTAAAGTCAATCGTAATTTAGAAAACACTCTGTGTGTGTGCGTTGTAAAATAAACTGTGAATCAACAGAAAATTATTATTTTAAAAATATATTACACGTCAAAAAAAAGAGAAAAAAAAACATGATACATCGTCACCTGATGATTAGATTAATCAGTCACTTTATTTTTTTGATTTTACATGTAGCTTTTAGGAAACACCAAGGTCCTAGGTAAACATGATGCGATCACCATGTACATACATCATTATAATGAAAAAAGGATGCGTCGTCGAATTTCAAAAAGTCGGAATCGTTTAAGATTTTGTTTTACTTTCTTTTTTAATAGTGCCGTATTTGATTAACACCATTTTAATTAATAAAGTTACGCTTTGGTGCAGGTGTAAGCCGGCGAAAGAAGGAATGTAATAGATAAGAAAAGAAAATAATATTCTGGTTTCGTAAAGATGCTAAAAGTATATGCTAAAACATTTTCTGACGCCCATAATAAATATAATTTGTTGCACGCTGTAAATACTAAGTACAATAACCCGGTAAAAAAGTGAAATTATTAAAAGACGAAATAATTTTTAGTAGTAAGATACAACTTATATCTTTGGCTGATGTTAACTGAATATTAAAAGCATACCAGCCCTCTGCCAAAAGCCGTGAAATTACAAGCCACAGGCTGGTGAAGGGATTTTAAGCAACGATGGAATTCGCAGTCAGAACTGCTAAATTAACGGCTAGACTGCTCCACATGGATGAGGGATATTGCCAGCCTTTTGGGCCTCAATTCTTTACTCGTTGGAAATGAAGTTCTCCCCCAGATTCCCTATTATTGAAAGGATAATATTTGAAAAAATTTCAGTGAAATTAAAGTAAATAACGCCACAGCTAGGAGTCTATTTTTTTAAGTTACCTACCTCGCTATGAAGGAAAAACTGGCAGAGCTTAAAAAAATATATTTTTCTACGTAACTACCGTCTACACTAATATACTTGTTAAAGTGTTTCTCGAATTGTTTCACTGCATCCAAAGAAAAGCTTTTGTTTGCGCCTACACAGGCGTTCAACTCAATAACCAATGAAAATTTTCTTTCCTTAAGGTCTTACTTCAAATGTTTAAACTAAAAGAAATCGCAAGACGCTAAATCAGGTCTATAAAGTGGACGTTGTTATCGCACAACAGGAAAGTTTTGGTTCTCCATCAATTCGAACGTCAGATTTTTTTTCAACGATATTTCTTCGTCGGCACTTTCCAAAACTATCGTTTCAAATCTTCAGTTCTATAGCACGCACTGAGATCTTTATTTGTCGCTCTGATCGCACAAAATCCTCAGCAATCCTGATGATCTCCTCAATTTCTGCCTCAACCGATCTTCCTGATCTTGAATCATCCTGAATTGAGTTTCGGTCCGATCAAAACCATTTAGACCAAATTTTTCCTGAAAATATGATAAGTCGTCATTACTGCACACCAAACTTCATCACTGCGTAATGCTCCAAATTCTTTCACTCATTTTTCGGATGAAAAAAAGTCGTAAAAATTGGAAAACTCACCGAATTCATACAAAAGAGTCTAGCCGGATAAGGTACTAAAATCGGACCTTAAAACAAATGCAATCTAAGTATATACATCTTGTAGGTATTGTTGAGAAAAGCCTATCCTGAAATTTTCAGACCTCCAACTCACTCCCGTCAGCCATAACCTTAAAATTAGTGTTTTTTTTTTATTTGTCTCCTACCCGTAAGCTTTTGGCCGTTTGATTCGAAATTTGAGGAGGTAGTAGGTAATAATTAGTACTCTAACCTGATTTTTTTTGGCGCGAAATTCAAAAAAAAAATAAAAATCTTGATGGAAAAATTAAAAATTTTGATGGAACAATTCATATATATCAAAATGTATATACCGGGTAGGTTCGAAACTCACAAAATATGTGCATATATATGTTACAAACATGCCTGTCAAATTTCAGAAGGATCGGAGTACCAGCCGCAAAGTTATGCTCCAAATACCAATGAACCAACCTAAAAAACCGCCCTTTTTCGGCTGTGTAAGTATCATTCTCTTTAATTCTATCAAGTTTGTCATTTTCTCAGCTTCAATTGATATGAAAACTGAAATTTGAAGATTTTTTAGGATAACAAATACATAAAATCAACATTTCCCCCATATATACTAAATATAAAATGCATTAAATAAATAAATATACCTAATTTTTTAAGCGTACTACTTTAGTATCTTATCCGGCTAAACCCGTTTGGCAAAGCGCTTAGAATGGTAACAGTAATTTGACAACTAAGAAATTTTCTGGTATTCCGACATTTTCATGGCCAGATAGATAATTTAAAAAACAAAACACTCTCTTTTTGTGCAAATCTACGTACTACTAAAGAAACAAATATATAATTTAGAATTTTGTCCCAGAATTTGATTTTCAACAAATGAGCAGTTGAAACCGAAAAGAAAGAACTATCAATTGAGCCAGAACGCTTTACACTGGCATGGCGGCCTGTGGCTCCGTGATGTAGTACGTGCTTGCGGTGCAGAAGGTTTCGGGTTCAATCTGGGCAGATCGGTATACTTTTATTTAAGTATATATGGCCTAGCTACGTACAAAGGTAGTAGTTGTTTGTAGAAATGCAATAATATCCGTAGCAGCACTATCGCGTTGTCTAAAAGGTCCCGCGAAGTACAAAAATGTATGTTTCGGCGTTCACGGATATTAAGACATTCTCGCCGATATCCTCAAAATATGAAATAGGGTAAAATCCCTATTCAGATAGAGAGGTGAAAGATAAAAAAAAAAAAACACTCTCCAACAATTGTTAATTCTGTACAAAGCCCAAACTAGACCCAACTGCTCCCATGTTTGGGGCTCTGCTCCGAAACATTTATTGGATTCTATTCAGAAGAGTGTTGTTTGCCTGGTTAGAGACCCAAAACTGACTAGCAACCTTGGTTTCTTGGCACATCGAAGTAGGGTTCGCGAGTTGAGAGTATTCTACAAGTATTTTCACGGAAAGGGTTCGATGGATGTAGCCCGCTTAATTCCTCCCAACGAGGTGCATGTGAAAAATACACATCGCGCCAGTACTCCACATTCGCATGAAGTTCAGCTTGTCACCCCTCATACAGCCCTTTTCAAACAGTCTTCTATATGGAGAACCTCATCCCTTTGCCTAGGACTGTGTTTCCCACTGAGTATAATTTACAGCGATTAAAGACCAACGTGAATCGCTTTTTCCGCACACGCCTCGCTCCAATAGCGCTTTAGTATGTGTGCTATGTTAAAAAAAAAACACATAAATAAATGACAAACTACTATGTTTCATTTATTGTTTCTTTTATCACGTGACGATTTATCGAAATTTATAGAGAACAGAAATATATAGAGGATATTATATAAAATTATATATGCATATTTGTTACCAAATTAGATGATTTTAAAATAAGTAAGCTATTATAGACATAAAGTAAAATCCGGTCAGTTAAGAAAAGAATACTTTTCCATGTACAAACGATATGTTATTGCATATAGTGCAACAAATTACTGCTCTAAAATAGACATTAACCCTTTTCCTCTTTAACCATAGAATGTACGCTCGTCCTTCCGGAAGGACGCAACGTCCTGCCGGTAGGACTCAGTTTTATGGGTGAATAGGGGTGTTTTACATCCTTCTGGAATTATGACATGTACTACCAATAGAAAGTTCAGAAAATTTCAAGCTAGCACAAAAAAAAATTTAAAAAAAAATCATTTTAGGATATCTTAAGAGCACTTGAAAATTTTGGATTTTCCTACCTTCCAGGAGTGTGTTGACCTCGCAAAACTCATTTGACGTGCGTCAGCTTCTATGTTTTTAACATATTCCCTCCTTTATCCATGCTTTTTAGGCAGGACGAAAATTTTGATGGATGGCTGTGTACAAAAGTCCTTCCAGAAGGTCTTTCCGGCAGGACTTTGCCCTCTACGTTCTATCATTGACAAAGTAAGTTTAATTACAATTGCACGATACCTTTTTTTACTGGTTTCTTGCAATTTTACTTAATAGAACTATATGTATATTTTTTAATAATATTTTTTTAATAAAAACTGAGTGGTTTTTACTTTAGATGTTTATAGATAAGTCTGCAGGCAAAAATGCCAAAAATGTCTTCCTTAAGCTATTGTCTATTGTAATTTTTAAGGGAGCAAAAAAAATTGTCACTATGAGCTGAGAAAGATGCAGGGTGCTACAAAAAAGTACAGCGAGCTTTTCGAAATTCAAAATTTTTAAATATAATTTAGTTAGGATTAGACTGAGGTGTTGTTTTATTAAATATTGTGCTCCATTTTGTAAAATTTAGGTTTAGTCATTAAGTTATCACTTCTATAGTACAATATCGCATAATAAGCAACAGGAAATTATAGTTATTTCAAATGACATAGATCAGGTTCAGTTTTAGGCCACACGACGAAAAACAAAAGAAATGGAAGAAATGTATATATTTAATGCACAAAATATAATAGTAAACACTCCAAATTATCTAAAATTTTTAAGCCTGCACAAGCGGCGCTCGCTTATTTATTTTTATTATTATTGCAAGCGTAATGTAACCTAAAAAGAGAAAAGGGACATCATCATCACAAGCCTACTACAAACACTGCTGGATAAAGGCCTCACCGTATGTTTCCACTGACGCCTGTCTTGTATACGGGTAGGTACTTAGGTACTTCTCTACGATCCCGGTAGAGAACAGACCTATTTCAGGGAGCTAACGCCCCTGCCCACGTGAGCTCATGAGTTTTTCCCATATCGTGCACCAAGAAAAAATCATCGTGTCCCCTAACCCAAATATATGTATATATATATATATATATATATATATATATATATATATATATATAAAGTAAGAGATCTGGACTGGAATTAAATACTTCGAAAACCAATATAATGATAGTCGACAGACAAAATAACAGAACATACAAATTCTATAATAAAAAAATCAAAAAAGATGAAACCAAAGAACAAAATCAGAACAAATTTCTCCCACTACCTTATACACGCGATTTATCAGAAAAACTAAAAAAAGCATTTTAAAAAAAATATAACATAACTGTTTGTCATAAAACACAAAACAAACTAAGCTCACTATTTACAAACTTAAAAAGCCAGGTACTAACCATGAACCAATCTAACATAGTTTATTCAATATCTTGTACAGATTGCTCAATGCATTATATTGGTATGACGACCCAATTATTACAAAAACAGACTCAGTGGACACAAATATACAAAAAAATACAACAACGGCACTTCGCAAACACAACCTAACTTGATTGGACATGATTTCAACTTTGATGAAACAAAGATTTTAAACAGAGACATCAGTACAATAAAAGAAATGATCGAAATTAAAAAAAAAAAAATGAGAAATTTACAGTCAGTGATACAAGTGATATAAAAGGAATTAGCCATATTTATACAAATTTAATCAGGTAATATCCAAAAAAAGTAATCACAGATCAATAATACAAAATACAATCTATATCGATAAGAATGCCACTATGACATGTGAGTAGTAAATAAAACATGTTAGATTTAAGGTAGGCCCCATGTGATTTTAATTTTTTAAAGATCGAACTAAGAATATATTTAAAAAAATTATTGTGGTGTGAGTTAAATAATTTATATGTGTACTAGTGAAAAAAAATGAAAATGCCCTAAACCAAAGGGGCGAAACGTCATTTTAAGTTTAATTTTGAATACTAAATATTCATAAAATGAACCAAAATTCCAAAAATTGAATATATATATATATATATATATATATATATATATATATATATATATATATATATATATATATATACATATATAGCAGTATTATGTTCTTGGGGTAAGCGGTCTTTGGAGAAGAACTAAAAAGTTTTTGACACCTTTTTAGCTACGCCAAGCTTTCGAAAATATTTCATTTTCTTCATTAGGGCTACAATTATAGTAGATTATCAGTATTTTTGAGATTAAAAGTAAAGAACAACCCTATTTTATATGTAACATTAAAGTACTTACTACTAAGTGGTGTGTTCAAAAATTGTTCTTGGTGGGGGCACTTTATTACACTTATTCGTCAGAAAAAAACAGAAAAAATATGAGAAAAGCTCGACATACTCATCTCTGGGAAATATAATAAACTTTTACTTCATTTTGTTAGTTTGATACGAAGAATTGTGTGGTTGTAAAGTGATTTTAATTTATAAAGGATTTTTTTTCTTATATGTTCTTGTCGATTTTGCTAAGGGCAGTGTGTTTCTATCTCTTAGTTAAGTTGTGGTTAATTTATATTTAAAAGTAGAATGACGTTAACATTTTGTTTGATCTGATGGATGAAAAAATCTAAATAAATTACGAGACACTCTACGCACCAACTCCTATCCAATCCAATTAATAAATAAATTATTATTTAACTCAACCACACCCCCCGTACAACAAAACAACAATCTTACACCGGATATTAGTGCTTTCCTCTCTGAAAACCGAATCAAATGTTATTTTTCATTTCCACACATAAAAGAAATCTCCACCAAAACAACTAAACTTTTCAACAAATTACCTAATTTAAAAATTACTTTTAAACACAAAAAACTATCAACAGTATTTTCACTTGTCTAAAAGACAAAGATGAAATCACAAAAGTTTCAGAAGTAGTTTACAGTATCCCTTGTTCTCAATATGAAAAAATCTATATAGGACAAACATCTAGAGTCCTAAAAGACAGAATCACTTCCCACAAAACTGATTGCAGATTAAAGGAAAACTCTTGTGGGCTTGCCCAGCATAGTAGCCAATTATCACATGAATTTTATTTTGCTGAAACCAAAATCCTATGTAAAGAGAGAAATCTCGGCAGGAGAATCTTTAGGGAGATGGTGGAAATCCACCTTGAACCGAACTCGATCGATAAAAAAACTGACATTGAAGATCTGAGTTTAATTTTCTCCAATCTACTATTAGACTATACAAATAGGCAGTCAAAATGAAAACTCTTACAACATATCTGACATATCTCTTTGATAATAACGGCGCTGATGTTCACTAACCTTTCAACTTTTTAAAACGATTAAACAAAATGTCAACGTCATTCTACTTTCAAATATAAAGTAACCACAACTTAACTAAGAGATAGAAACACACTGCCCTTAGCAAAATCGACAAGAAAACATAACAAAAAAATCCTTTATAAATTAAAATCACTTTACAACCACCCAATTCTTCGTATCAAACTAACAAAATGAAGTAAAAGTTTATTATATTTCCCAGAGATGAATATGTCGAGCTTTTCTCATGTTTTTTTTCTGTTTTTTCTGATAAATAAGTGTAATAAAGTGCCCCCACAAAGAACAATTTTTGAACACACCACTTGACAGTAAGTACTTTAATGTTACATATAAAATAGGGTTGTTCTTTACTTTTAATCTCAAAAATACTGACAATCTACTATAATTGTAGCCCTGATGAAGAAAATGAAATATTTTCGAAAGCTTGGCGTAGCTAAAAAGGTGTCAAAAACTTTTTAGTTCTTTTTCCAAAGACCGCTTACCCCAAGAACATAATACTGCTGTTTAACTAGTCGGTTAAGACTACTCTTCTCCCCTATATATACATATATATATATATATATATATATATATATATATATATATATATATATATATATATATACATATATACATCTTGTTAAAAAATAATATACCTAGAAGATATAACTTGATGATAAAATTTAATTTTTACAATTTGGAGTAGAGTGTGACATAAAAAAAAACCTTTAAAAGCGTATAATTGTTCGTGTCATATCAAATTTCTATAAAAAGCGCCCACTTTTAATTCACCCTGCATAAACCTATTACATGGTAAGTCTTAACAATCGTTTTTTACTATACGTACTACTTTCTTCAAATGCAGGTTAAATCTACTTACTTTTTACTAACATCTTGATCCTAGCAGCACAAATTTTCTTGTTCTGTAGAGATCATTTTCTACATAAATACAACAAAAAAATGGCTACAAAAAAAATCACGCCGTACGAGCTCGTAGATATGACAATAATTTGCTTTAATATATTCATTCACTAGATAATTCTATCGTTCTTTCAGCTGTAGTTGCGAGACGATTTACAATTTTTTCCGGGTCTCGCGCTTCGGCTTGAAGGAACTTTATATATTATAAGTTGGTTTAAAATTAATTTGGAAGAATTCAGTTTTAATCCAACTGTTATACAACTTACATTTTGTGTAAAAAAATATATGTAAAATTAAAGTGTACAACTTTATCTTCTATGTTTTGTAAAATGATAAAATTACTGAATAAAAATTGTGTATTAAAAATTATCGCCTTTTATTTTATATTGGTATTTAGAATAGATAACATATATATATATATATATATATATATATATATATATATATATATATATATATATATATATATATATATATATATATATATGTGTATATATATATATATATATATATATATATATATATATATATATATATATATATATATATATATATATATATACAGGGTCTGCCCCAAAAATAAGTAGAATGATTTTTTCTCGCCGACGCAGACAGCCGAATTTGTGGTGGGAAAGGTAGGGAAAGTCTTGGGAAAGCAACATGACCCGCCTCATTGGCCTGCGGGCCATTAATTGCTACATTTACTACACACATTATATATATATATATATAATATATATATATATATATATATATATACATATATAATGTATGTAGTAAATGTAGTTTGTAGTAATAATAAAAAATGTGTCCAGTGAACCAAATAATTGTAATAAAAAAATAGTATATGTAAAAATAAAATCAAAATAAATGGGACAACAAGGTATCAGCAACTGTTCATCACAACTCCAACCGCAGTAAATGTAGGTTTTTAAAAAATATTTAGTAAAGTTGTAGATACAACACAGTAACGATAAATACTAACCAATAACTTGCTCTCTAGGGTTAAAAAACTTAATAATATAGTAACATATAAATATATATCTATATACTATCAGTACTCCAGTCCATTTTTATATTTGTGCCCAACTCTGGGTAATGAATGATCTACTAATAGCACACTCCACTAATCTCTCAGTTGCTGATAGAAATAGGCCCTTAAAAGAACAATTTAGTTTAAATAATCCAAGTTTAATATAGGCTTAAACCAGGACAGAACCTCAAGTAGTACACAGAAACATTATAATAGTTCTACTCATAAAACTTACGAGTCTAACACTATCCAACCACTTCCAGTATTTTCTGGCGTAGTGACATCAGATGGCTTTTCGGAACGTTTTCTGTCATTTGTGTTGACATGCTCTTTCAATGATATCCAAACCATTTATAAACCGTCCTAATTTAAAGTCTACTGGAACTTTTGAGCCGTTGTGTTCTTTTAAAAATAATGTTTGACCTCGACACAATTCCTTTTCGTCAGTGTTCGCCAAATTAGAAGATTGAAATGCACGCTACTTGTACAGTTATGACCGTAACAAGATGAAAATTATTCAGTTGTCTAATAGGAGACCTAACTACATTTAGAAGGTAGCTCTATCGAGAGGTGGTCCCATCTCTTAAATTTTAAATGAATTAAAATATTACAAAGGAAGTATTGTTTCCAATTTTCAAATTTACATAAAGAAAATATTGTAAAAGGAAAAGTTTTAAGGATTAAGTATATTTAGCTAACCCGACTGGAAAAAGAACGGGAATACACGATTACTTCAAAGCATAAATTTTGCAGGCCTGATCACATACGTGTTTTTAAATGTAGCTGTTTAAATAGCTTTGCGTGAAAAAAAAATTTTCGAAATTGAAATACCTTGTAAAGAAAGGTAAAGGTGCTAAGTAAATTCAAGAAGACTTAAATGTACGGTTTAACTAAGAAACCGCCTAATAAACAGATTTTTTTTCATGATTACACGACGTGTTAATCATAAGCACTTGCAGAGCTAATTCGTGGCTTATATTATATGGCAGGGGTCGGCAACCTATGGCACGCGTGCCATCTCTGACACGCCAAGCAATTTTGAATGGCACGCGTACCTATTCAAAGTTTACACATTAATTCTGTAATCTGAGACATGTTTCAAAATTAAGTAAATAATCGAAGACAGAATTACTTTAACGATACAAACAAAAACGATATATTATATAAGTCACTAGGTATTATTACCAAAAACTACAAAATATATATTTTGTAATTTATAATTTTACTGAATGCATTGGTTTGGCTTTAATTTCGGCAAGTATTAAAGACGGCAAGCTTCAAAATAAGCCTAGGCAAAAACACAAATAAACGTCCTCAATTCAGATCAAAAGAGCCGCTATAAGGCGGTTTTTATTTGACTTGACTTCAATCGTTCCGGCGCGCGCCGCAACTCTTTTTATATTGCCGAAATTTAGTTTTTGTTAGATTTAACTTCTAGGCGGCCCTTTGAATGCAATGGGCGCGTTGTAGATAATAATTTTTGTTCTAAGAAATTTAATAAACGTAATTATTGGAATTTTCTGGAAACATTATTTTTCTATATATAGCAAGTGGCTACACGTTTGGATCATTTAGTATAGAAGTAACATCCGTTCCAGTCAATAGTCGTCGAAAAGTTTAAAAATTAAAATTACGTTGCGTTATGGCTGCGAAGAAACAGAAGGTAGACGTTCGATCATTTCAAACTTCATGGACAACAGATTACGGTTTTGTACAGCAAACGATCGGGCCATTTGTGTCCTATGTCGGGAAAGCGTAGTTTTCCGGACATCTAGTGTTCAACGACATTTCCAGATAAAACATGAATCGTCATTTAAAGATAACGCTGATAAAAGGGAGGCAATACAAAGAGCAAGTAAACAATACGAGAAACAGTCAACATTCTTTAGCAAAGTTTTCCAAGGAAAAAATCAGGTAACTGAATGCAGTTTCAAAATTGCACAATCGTTGGCACAAAAGGGTAGGCCGTTCACTGACGGAGAATTTATGAAGCAAACGTTTTTGAGTACTGGCGAGATTTTATTCGACGACTTGCCCAATAAGGATACCATATTGGCCAGGATTAGGGATATACCGGCATCGGCGCGGATCATCGAGAGACGAATTACCGAAATGACACAAAATGTCCAAAAACAGCAGAGAGACGCTATCAAACGAGTTTTGTATTTAGTGTAGCATTGGATGAAAGTGTCGATATTAATGACATTACCCGTCTGGCAATCGTTGCGCGATACTTCGATGATGGCAGTGTGTATGAAGAGCTGATTTGTCTGCTCCCATTGCAGGGAACTACAAGAGGAGAGGATATATTTTCAGAATTTGTTAAACATTTTGAAAAGCGGAACATTGATTTAAATAAAATTTTTTGCGTAACGACAGATGGCGCTCCTGCTATGATTGGGAGACATAAAGGATTTGTTTCCTTTCTTATTGAACGCATGGGTCGATCAGTTTTGAATTTTCATTGCATAATTCCACCACCACCAAGAGAGTTTGTGCGCTAAAATCTCCGTTAGAAGTTGAAAATCCGTGATGGATAGGGTGGTTAAAATAGTTAACTACATTGTCGGTCGTTCTTCACTGATCCATAGACAATTTAAGGCGTTTCTGCAGGAATTAGAAAGTGCATATTCAGATATACCATTGCACAATAATGTGCGCTGGCTCAGCCGTGGTAAAGTGTTCTCTAGATTTGTGCAATGTCTGGGCGAAATTAAATCGTTCTTGTTGGAAAAAAATCAAGTGGATGCTTATCCTGAACTAGAAGATGAGAACTGGATCTGTATATTAATCTTTCTTACTGATATTACAAACCATCTCAGTGAACTCAACTTAAAGTTACAAGGTTCAGGCAAAACAGTTTTGGATTTATACGAATCCTGGAAATCATTCAAATTAAAAATAGATTTATTTATCAGCGATATTACTACAAACACATATAAATATTTTCCAAATTTAAAAACTTATATATCCTGTGTCGACGATAGTGCACTAAAGACAAAATCACAGTAAACACACTATACAGTAGCGAAACTCAAGGATAATCGCATAGGAAAATCAGGTTCGTTTTCAGAAGGTCACGTGGCAATCCGCCATGTTAAAAGTGGACCAGCGCGAGATTTGAAATACAAATAAAGTTGTGCAAAGTTTTATCATTCAAAATCATAGATATAGAAATGTTTGAAAATTTTTGATTTGTTATTTAATACAGCATGAGTAATATAAAAGTTAATGCAGCATGAGTAATATAAAAAAAAACAAATGAATACATGTGAAAAACTTGATAGGAAGGTATTTGATGGAATTCTTCGTATTCAACTTCAGTTTTTAATAACCTTATCCAAAAGTCTATCAAAGTTAAACGTCACTGTTTGAGGTTAAAGTTTTATTTACATCATTTTTCAAGTAAATTTGTGATTAGATGTTTTTTAAGGACTAAATTAATTTAATTTTAATTGTCATTACTAAGATGTCAACATCTTCTAAAATAAGAGCATTTTTTCTAAGCAGTGTTTTGTGGTTTGGTGTGATAGATCTCTCTTTAATTAAAAAACACTGTATCTACTTTTTTGGTACTTATTTTTTCTTAAGCTACAAAACTATATTGTGTAACTTCGAGAAAGGTTAATATAATATTATTAATGAATTGTGAACGTATATGTATAGACCTCTATTTTCTATGTGAATGATTCTTAGAGGTTCTATACCATTTTGTGTTCTGTTATCTGTATTGCTTTTTGATAATGTAATTAATGCTTACTTTTATTTACAATGAATTAATATTTAGATCAAAGAGTCAATACAGTAATTTCGTAATTATAGTTACATACAATACTTGGTTATGACCAAGCTGACTTGTCAATTACAACTATATTGGGAATGTCGAATCTTTGGCACAATGACACTACTCAGTATATATCATCATTACACCAAACACTTTATTTTTGCACTCGACGCGCGTTTCGCTAACCATATTAGCTTCATTAGGAGAAATGATTGACTCATATATACTGAGTATTATCAATTACAGTTTAAAAGAAAAATAACTGTATTTAATTTATAATATAGGTATAGAACAATAGAAATAAGTTCTTTATAGGAGGAATATTATTAACAGGTAACTAAATCTTCAAAATTTTAATAGTAACCATAATTACCATCAAAATGGACTTCGATTAGGTGTACTGTCCATTTAACGAACTTATTTTCAAAATATTTTACTCTCTGACACACATCGTCTGACAAAATCATATTACAAAAATATCTTTGGAATCACATTAAAATTTTTCTTATTTTAATAGCATATTTGATTCAATAATCCATTTATATCAGTTTTTTCAATAATCCCATTCCCCAGTGGTTTTGTGATCTCAACACGACACTTAATATTTAAACTTTCAAACCCAGCTTATAAGAAAATAAAATATACTGTCTAAAATTTGAAAATAATAAATATGTTGTTATAGGTTCTGTATCTCTTACAATATATTCACAGAAACTTTTGAAAGATTGGCATGAAAAAGGAGCAATGTAATTTATAGAGAAAAATAGAAAAAAAAAGTCACTTTCAGAGTATTAATTGTACTTGCAATTAAACAGTGTTGAATTTATCAGGTTTATTATTAGAAAAGCTGTGTCAAACAATTAATTCAGATGGTTATTGAAAACTAGAAGCCTCTTGAGAATACATCTTTTAGAAAAAAATAATATGTTTTATTTATAATTTATCAAATATAAATAGTTTTAAATAACTGAATACTAGTTTACACAAAAATAAATCTTTCTAAAAACCAGAATTTGGAGGATTATTTATTAATCATAAAAAAATTACACAGGCACACAAAAAAAGTTTTTCACTACCGAACAGATCGCTATACCTATATGTATTTTTAGGCGCCGAAACCGAATTTGAGGTCAGAATCGAGCAATCACGTCAGGATTTTTAAATAACCAGCCGAACTAAGTTTAGAAACAAATTTGAAGCTTTATTGACCAAATCACTCTACAAATATGAACGTTTTATTAAATCAATCAAGGTTCCCTGGAAGGCCGTCTCTTGAGCAAATATGCCTAAACAAAATGTACATTAGTAATGATAATATTGTTTCAATGCATATTGTATTTTTTCAAAAATGCATTTAAGATAGTGAAAAGTTGTCTTGTGAAAGCAAGCAATAGAGATTTAATAAAATAATCAACAACTCCAACAACTTTAATCGCATACCATGATTTCTATTAAATCATTGTTTCAACTAAAAACAGAGAAACTGCAAAAAAAAATCATTAATGCAGCAACTTAAACTTTGACGGATAATACTGTTGATGATTACATGTGATGTAAATAAGGCATAATTAAATTTAGTTATGATTTAGAATAATAATCTTAGCGCACCCTGATTGAGTTAGAAATGTCTTATTTGCAAATTTTAGAGCATAAAAAAGTGTGACTCGAGCAAATAATTTGCGAAAATAATTATATGGAATATTGCAATTCTCAACGGCACAACAATAAGCTCCTTTCCCCATGATTATATAAATTGTTTCTCAACGTTTTCGATTCTCTTCACTTACAAACGTTTTTAATTCTTTTTTTCTACAAACCTTCTTTTCCTTCTGTCTTTATATTCATATAAACTGCAGTTACATCGAGAAACGATGGACAATACATTTTCAAAGACACATTCCAAGATCGGATGTAAACACTGAGCGGCCATTTTGAAAAAGGACCCGTCGACGCACGCGCCCTCAAAATCTGGTCACCAAATTGGAGCTCAGTTTCGCTACTGTAGTTTGTTTACTGTGACAAAATTCTTAAATATATGACTAATTTAAAAGAGGAGTTTATCGAGAGGGGTCAGGATTTTGATAAACATGGTCCTATGTTCGCTTTTTTAATCAAACCAGATTTAATGGATTTTTCCAGCAGTTGCTTTGACATATCTCTTTTCTCATGGATGGACATTAATGATTTTGATCTTCAATACATTGAATTTAAAAGCTCCGAGTTATGGAACACGAAGTTTGTAGAATTAAGAAGGGTATTAGAAGGTGACTGCCAGAACCATTCAAACGAGATACTCAGTTGTTGAATGAGTTTAGCAGAGAAATTTATTTGTCTTAAGAAAGTAGCGTTTGCCATGCTTACAGCTTTCGGATCATCCTATATCCGTGAACAACTTTTTTCCCATATGAGAGTGATTTTAAACCCGTACCGAAGCTGGCTGACAACAGACAACTCGGAAGCATGTGTGACACTGTAAATAACCAGACATGAACCGGATATAAGAAAACTCTCTAAAGAACTTCAAGCACAGGGTTCACACTAGGTCCTAGGACTAGTATAATAAAATTATTTGTTAAATGTAAAATTTTTTTTGTAATTAAACCTTGTAACATTCATTTTTTCCTAGATTTTAAGAGTATGTAATGTTACTGATTTTTCGCTTTATATTGTACTTCTTTTCATCTTTGTATCGAGCAGTGTATTTCAGCAGAATTTTCTAGCCGCGCAGTGCGGGTTTCCGACCGAATCTATCGAATTCGTAGTACGCCGCGATTGGTGAAATGTTTGTTTCCCGGAAGTCGGGCCATTTTAGAGACACAGTTCTCACGGCTTATTTAAGGGTCCGGAGAACGCAGTTCTAGGCTTAGTACCATCAAGCCGCCGAGAGGGCTTATTTCCACCGAGCCGCAGTAGAGGCTTATTTCCATCGAGCCGCCGAGAAGGCTTATTCTCATCAAGCCGCAGCCAGGCTTTGCCCATCAAGCCGCAGTAGAGGCTTCTGGCAATATTTACGAGAGCCAAGTTAAGCACGAGTTTTTTTTAACGTAAAGCCGTAGTGGGCTTTGTGTGTTTTTTCTACATGGAGTAGCCGAAGTAGGCTCTTCTCATCGTGAAGTCATACTGAAAATAAGTGATGGAATGTGTGAAATCGGTTTTGTGTTCCATTGAAGGCCTAGAAGCCCGTAGGAAAACCGTAAGTCACCAGAACATACATCAGTAGATCTATTTCCCGCAAATAAGTGTTTTAACATCAATTTGAACTGATAAATCGTGAAGTGAATATCACGACTCTTTGATTTCGGGTGTAGTAAAGTTTTGGAAGTAAAATGTCTGATTTAGGAACTCTACTCTTAATAACTACTTTTTAGGCTAGAATTTTTGTAATTCTTAAAACTGCAAGGGTTGGAACTTTTATTTTAAAATCATGAATAAATTTTCTTTTTGTTGATTAAAGCTAGTGTTTCACTGTGCATCTTTCTTTTCAGGATAAGAAGGGTTGTACTAGACTAATTATTTTATTAATATCTGTATAACACTTCAGTGTTTTTCATTTTTTTAGCTGAAGTTAGATCCTTTCTATTTTAAAATGAATGGTGCCCAAAAAAAAATAGTACAACTAAAGTTTTTAACCATAAAAAAATAATTCCAAAAAGACGTACAACAATTATCTCTTACCCATATTTCTCTACCAAGGAAAACTGAGCTAGTGTTTGTTTAATTTCTTTAGTTCTTTTAAAATCTTTATTCACTCAATTCATTCTCAGAAATTAAAAAAGGGGCTGCAAGAAAATTGCGCTCAAGCGTGGGACAAACAACTTTTCACAGGGTACAAAAAATGACGTCACAAAGTGCGGGCAAGTTAACACGTTACAACCTTCTAAAAGCAATATTTTAAGTTAATTTAAGTTAATTTTTGTTAATTTTAGTTGTAGTAAGTACCTATGTCGGCACGCAAAATGTATGGATGAAAACTGGCACCCCTTAGTTAAAAGGTTGCCGACCCCTGTTATATGGGTACAGTGACATACAGTGTGTCAAGTAAAAACGTGTCCGCAATAATTCATTTTTGGTAGATGCGATTCTAGCGATTTTGGTTTCAGCATCAACTCAATATGCAAACAGTCTAATAACGTTGCCTAATAAGAGGCAGTCTTTATTTTACCATTTTTCAAATAGTGACTCATGATGATACCCTGTAAATTCCAAAAAAGAGTTGCCATTACTTTTCTTGCAAATAAAACTGTTTCGGCTTTTCCGATATATTTTATGATTCGCTAACCCACTATTTTCACTGCCATTTTGTCTTTAGATTATAACAATGGAACCACGTTTTATCTTCAGTCACAAAACGACACCAAAAGTCCTTCAGATCACGTTGCAACTTTTCCAGACACGATTTTGAAATATTCTTCCTCGTGCCTCGTTAATAAACGAGGCACCCATGGTGCACTCAGCTTTTTCATTTTTAGAACTTAATATAGGATGTTATGTACCCGTTCATATCGGATGTATACTATCTCAGCTATCTCACAAAGCTTAATGCGACGATCTTCCATTACAATAGAACGATTTTTACCACTTCTTCAGAAGAAACTTCACCACGAACGTGAAAAACTACCGTTCCATACTGCCGTACATGCTAAAAAAATATAAATCTGCATTTACACGGTCAGCGTAAATCCACCGTTAGGTTCTTCCGACCATAAACTACTTTCGACATCGAGTATTCTACCAATCAGTGACAGAGAGGCGCCCAAACCGCGCAAGATTTGGCACTACAAATCTGCTAAATGGGAAGATCTCAAGGAATATTTTCGAACTTTCCCTTGGTTGGAGGTTTGTTTTCGATCCGACGACCCATCTGACTGCGCCAGGGAGGTTTCCGATGTTATTTTGGCCGGTATGGATGCTTACATCCCTTTTTCGAAGAAATGCCCTTCCAACGGCAAGCCTTGGTTTGACTTAAAATGCAAAGAAGCTGTTGCTTCTAAACATCTTGCATACCGACAGTGGCGTGAAGATCCTAACACCATAAATCGTAACATCTTTGTTCGTGTCAGGAACAGATGCAAAGAAATTATCGACGAAACCAAGGAGGTACACAATCAACGGATTAGAAACAAACTTCTCGCTTGTCCCGGCAATTCCAGGTCCTTTTGGTCAGTCGCTAAGGCAGTTGGTCAGAATTTCACCAAATCCACCATACCACCACTCACACGGCCAGATTGCAACGACACCTGTTGAGAAAGCGAACTTTGTTGGCTGAACTCTTTGCTTCACATTCTACTGTCGATTTCCAAGGAAAAACACCACCTACTATTCCCATAGTGCAGTCAAGGATGCCCGATATTGTCTTCAGACAGCGTATCATAAAACGTATTTTGATGAAGCTAGACACCAAAAAGGCTTCAGGCGCTGACGGAATACCTGCCATAGTTCTCAAGAACGGTGCGAGGGAACTAACACCAGTTTTCTGTAGACTTTTCAACCTATCCTACAGAAAGGGAATGTTTCCTTCCTGCTGGAAATGTGCCACAGTTCAGCCGATACCTAAAAAAGGCAAGAAGACCTTGCCAAATAACTACCGACCAATCGCACTACTCTCAATAATATCGAAAGTCATGGAAAAGGCTATCAATCAGCATCTTCTAAAATATCTTGAAGGATCGATCTTCTGACTTACGTAACACATGTTTGGAACAACGCAATTGAACACTTTGGAGAATCTCGAGCGGTTGCTCTTGACATATCCAAAGCATTTGACCGTGTTTGGCACGATGGGCTGTTGGCTAAGCTACGTTCTTATGGTATGTCTGAAAAGTTCTGTTTGTGGCTTTCATGTTTCCTCAGAGAGCGTTCTTTACGAGTGGCAGTTGACGGATTTCTTTCTAACACCTTCACTATCAACGCCGGTGTGCCCCAAGGTTCCATACTGTCTCCTACTCTCTTCCTCATTTATATTAACGATCTGCTGGAAAAGACCGAGAATCCAATCTACAGCTTTGCAGATGACAGTACACTTATCTCTTCATTCACTTTGAACGCTCGGACATCGACTACTCAGACGAATATCCGCAGACAGCAGGAAGTCATTCGTCTTAACAAAGACCTGGAAGAAATTCTATCTTGGGGTGACAGTAACCAAGTGGAATTTAACGCTACAAAAACCCAGGCGGCAGTTTTTTCTAAAAAAGTTAACGTTTCAGAACCCGATAGTTATGTCGGGGCACTCCATCCCTCTAACATCGTCACTCAATCTGTTAGGCGTTAATTTGGGAGCAAATATGTCCTGGCATGAACATGTTGCAGGCATAGCAAGAAGAGCTTCTCAAAAGTTGGGAATATTGTTTCGAACCAGAAAGCTTTACACTCCACAACAACTGTTAATTCTTTACAAAGCTCAAATTCGACCAACTATGGAATACTGCTCCCATGTTTGGAGCTCCGCTCCCAAACATACACTACATTTGTTGGATTCTATCCAGAGAAGAGCTGTTCGTCTGATTGGACACCCGGAACTGACCGACGGCCTTGATTCGCTGGAACATCGAAGAACGGTTGGCGACTTGAGCCTATTCTACAAGTACTTTCATGGAAAGTGTTCGAAAGATGTGGCCCGTTTAATTCCTCCCAGAGCGGTGCATATTAGAAGTACACGTCGCGCTAATGTTTCACATCCGTATGAGGTTCAGCTTGTTACTCCTCGTACAACGCTTTTCAAGCAGTCTTTTATATGGAGAACATCATACCTTTGGAATGGTTTACCCAGGACTGTGTTTCCCACCGAGTACAATCTACAGCGATTCAAGAACAACGTGAATCGCTTTCTCCGCACACGTGTCGCTCCTGTAGCGCTTTAGGGACTTCCCTGTAGCACGTGTGCTAGACCCATAAAAAAAAAAAAGAAAAAAAAAAAATTACGAAGCGCATTGTTTTTTTCTTACCCATTTAAATAGTTTAAACGATTTTAATAACACTCCTTATGCCTTTCTACCCCTTTAGGGGTGTAAGGCCCGTGGAGTTGAGTTATTCTATATTTGTCTTTTCCATATCTCCTTCCACCTCTTTTTATCCTGTGTGGCTCATCTTACGTGTTCCCACTTTATTCCTCTTCTGGCCACTACCTCTCAAACATCCCCCAACCATGCCCTTCTAGATCGACCTCTTGTTCTTTTCTTGCTCACTTTGGCTTCAAACACTTGTCTACCTATTCTTTGTTCAGGCATCCTTTCGATGTGACCATACCATCTTAGTTGTGCTTCCTCAAACCTATCCACCATTGATTTCAGGTTCAAATCCTTTCTGAGTTGTATATTCCCTGTATTAATCTCTTCTGTTTGTGTGTCCCTGTCCATCCTTGTTTTGTCCTCTATTTTCCTTAAGAATCTCATTTCTGTAGCCGTTATCTTTCTTTTGTGTCTTTCTGTCATTGTCTATGTTTCTCCTCCATATAAAAATATTGGTGTTGCAACCTTCTCGATACTTGGGCTTTAATATTTTTTGGTATCTCTTTCTTTCTTAGGAATGTATTCTTTATACTATTAAATAATCTTCCTCCTATTATTATTCTCTCCTTGATTTCCTCTTCCATCCTTCCATCCTCCGTTATAGTTGATCCTAAATATTTAAACTTCTCCACTTGGTCCAGCCTTTCCTCTCCTATCTTTATGTCATGTTGTCGTTTTTGTTTTCCTATTATCATAGTCTTTGTCTTTTCTTTATTAATTTTCATGTTTATTTTTTCCATTGCTTCTTTATATATCCGTATGTTCTTATTAAGCGTTTCCTAGCGTAGTTCTGATATTTCTATCTTTTTCATCTTCCAATAGCCTATCTGGTATGGCCTTACCCTTTTCTTCTTTGCTTCTTTTATTGCTTTATCCAGACCTATTGAGAAAAGCATGGGGCTCAGGATGCATTCCTGTCTAAGGCCCATAGTTGTTTCAAATATATCAGATCTGTCTTGTATTGTTCTTTTATAATTTGTTAATTCTTTGTATAAACTCTGTACGCCTTTTATTAATATTTCTGGTATTTCGATTTTTCTCAATGTTTCCCATATGTCTTCTCTTTGAATCTTGTCGAAAGCTTTTTGTAGGTCTATAAAACCCAAGTGAATTTCCCTATCTTCTATTACTTTTTCACATAACTGCCTCACTATAAATATTGCATCATTTACCCCTCTACCCGGCCGAAAGCCAAATATATGCTCAAGTTTCTTTCTTAGTCTTTTTTCTAGTATCCTATTATATACTTTTGACACAGTGCTAGTTAGGGTTATCCCTCTGTAGTTATTACAATCTTTAGTGTCACCTGATGATGATGCCTGTTCTCCAGTCCGTGGGTACATTGTTCTTCATTACGTTGTTCATTATATTTTTCAGTTCTTCTATTGCTACCTCAGAGAGCGCTTTCCTCATTTCTACTGTGATCTTATCATGTCCGGGCGCCTTCCTAATTTTAATTTACCGATTGCCTCTTATTTCTTCTGTATTAATCTCTTCTGTTTGTGTGAGTTCCATATCTTGTTCTGGTATAATGTTTCTATGTTGATTTTTATATGCTATGTCACTCCCATCCAATAGTTCTTTATAATATTCCCTTCATCTTTCCATAATTTTGTCTTCTTCTTATATGACATTTCCTTCTTTGTCTTTTATATTTGTCATTGTTTCTACCTTTTTCCTTCTCATATTCTTAATCATACCGAAAAATAGCTTCTGATTATCTTTATAGGCAGTTTTCTATTCGCTCTCCAAATTGTTTCCACGATTTTCTCTTTTCTTCCTGTATTATTCTTTCATTTGTTGTCTATATTCCTTATAATCGGTTGGACCTTTTTTTTTGAAAAACCAAGAATCTGATAAGTCATATTTAATCAGGCATGGTACTCAGATATTTCTCATGCTTTGCTCTGCCTACATTGTAATATTTGAATAAAAAAGGTAGGAAAAGGAGGAGAAGTAAACCTCAACTCAAAGACTTAGGCACACCCTTTACCCTTTTTAACGGAATAAAAGAGTTATAAATTATATCGGAAATAAACAACCCTCTTTGAAAATAAACCACAACAATTCGGTGACCTTACACACAATAACTTCGAAAAACAACCCTTGTTTTCTTTCTTTTTTTCCCATTGTTAAATTGAAAATTGGAGTTTTCCATTTAGATTTGTCACCTTGTCACCGGGATTTAATACTAATCGTTGAAATAAAAAAAGCAAACAAAAAATGATTTACAGGATGGTTAGAAAAAGTGTTATAAAATATAGCTTGGCTTTTTGTAATGTTAAATTCTCCTTGATTACCGTCATAACACGATTTTCTTTCAGGTCTTGTGATAAGTTATTTAACTTTCTGCTGTATGTAGATATTTACATGGGCAGCTGGGCTTCGCGTGTTTACGTTAAATGAAGAAACCAGTGTGCAGCCATTAGCAAGATATAGATATGAGGCCCAGCAAAGGCTTCGCTTGTTTACGTCTAAACGCGATCCAATATTAACAGTGGACTCAAGGAAGGGTGACTAGTAATGACGAGTTACGATTTCAATGGTTCACCGACTTTTGCTATATTATTACAAGTTTTTATTTAATGACGTAAGATTACATTGGTCGACAAAAAAATACTTTCCGAAAAAATACTGGGACATGAGTGACATATTCCTATGTATTTTGACCCGCTGAACGTGAATTTGAGGTTCATTTTGCTCCATCACATTAGGATTTTTTTCTAACCTTAAAAAAAAACATCTAAAATACTTTTTAATGGTAAAATAGAGGCTCAATGCATATATTCCGATATATTTTGGGATGCTGAGTTCTAAATCAACGTAAAAATTGCACTCTGTGATCAGTAGTCCTTTCTATCTCAAAAAGTACCTAAAGAATGAACAACGACCCTAAATGATTAAAGAACTGTTCAAAATCACCTCAGGGTGGTTTCTTGGATTAAAAATTCTTATTTGGGGGCTTTTCGTATGGCTGATTGAGGTTAGAATATTGAAATTTTTAAATCAAAGATGGCGTATACAAAATGACAGAAGCAAATGTTATAAAATAAGGTACGAACTGTACGAATGGAATATGTTTTTTGGACTAACATATATATATATATATATATATATATATATATATATATATATATATATATATATATGATATATGTATATATGTATATATGTATATTTGTATATATGTATACATGTATGTATGTAAAGGGCGTTTTTTACAGAGGTATAAAACTTTAAGTTGGCAACACTTTTTTAACTGGCGGCCATTTTGTCAGCTGTCAAGTGATTTATGTTTAGTTTGGTTTGGCATTTCAACATGAATAGACTGACGCCTGAACAACGCTTCCAAATTGTGCAAATTTATTTTGAAAATCATGGTTCTGTTCGAAATACGTATCGCGCACTACGTCCATTTTACGGTCAACATAATCGTCCATCAGAGCAATTAATTCGATTAACTATGGAACGTTTTCGCACCACGTTTACTCTAAATGATAATACGCATCCACAGAGACGTCGTACAGTGTGTACAGAAGAAGTCATTGCTGCTGTAGAGCGTAGCGTAGAGGAAGACCCGAATCAGTCTATCCGCCATCGTGCACAGGAATTGGATATGTGTCCATCCACTTTATGGAAGATTTTGCGGAAAGATCTTGGTTTGCGTGCTTACAAAATCCAACTCGTGCAACAATTGAAGCCACACGATCACCTAGCAAGGCGTAGATTCGGTGAATGGGCCCAAAACAAGATTGCCGTTGATCCCGATTTTCATAAGCGAATTTTGTTTAGCGATGAAGCTCACTTTCGTTTGAATGGATACGTCAATAAACAAAATTGCCGTATTTGGAGTGATGATAATCCTCAAGTGTATGTTGAGACACCGTTACATCCAGAAAAACTGACTGTTTGGTGTGCTTTATGGGCTGGTGGAATCATTGGTCCGTACTTCTTTAAAAACGATGCTGGTCAGAACGTTACAGTCAATGGTGACCGCTATAGAGCCATGATTACTGACTTTTTCGTTCATCAATTGAACAACCATGATGTGCAGGAGCTGTGGTTTCAACGAGACGGCGCAACATGTCACACAGCTCGTGCCACAATTGATTTATTGAAGGAAACGTTTGGTAACCGCATAGTTTCACGTTTCGGACCCGTGAATTGGCCTCCAAGATCGTGTGATTTAACGCCGCTAGACTATTTTCTGTGGGGATATGTGAAGTCGCTAGTCTACGCCGATAAGCCCGAAACGATTGACCACTTGGAGGACAACATTCGCCGCGTTATTGCCGATATACGGCCACAAATGTTGGAAAAAGTCATCGAAAATTGGACCTCCAGATTAGACTACGTCCGAGCCAGCCGTGGCGGTCATATGCCAGAAATCATATTTAAATTATAATGCCAGAAGATTATCTTTCGAATAAAGTAAATTTCATGTCAATTTAAAAAATTCATCTTTGTTTTATTCCATTTCAAAGTTCTATACCTCTATAAAAAAACACCCTTAATATATGTATGTATATATGTATGTATATATGTATGTATATATGTATGTATATATGTATGTATATTTGTATGTATATATGTATGTATATATGTATGTATATATATATATATATATATATATATATATATATATATATATATATATATATATATATATATATATGTATATATGTCCAAGACATTTTTGTTTGTCGAGACACTTCCTCGGTTATGTGGTCTTTAGTTGTTGTGATTTTCTGTCCTAACTATATATAATGCTCTATCTTTTCTAGAAGTTGGCCGTTGTTGTCTATTCTTTTTGGTGTCTAAGTTTCCATCAGATTGTAAAAAGGAGTCGGGTGTAGAGCCTCCTGGTGGTGCACCCTGAACAGCGTAAATACATGGACCAAATGAACTCGCACTTGTTGGCGAATAGACAATTCTTAGGATCTCCTGGTCACTGAATTATCGCAATAGCTCATCAAGATATTAATGCAAATGGACCTTCTCAGGAACAACTGACTAGACGACTTGGAGCCTGTCTAAGAATTTGCCAATTAAGTAATATTGTAATGTTTTCTGCCATCATCATCCATCAGCCTTCCTCATCCACTGCTGGATATGGGCCTCCTCTAAGAACTTCCACTGATCTTTGTCCTGAGCGGTGTTAAGCCAATTTCCTGCCACTTTTTTGATTTCATCGGTCCCTCTTGTTGGTGGTCTACCTCTGTCAATTTTATCTTTTCTGGGTCTCCCTTCTATCAGTTTTCAACACCATCGGTTATCATCTCTTGGCGAACCCATTTCCATTTAGACGGCGTAATTTTTTGGATAATATCTATTACTTTTGCTTCTTTGATTGTGTTAGCCGATACTTGTTGGAAATTCATAATAAAATTATATAAAAACAACACTATGTTTTAATTTCCAATATATTTAAAGTCACTTGATAATTGTTTCACCATACAATGGCTTCTTCAGAAGTAAATAAGAAAGAAAAATATTTGGGAGTAATCCTGGTTATATAGTGCTTAAAATTATCCTTAATTACCTAAGATTATGCTAATCATTTTATTATATTATTTACAGACAGAATTATTTTAAGAATGCAAATCTGTGGTACTATTTTCATAAAGATTAAGTAAGGGTGAATGGTTTAAGTCTACCTGTTCGTTTAATAATTGATTGGAGTTTTTCCATTTGTTAATTTCAAGATATTCAAGCAAATTTGATTTTTTAGATTTATTTTCTACATGTAGGATTTTTAATGTATCATCAAAATTATGGGATTCGTTTATTATATGGGTTGCGTAATGTGAATTGTTCCTATTTTTTAAATAACTATGTTTATGTTCTTTAATGCGAGTTTCAAAAGATCTACCAGTTTGTCTTACGTAGGTTTTAGTACAAGATCCACAATTTAATAAATAAACTCCTGATTTTAAGGATTTCTTAGATTTGGTTTTGTTATTCAAAATTATACTCCCTAAGGAATTACTGGTTTTGAATGCTATTTTATTGTTCCTTTTTATTAAATGTTTGGAAATTGTTCTAGTTATTTTCACTGTGCATGTGAGTGTACTAAATTTTCCTTTTTTGACATTAATTGTGGGATAAATTAGAGAGATTGCTTGTTTAAAGGTTTTTAATTATTCAAGATAGTATCTATAATGTTAGGGTCATATCCATTATTAATTGCTATTTGTTTGATTATGTTGAATTCTTTGTTAAAATTAGTTTTAGTCATAGGGATATGTAACAATCTATGTATGAAAGAGTTAAAAGCTGCCATTTTGTGAGTATAAGGGTGGGATGAAGACAGTCATACACAATAGTTCAACACACGACAATGTATCTCATGGGTTTCGTTACCTTTGCAAATTTCTAATTCATGACCCAAATATTTGTAATTTTGGCCGGGCTCCATCTTACTTTCGTTAAATTTCATATCACTGTTCGTAACTAGATTAGTCATAAACTTGGTTTTCTGAAAGTTAATATTTAGACCAATACTTGATGATGTTATTTCCAATTCGGTAAGCATTTGTTGGGCATTACCTAGATCGTCGGCTATTATGACAATATTATCAGCAAATCGCAGGTGATTTATGTATTCGTCATCGATGTTTATTTCCTTTTCCGTCCCAGTTAAGTTCCTTAAAAACATATTTTAACACCACAGTTTAGAAGAGATCGTATCAACTTGTCTGATTTCACGTTCTACTTAGTATTTACTTGTGGAATCATGGAATCTTATACTCGCTGTTGCGTTATTATAAATCAATTTAATTAACTGAGTATATCTGTAGTCTATTCTCATTTGCTGCAGGACAGACAGTATCGTCGACAACTCCACGGTGTCAAAAGGTTTTTTAAAATCCACAAATACTAATACGAGTGTTATATTCTAGATTTCTGTATAAGGATTTTGATCTAAATGACGGTTAGCACCGTATCCGCTTCTAAAGACAGCCTGTTTGCGTCGTTGATAAAAACCTAGTTTTCGCTATAGGCGTTTTGTTACAATTTTGGTGAACCATTTATACAAATGACAGAGTATCGATCTATAATTTTCAAGGTCGGTTATGTCTCCTTTTTTATGAATGCGGACCGTCACTGCGTTATTCTATTTTATTACGATTATGCTATTTTCCAAGCAGAGATTAAAAAGAAAAACTACTACCCTCAACAAGCCTTTGCCATCCATTTTTACAGCTTTAATTACGATCCGATCTTCTCCGGGAGCTTTGTTATTTTTCATTTCTCTAAGCTGCAATTCTGTCAAGTACGGAAAATTCTGGATCGTACCACGTAGTACGTACATATGTATGGAATTGATTATCTCTTTTTTTTTTCAAGACTATTAAAAAGAGAAAATATTAATAACTATATAATAAAAGACTGTTTTTAGTCAATTTCCACTGGTTTATTTAAATTGGGATGACGCGTTTCGCTGTCGATGCAGCTTCTTCAGATCTACATTTTACACTGTCAAGTTAGGTTTAATGTTTACAATTTTATATAATTCCTTAATTATAATATTACACCAAATTAAATTACATTGATAGTATTGGAAAATCCACAGACATGGAATTAGCAGAATAAATTCAATAATGGTGAATTGTTTAAATCTACCTGGTCGTTGAGTAAAGTACCTGTAGTCCTTAATCGATTTATTTGCATTGTCTCTAAAAGGTTGAGTTTTAAACCTTTAGGTTGGGTATCTAAAATTTTGAAATTCTTGTTAAACGTGTGATTTTTTGTTAAAACATGATTAGCATATGTTGAATTAGACTTTCTATGGATGAAACTTTTTTCGTGTTCTGTAATTCTTTGTATAAATGTACGTCCAGTTTGTCCTATGTATGTTTTAGGACATGGCCCACATGTTAATTGATATACCCCTGATTTATTATCTTTATTGATTTGCGGTTTGTAGTTTTTGAGGTATTTCCCTATAGTATTGTTTATCTTGTAAGCTATGTTGATATTTTTTTGATTTAAAAATTTTTCTGTTGGTTTGCCGAAATAGGTTAAACATTTAAATGTGGTTTTTCTGCCCTTAAAACATGGGTATATTTCTGAGATTGTCCCGTTTCTAAGTGTTTTCCTAAAGATGTTATTGATTAAGGTAACTGAATAACCGTTGTTAACGGCTACTTGTTATATGTAGTTTAATTCTTTAGTCCTCTGATAAGGATATATTAGTTAGTTTATGTATAAAGCTATGATAAGCCGCGAGTTTATGATGGTTAGGGTGGTGAGAACTATTGTGAATTGTGGTATCTGTATGACAAGGTTTGTGATATATTGCAAAATAAGAATATAACAATACCAGATAAGTCTAAATTAGTTTCTTTCGATGTCAAAAACTTATTTCCAAGTGCTCCCCCCAGAAGAAATAATAATTTTAACACAGAACCTATTAACAAAAAACAAAGTAAATTAAGTTATAAAAATGGACATAATTAACTTATTAAGAACTTGCCTAAGACAAAATTATTTTTCATTTAACAATAAATTCTACAATAGTAAGGAAGGGTTAATTATGGGGAGTCCATTAAGTCCATTACTTGCCGAAATTTTTTTTGTGATATATTGCAAATTCATGTTTTTTCATGGTTTTACTGATTGTTAAGTCTAGGAAATTGATTTTCGCTTCGACTTCTTCTTCCATTGTAAAAGTGATATTTCTATGTAAAGAATTAATGTACTGTAAAAAGTGAGTCAATTGTCTCTCCGTACCTGTAAAGCATACAATTATATCGTCTACGTATCTATACCAGTATAGACAATTATTACTATTGTTATTATGGTTGTTAAATATCATTGTTTCAATACTGTCCATTAAAACTTTTTCATTTACTTTGTTTTTAGTGTTCCGTACGGAACACTTATAAGATCACTTCAGTGTCTGTCTGCCTGTCTGTCACACCCGATTTTCTCCAAAACTATTTGACATAGAAAGTTGAAATTTGGTAATAATACAGGAATTGATGGCCTCATCAGAGACATGTAGTTTTGAGAGTTAAATTTGGACTTAAGGGGTTAGTTTTGGGGGGTGAAATCGGAAGTGAAAAAAAAATTTTTTTTACTAGGTCAGCGAGTGTGGTGTCAAATGAAAGCTTGTGAAAACACGAGTAAAAAATGTATTTATAATGTAATACTTGCGCGCACTTTTCTTTGTATTATTTCTAAAAAATTACGAAAAATCGCTGTCCCGCGCCTTATCTCGAAAAGTACTGATCAAAAAACTTTGAAAAAATACTGGAATATTCTCCACGGGGTGTAGATTGAACGAAAATTATCACGAGTGCATTACCTTTAATAATTTTTCTGGTATTTAAAAAAAAAAAAAAATTTCAAGGTCATCAGATTTCAGTAAAGTTTGGAAACAAACTTTGTTGAAAACTCATTTGGGGGTGTGTTTTGTGAAGTCACTGATTAGTTTTATACATCTGTAACAAAATTTTTTATTTTAAAAGCAATCAACTTACGGAACACTAATTGCGCAAGTTCAACTTGCACTTGACCGGTTTTTTTTGTTAATAGGTTCTGTGTTAAAATTATTGTTTCTTCTGGGGGAACACTTGGAAATAAGTTCGTATTGTTATATTCTTATTTTGCAATATATCACAAACCTTGTCATACAGATACCACAATTCACAATAGTTCTCACCACCCTAACCATCATAAACTCGCGGCTTATCATAGCTTTATACATGGACTTACTAATATTCCCTTATCAGAGGACAATTTTACTGAAGAATTAAACTACATAAAACAAGTAGCCGTTAACAACGGTTATTCGGTTACTTTAATCGATAACATCGTTAGGAAAGAAACTGACAAACAAGGCAATCTCAGAAATATACCCACGTTTTAAGGACAGAAAAACCACATTTAAAAGCTTAACCTATTTCGGCAAACCAACAGAAAAATTGGGAAAATTTTTTTTAAAACAAAAAATATCAACATAGCTTTCAAGACTAACAATACTATAGGGAAATATCTCAAAAACTACAAACCACAAATCAAGAAAGACAATAAATCAGGGGTTTATCAATTAACATGTGGACCATGTCCTAAAACATACATAGGATAAACTGGACGTACATTTATACAAAGAATTACAGAACATGAAAAAAGTTTCATCCATAGAAAGTCTAAATCAACACATGCTAATCATCTTTTAACAGAAAATCACACGTTTAACTAGAATGTCAAAATTTTACATACCCAACAAAAAGGTTTAAAACTAAACCTTTTAGAGACAATACAAATAAATCGATTAAGGACTACAGGTACTTTACTCAACGCCCAGGTGGATTTAAACAATTCACCATTATTGAATTTATTCTCCTAATTCTATGTATGTGTGGGTTATAAACATTAAACCTAACTTGACAGTGTAAAATGTAGATCTGAAGAAGCTGCATCGACAGCTAAACGTGTCATCTCAATTTAAATAAACCAGTGGAAATTGACTAAAAACTGTCTTTATTAAATATTTATAATGAATTCCCATCAAGTAGAAGCTACAATCATCCGGAATATTGATCACAATAAGGAAAAGTTTATAATAAAAACAAGTAAATACATCTTATAATATATTTATATAATAAATATTACATTTAAGAATAAAATAAAACTTTTTTTTTGGTAAAGACGAAATCACAACCAAAATGGGGAATGGCCACATTTACAAAACAATACCTGTCTAAGAACGTATTATAGCCGTGTTACAACTGTCTATGTTAAAGACGGGACACTACTGATCATAAAATCAGTACTTAAATGAAACATAAAAATCAAAATTCGTGCAAGTAGTGAAACTGGCACCTATTTGTGGTATCGAGTACCAAAATGCGCACCCATTTTAGTAGAAAAAAACGATAAATCTATAATAAAATCCGTACATTTGACAACACTGCAAGTTAAACAAAGACTTCTATAGTTGTTTCTCCAAAAACTTCATTATTTAAAATAGTCACATAAATTGCAGGCTTTCATCTTTATGAGTTCGACAGCCAATATGACTTCACAATGTGTCTTCTCTAACTTAGACCTATGAGAGTTGTTTGATAAGTATGGTAAATATTTACAAAATGGCAGGAAATTTTGTTCAGCGCGTCATGACTATTGGTTAGCGTGATTCTTGAAAAGGTTGTGTTCAAAGTTTCAAACAAATGCAACCCGCAGTTGCTTGTTGGCAGCTATCGTAATTGATTGCTGTTACACGTTTTGTAAAAATGGATAAAGTAGATAAAATTCGTAATGGAACATTGTCGCATTAAGCTTCGTGAGGTCAAGACTGCACTATGGAATTTGTTTTTGCGGTTCTTCCTCCTCAGCAAAGAATGTTTTTGTCGCGCAGAAGCCGGCCATGAGAGCTATGCTGGGTGTTTCTCTCCGGGCACATCATGCAGATCACAGTTTGCGCGATTGGGGCTTCTGACGCTTGCTGGAATTTTTGATATACGAGTTGAGTAAATATATTTAAATACATCAAATTATTTGCAACATGCTAATATGCACAGTTACCGAACTCGGGGCTGAGACAGTCTTTATGTGCCGTTGAGTCGGTTGACCATCGGTAAGAACTCTCCACAGAACTTGGGACCTGCTGTATTCAACCGGCTTCGCGGGCATGTTGGGACAGATCATGGTCTTTTGAACTTTAAAAGAAATCTTAAGCGTTTTTTAATCAATAGAGAATTCTATAGTTTGGATGAGTTTTGGAATATCTAATCATCGTTAGAAATTGTATAGAGATCGTTTGGGTTATACTCTATTAATGTTATCTGTATTATTTGTATTCGTGTTGGAAAAATAAAAGTAAGTGTGGTGTGAATGTTGTTGGTGTAAGGCCTGTGGCTGATATAATGAGGGGGACAATGATGACTTTTTCTTGTTTCCATAGCCTTTTTATTTTCGTTGCAGTATTTGGAAATTTTTTCTGTGTATTTCGTTTATATGTTTGTGTCGTTGGGGACAACTATGTCAATTAGATAGGTGACTTTTTCTTTTTTGCACTGAAAAGTAATATCGGGTCTATTGGCGGAGACTGTTTTATCTGTATGGATACTGATGTCCCAGTAGAGTTTGTAATCTTTATTTTCAAGTACGGATGTTGGTGTGTATTTGTAGTAGGGATCTGTGTTTTTTCTATGAGCTTGTATGTTGTGGCTAGTGCTTGATGAACTACTTTTGCCGCTGAGTCATGTCTGGCTGCATATTCCGTTCCGGCTAATATTTTACATCCGCTTGTTATGTGTTCGATCGTTTCTTTCTGCTGGTGGCATTTTCTGCATCTGTCTTCTGTAATAGTTGGGTCTTTGATGATATGCTTTTGGTAGTTTCTGGTTAATATGACTTTATCCTGGATGGCAAGTAAGAAGCCTTCTGTTTCCGGGAATAGCTGCCCATCCCGTAACCAGGTGTATGATTGTTTTTTATTTACGTGGTCTTGTTCTATGAGGTATCTGTGTTTTTCCGTGGAGGGTTTTTTCTGACCACGTTTTCATCTTTTGCTGTTGTAATTGGGTGTGACTGTGTGTATCTGCTGGGTGGTCTACCCGGGATAAGTCGAGTGGGGTATAGTTTTTGTCTGCTTTGACTGTTGCTGTGTGGAGGCTGGTTTGCTTGGTGTGAAAGAATTTCCTAAGTGCTTGTATTTGTTTTGTGTGTAATGATCTGATGTATATAATTCCTCTTCCTCCTGCCTTCCTCTCGATGGTAAGTCTTTCTTTGCATGCGTTGGGGTGTAATTTCCTGTATTTGGTGAATTGAGATCGAATAAGGATGTGAATATTTTCTATGTCTGTGACCATTTGATGATACCAAATGAATATGTGAGTATAGGTATAGCGAACGTGTTGATGGCTTTAGTGAGATTCTTAGAGTCGAGTTTTGTTTGTAAAAGTTTCGTCAGTCTGTTTTTGAATTCGGTTCTGAGCTCTGTTTTGATGTGAGTGTGGTTGAGTTTGGTGCTTTGTTGGAAGCCTAGATATTTGTATGTTTCTATGTCGAACATGTTATCGAGTGTTTCATTGTTGATGGTTTCTGTTTCATTGTGGTACGTCCATTGGCCTTTGTTGATGTGGAGCACTTTGCATTTACTTATACCAAATTCCATATTGACATCTAAGGTGAATATTTCTGTGATTTTGAGGAGTTCTTTCAGCTGTGTTTTTGTGGCAGCGTAGAGTTTTATGTCATCCATATAGAGGAGGGGGTTTATTTTATGTTGATTCACTTTTTGGTGTCTGATATTGAAGCCATGCTCTGTTCCGTTTAGTATATTTGAGAGTGGATTGAGACAGAGGCAAAACCATAGAGCGCTGAGCGAGTCTCCCTGAAATATACCCCGTCTGATGTACAGGCTCTTCTGTTTGGATGCGTTCGGTTTGTGTTTCTAGGCGTATTTTGGTTTTCTATGTTTTCATAATTTGCGCTAGAAATTGCCTGAAGTGTTGGTTGATTTTATAGATTTCTAGGGCTCTGATTAACCAGCTGTGGGGTATGGAGTCGAAGGCTTTTTTATAGTCTATGTAACCGATGTGAAGGTTTCTGTGTTCTTTTCCGGTTTGTCCCATAATCATGCTATCGATGATCAGCTGCTCTTTGCAGCTCTTATTATTATTATTATTATTATTATTGCTGAGATGGTAGGTATCTCATATAACTGGGTACATAATATTTCGCATGAATTTCTAAAAATGAAACTGGCTGCCGACCAAAAACGCACCAGGAAGGACATCTTAAAATAGTGTTGGGAAAAATTGCAGCATAATCTGAAGGACTTATGGCGTCGTTTTGCGACTGTGGGCGAAACGTGGATCCAACATTATACCCCCGAGACAAAATAGCGATTTGGCGAAGGTGCAAGTGAGCCGACAAAAAGAAAAACCGTTTTATAAGCAAGAAAAGTGATAGTAACTGTTTTTTGAGACAACTAGGACAATACGCTTGCCCACGCGTCGGCAGTTTCAATGGCAAAAGTGTACGACCTGGGCTTCAAAAGAGCCCCACCCACCCTATTCCCCAGATTTTACACCAAGTTACTCTTTTTTGTCTCCTAACCTCAAAAATTGGCATGGGCGGAAGTAATTTTCCTCGAATGAAGAGGTTATCTGTGCTGTAAACGAATATTCTGCATAAACATTTTTTTCTGAGGGAATAAAATGATGGGAACCTCGCTGAACCAAATGAACTGAGCTCAATGGAGATTATGTTGAGAAATAAATTTTTTGTTTTTGCAAAAATATGTTATTTACTTTGTTTTTTACAAGACTTTTCAATTCACTCTCGTATTATGGCAAAAAATATAACTTTTTCCAAAATTTAGGTAGCGCAAAATAGCGGCGCTACCTTTCCAAGGGGATGAAAAGCTAAAGCATCACTGGAATAAATATGTGGAGCGTAGCAATGAAAAGTAAAGCCACAGATTAAAAAAAAAAATGTCATTACTTTTTTTTACCATACTTATCGAACGACACAAGATCATCTAAGAACAAACCTTTCAAAGTGTTCAGTTTTTTAAGGTCATCAAGTAACACTTTCTTAAATGTAAAACACTCTATACAATTATAAAACTTCTGAAACATTCTTTCCGATAAAAAGTTTTACATATGATGTAGACTTTTTTTGCAAACGCTCTATGTTTACGCTTGTTTTAGAGTGCGTCTTTATTTTGAGCAAAAAAAAGGAACTATACCAAGAAGGAAACGAACTTATTATAAAAAAAAAAACATTAGGCTTAACTGCGACTAGTTCTGGTAAAAAATCTAAATTTTTAAAATATGTCATTTATGTATCTAAAATTAAAAACCTCTTATTCTAATATGCTTGTCGTCAGTTAAATCAAAAATAACTTAATTCTGTTCCGCATATCATTAATTCATTATATGTTTCACCATGATTAGTTGAAAATATTTTAAAAAATAACACACACAAAATTTTCGGATTCATGAACTACCAAAACCCTGAAAAGGGCGTATGTTAACACGATATTTTCGTTAGTAATTAGAAGAGACCACCATATTACAACACTGTACCCGAAAAGGCGCAGAAAATATGTTTATAGCAATCAAAAATTGCATTTGTTCGATTCTATTCAGATAAATTTGAGTTTTTTTCTTTCAAAAGAGCAGGCAGGTTTACGCACAGGATATGGAACAAACGACCATCTGCTTACAGTTAAAGTCCTCATCAAAAAATGTACAGAACATAATAAAACTCTGATGCTCATATTCGTGAACATCGAAAAGGCTTTTGATTCTGTAAACCAGCAGAGACGCTTGGAAGCGCTTGCTAAATGTCCTATTGATCGTCGGTACTCCAGTGTAATTAAATACATATATGAAAATGCCAACGCTAACGTCAAAACACAAACTAACCAATCCACCAGCAAATGTCAAATCGAAAGGGGAGTGCGCCAGGGTAATACACTTCTAGAAAGTATGCTACAATCAATAAATTGGGAAAAAATGGGGCTTAACATTGACGATGAAAAGTTAAATAATTTTTGTTTTGCCGACGACACTGTCTTAATAACAGACAATATGCAAGAAGCACAAACTGTGCTGTACATGCTTTAAGAAGCTTCAGGATGGGTTGGTTTAAAAATCAATCTCTCCAAGACTTAGTTTACGACAGATCTTGTATTAAACGACACTATAAAACGGAATAACGTAGAGATCGAGTAAGTACACCGATATAAATATCTGTCCTCATGAAGTTCGCATAGGACGAGGCAACCAAACACATAAAATTCAGCGGAGAATAGGTCTCTCCTGGACGGCATATGGCAAACTGGGCTATATATTTAAATCTAATCTTCGACTATGTTTAAAAAGAAAAGTTTTTGACAGATGCGTACTACCCATTCTTACGTACAGAGATGATATTCTCACATTGACGAAGAAAAATATCAACAAAATATGTGTCATGCATAGAAAAATGGAGAGGTCAATGTTAAGCGTTACTCTCAGAGATCACATTCCAAATCACATTATTAGGAAAATAACGGAGGTACAAGACGTAGTCAAATTCAGTCTACATCTTAAATGGAATTGGGCTGGACATGTTGCTAGGTTTAAGGATGAACGATGAACAAAAAAAACTTATAGAGTGGTGATCAAGATTCGCCTATCGTAGAGGTATATCACCAAGTCGGTGGTCTGATGATTTGAAGAGAGTAGCTGGAAACTGGGTACAAGTGGCCCAGAACCAGAAAAAGGTGGCAAGATATCGAACAACGATTGGCAATTTGAACTTATTCTACAAGTATTTTCATGGAAAATATTCAAACATGGATGCAGCCCGCTTCACATCAACACGAAGTTCAGCTTGTCACTACTTGTACAACCCTTTTCAAGTAATCATTTATGTGGAGAACCTCATCCCTTCGGAATGATTTAACCAGAAATGTGTTTCCCACCGACTACAATTTACAGCGATTCAAGACCAATATGAATCGCTTTTTTTCGCACATGCGTGCATGAATTCGTCCATTTCTGGTTGCTATAGACAACTTCTTGGAGCGCTTTTGTTTACGGTGTTGGCAAATTGTTACCATGAATTACAAACGGAAATAATACAATGTAACCCCTTACTACCTTTTCAACTTTTTATATACTTGGCAGTACATAATAATGATTAAAATTTGGTAATTATCTGTACCAGAAACAGACAGAATAATTCTTGAATGATATTGGAATAATAAAAAATTTATCACTCCTTCCCCTGAAGCGATATACCTCAAAAACTACAGGTTACATTCTTACTACCAGGTATTATTCTACAAGTATTTTCATGGAAAATGTTCAAACATGGATGCAGCCCGCTTCACATCAGCACGAAGTTCAGCTTGTCACTACTTGTACAACCCTTTTCAAGTAATCATTTATGTGGAGAAACTCCTCCCCTTCGGAATGATTTAACCAGAAATATGTTTCCCACCGACTACAATTTACAGCGATTCAAGACCAATATGAATCGCTTTTTTCGCACATGCGTGCATGAATTCGTCTATTTCTGGTTGCTATAGACAACTTCTTGGAGCGCTTTTGTTTACGGTGTTGGCAAATTGTTACCATGAATTACAAACGAAAATAATACAATGTAACCCCTTACTACCTTTTCAACTTTTTTATATACTTGGCAGTACATAATAATGATTAAAATTTGGTAATTATCTGTACCAGAAACAGACAGAATAATTCTTGAATGATATTGGAATAATAAAAAATTTATCACTCCTTCCCCTGAAGCGATATACCTCAAAAACTACAGGTTACATTCTTACTACCAGGTATTATTCTACAAGTATTTTCATGGAAAATGTTCAAACATGGATGCAGCCCGCTTCACATCAGCACGAAGTTCAGCTTGTCACTACTTGTACAACCCTTTTCAAGCAATCATTTATGTGGAGAAACTCCTCCCCTTCGGAATGATTTAACCAGAAATATGTTTCCCACCGACTACAATTTACAGCGATTCAAGACCAGTGTAAATCGCTTTTTTCGCACATGTGTGCATGAATTCGTCCATTTCTGGTTGCTATAGACAACTTCTTGGAGCGCTTTTGTTTACGGTGTTGGCAAATGGTGTTACCATGAATTACAAACGGAAATAATACGATGCAACCCCTTACCACCTTCTCAACTTTTTATATACAGTCCCTGGCCAAATTATTAGACGCACTGTATTTTTTTTAGTAATTTTATGTTTCTTAAGAGTTTTTATGCAATAATGGTATATTTAAACTACAATATTATTGATTTTTATTTAAAAGAATTGTTGTAGACTACATATTTGTACTTATTTTTAACATATGGCAACACTATGTTGACAAAGTGATACATGAACGTAAACAAGTACAAACCTGTATCAGTCGCGATCGGAATCGAGTCAGGTACGGACGTGTTTCTGTGGCTTTATGGACTGTGATTGTTTGTTTAACAGTTTTATACTACTCAGTTATTAGTTTGTTTTGTATGCAGTATTTTAAAAAAGTAATTGGACTATTTTCATTATGGGTAGAAAAGGCGATCTTTCACCACGTAAAAAAGCTGAAGTGAAGGCCCTTGTGATTGCGAAAACATTTACAAACCGAGAAATATCACGAAGATTGGAGGTTTCTGAAGCTAGTGTACGACGTATAAAAAAGAAAATTGAGTCAGGGAAGGAATTAAGCCCGAAAAGAAAGAAAAGATGCGGTAGAAAACCAATTTTCACTCCACGGTCAGAGAGATGTTTGAAGAAAATTTGTGTAGAAAACAGATTTGCTACCACAAAGGTAATAAAATCACAACTCCAGGATGCTAGCGTAAATGCTTCTGAGCGCACTGTTCGAAGAAAATTGAAAGAATTAGATTTTAAGGCCTGTCGCCCCGCCAGGAAGCACAAGTTAACAGCTGCAATGAAAGCAAAGCGCCTGAAGTGGGCCAAACAATGGCAAGACAAAGATGTGGACTTCTGGAGATCGGTAAGATACAGCAATTTAATCAATAATTGATACATTATTATCATTTTCAGTTAATTAAAGCAAATAAACATGGAAGTTTATATATTTTTCCTATTTTTGACAGGTCTGCTTCAGTGACGAAAGCACATTCGAAATTTTGCAGAATAAAGCTCAGTATGTGCGTCGTCGTCATGGAGAAAAGTTTCATCCTGATTGTGTCGTCCCGACGGTTAAACATCCCACCAAAGTGATGGGGGGAAGGGTCAGTCATCAGCGGCAACGGCACTGGACGTCTGTACGTCGTCAAAGGAATAATGAGGCAAGATCAGTACAAAGAAGTATTACAAAATCGGTTGATTCCGCAGCTCAGAGAATGGTTTCCAAATGGGGAACCATTCGCTTTCATGCAAGATGGAGCTCCCTGCCACACTGCTCGGTCTGTTAAAGCTTTTTTGGCAGAAAAAAAATATCCCTCTGTTGGATTGGCCGGGTAATAGCCCTGATATGAACCCCGTGGGAGCTGATGAAAAGAGAAGTGGCTAAATATGTGATTACCAACAAAACCCAGCTCCTAGAAAAGATTATTCATGTGTGGAATCATCATCCTCAAATGCAGGAGACAGTACAATCTTGCATTGATAGCATGCCGCGCAGAATTAAAGCTTTGATAGCGGCTAAAGGTGGCTCAACTAAATATTGACTTTTACTAACATTAATTTCACTTTTCTTTAAAACTTAATAAACTTATGCTTTTCTAAATTAATGCTGTTTTATTTATGTCAAATAAATAAGTAATTGATTGGATAATATAAAAATAAAAAACAAATTAATTTAAAAAAATAAAATGGTAGAATATCACTCGGTAATTAATATTTTACATGAAATCTTGCAGTGCGTCTAATAATTTGGCCAGGGACTGTACTTGGCAATGATGATTAAAATTTGGTAATTATCTGTACCAGAAACAGACAGAATAATTCTTGAATGATATTGAAATAATACAAAATTTATCACCCCTTCCCCTGAAGCGATATACCTCAAAAACTACCGGTTACATTCTTATTACTAGGTATTATATGAGTTTCAGATTTGAAGTAGAGAGCTATCGTAGCCACAGAGAGAAAGAAAAGAAATTTTAAAATTATGGGAGGATGCTATTTCCACGAGTACAAAACTTTCCTTTAGGAACGAAAATAGTAAAATATACTGTCGTTTTTTGAGGTTATAAAACAAGTGTGACGTACTACAACAATTGCGACATTTCCGATCCAAATTCAGCAGCTTAAATTACAAAATCCAATCTTGTTTTGGCGACTGATTGTTTCACTATGATCACGCACCGGGTTCTCGAACTTGCAGTAAGAGTCTGTAACATAAACATAGAGGATGGACTGAGTATTAACTTCATAAAATTGACCACTCTCTAGAAAGAGACAAAGCGATTGTGCGGCCAATACCTGTCTCTTTTCTGTAGGCCCGTAATAAACAAGGCGCTGTACCCCGAGACGGAATTCAAGGCGAGAAAAGCCCCATACCCGATTTTAGTTCACACAGAAACTTAGAAATATTATTTTTAAGGGCGCTGTAACTTAGCGGCATTCTAAAAAGAGACAGCTACTGGCCACTCATTCGCTTTATCTCTCTCACACTTTTGCGTCCATATTTACTTCTCAGCGGGATACGGAACACTCAGTCCATCCTCTATGTCTGTGGTCTGTAATAACAACCTGCTCAGAATTAAGTATTTAAAATTTAACTGAATTAATCTCGCGACTGAGCTTTCATTATCTCTATTACTCTACAATCTAACTTTGGTGTACACATAGTAAAAAATACAATAAAAATTGGTTCTTTTTTTTTAAAAAAAATCACTGCTATAAAACTAACAAAAAAATTGCAATTTTTGTCATGTCACAACAGAAACTAAAGCTTAAATATGCGATTATACATTGAAATAAAATTATGTAAATTGGTACTATGTGCCTCATATAGTACCTTTTGGGTTGTCGAGACGGAACGCTATGGGTACGAATATACTCGGGCCCCGGCAACCTGTTACCAAATAAGTTTCAGACAGATTTTCAAACAACATGAAGAAAGTTTTTAAAAAAAAAATCCCTCGAACGCCTCAAAAGGGGCTTAAGGGCTTCAAACAAATTCTCTAATAGATTATAATTTCCTGCAATTAAAACTAATACCTAAGGAAGAGGTTCCAACGCATCCTGTTGTTTTATATTCTCCATGAAATTAATATGACTAAAAGTCATCTTAATTTAAGACTTCCAAGTATTGTTAAGAATCAATTGGTTTAACTCTCAATCATTATTATTAAGGGTACAAATTAATTCACATAACCTCAAAATAGGAGTTTCGAGGTACACTTCGT
>CM032455.1:179158833-179213833 GCA_019049505.1 Pachyrhynchus sulphureomaculatus | reverse complement strand
CAAGGAAAATCCTTTGTTCTTCGCTCGCTCTGAACATTCTCCCACGGGTAATGTTTAAATAGGAAGTAGGGAAGAATTTTAAAAGATAACTAAATGTATATTAATAACGAGTAAGAGAGACAGAATGACTCATATTATTTCTTTCTCTTTTTAACGACGCCACGCTTTCGTTTACAGCAGGCTCTATACTTTACTTCCTCCATTCTAATATCTCTGTGGTTAATTCCCAGGTTCTCGGATTTCTTGAGAGCTAGATTGCCAGCTATCTCTCAACCTTTTAGGTGGTCTCCGCGATGGACGTGTGCCTGCTGATTTGCCTTCCAGAGCGTTTGTGCTCCTCCATTCTTTTTACGTGGTTACGCCACTGTCTTCTTTATCTACCCCATCTTACTACGTCCTGCACGCCAGGTTGTTCCCTTATGTCAGTGTTTCAGTTCCTATCCCTCTTTGTTTTACCAACTATTGTTCTTAGGGTTTTTATATCAGCGGTACGTAGCATACTTTCTGTCTTATTGGTATCTTCTCATGATTCTATACCGTAGGTCTTTATAGGTCTAATGCAAATCTTAGCATCGTTTAGCTGCAAAAAGATTCAGATCTACGACATAGCTAAAAGTTCAGAGAGAGGTAAATACTGAAGGGCCTCCGAATCGGGACGGAGGGTGGAAAATAAATAATCTGGAAATAGAAATTAGCACTGCAAAGTGAACTTGCAGTTGTAGCTCTTTTGTCCACGCCAACGCCGGAAAGTAAAGACACAGGTTCTACTGAACAACATCGTGCACAACGGCGCCAGCTCCCTGTTGTTCCTTTCGAGCGAGAATTTCATTCAGTGTAGTGCAGGGCCTGCAATTATACACACGAAATATCTTGTCACTGTGATGGCACTAGGCGTCGTAAGAAATGTGGTTAAAGTTCCGGCCCATCATTTCTTCAATGAGGACCTGAGAGTACCGGCAGCTAAACCAAAGTATTCAAAAGTATGTGTTCCAGCAAAACTACGCTCAAGCTCATAAGGCAAGGAAGATACAGGTGTGGTTTTATTGCCATCTTCCATATCACTGGGTCTTCGTTAGTATCTAGGCAAAGGTAAGTAGGGAGCGTCACAGTACCGAAAATTCTCTCAAGGTTGCTATCCTGGAGATGATTACGAACTATATTCAAATGTTTTTTTTTTATTATAATTATTTCTTGGATGGACCTCGACGACCTTTTATGTACTTGACGAACTGACCTAATAATTGGTAAGCTGCTTTAAAAAATCATGTTAATCAGTCTTTGAGCAATCTACTTGAATTAGAGAAAATATTTATGATTCTAACATTAAAAAAAAAATAACATGGCTAATGCATTACGAATGTTTGCCCTAAAAATATGGTGTAAAACAGTACAAAATTACGGTCTTTTTTTTTTCGAGCTACTACTTTAAAGCATTATTAGCCGAGCCTTGAAAGCCCCTTCTATAATTTAAGGACTCTTGGTTCAGTTTTTTTAAAGTTTCCGACATTTTTTGTCTGATGCTTTCAGCGAAAGCATCTAAGTCATCCAAAGAGACTCCTTTCGTACTCACTGGCTCAAGTACTTGAATTACGACCACACCTGAAACAAATGATAACTTTAATAATTTTCCTTATATGACGTCACAGCCTCTTATTTTAAACCGGATACGCCTTGTTATCCCAAATGCCCAATGCAATCAAAAATATTCGAAAGTATTCTGAAATTAGTGATGAATCTGTATTAAAGAAAATAATCTTTTTCCTTTTAACATCAGCGTGGTCCCAGAAAACAGATCTATTAGTAATGCGATCTCACTCTTGGCTAATAAGATAAATCTGTAGGAGTAACATTCTGCGACTTTTGACTGTGTAAGTCACGAAACGTTAATAATTTTGTTTCAAGCTAAATCAAGAGAGCTAGCACCTGTTTTTGCGGTCAAATTTTGCACTTATTTGAACCCATAACCCCCTATACCTTATAACCACCACTGGTCGGCACAAGGTATAGGGGGAGGAAAAAATATTTTCATCGTAATTCCAGCGGGACACCCCTAAAATTTACTATTTGTCTAAAAAATAAGATTTGCACAGTGTTAGCTCAATTAGATAACGTTAACTTGTACCTTACCGAGGTTAAAACTGTAAAATTCGACTTTTTGCAAAAAAATCGTGGTTTTTCCCTCATAAAATGGAAACCATTGGTCCCAGAAACCTGACTCTTGTTTCATTTCATAGAAAATGTTGTTGTCTTAAAGTTTTACTCCTACCACTTTTTTGTTAAAACTTTTATATTTGAAGATATTCATCGTCCAAGATCGGACATGATTCGAATCCTCAAATTCGACCTTCAACCTGTTTAGAAAACGAAAGTGAAAAATGGCAACATAGATACCTAACTTAAATACTTTTGACCATTTTTTGTTTCCTTTGCATTATAAACAATTATACAAATACATTATTATACAATATATAATAAGACATAAAATTGTCATTTGTTTTAACTTTATAAATAATTTTACGAATTGCAAGGTAGTGGGTACCTACAATGATATTTAATTCTATTCTTTAAAAGGTTTGTTTTTGTTACAAAAAAGCTATTACTAAGGACTCTTTTATCAGAGAATTCTACCTGGAGTTTCATAAAGCACACCCCTTCTTTTTTGTTCCTTGTCTGGGATGCCCGGGGAGAAGTCAGAGAATTTTAGTTTATGCTTTCCTTTCAAGCACTGAACATTTCAACAACGTTCGTTTAGTGACTTTTCTGTGAGGTTTGCGAGACAATGTCTTCTACAGCTTCAGACATCAGAAAAGGTGCAAGACTTACAATACAGGAAGTTTTAATTTTTTGGGAGAAAGTTAAGATACCAACCAGACACCTGAAAGATTGTGTTGCAAAATTAGAAAAACTGTACGAAGAGTGGAGAAGACAGCAAAAAAAAAAAAACGCTAAAAGATCTAAAAGCACAGTGCAAAATAAAAAAGTAGAAGCTTTCAAGTCATTGAAGTCACAGACATTTGTTTATTTGTAATCAATATTTATGTAAAAGAGTGGTTCAACGGCCCCCCAAGACCTACAATTGTTAAAATCTTTTGTGAAATACATACAAATAAAAAAAACTTGCAGATAAGGCACTGTCTAAAATGATAAATCATCTGTGCTATCTCAATTCGGAGTTAGTCGCATTACCATTTTTTGATGAAACTTTAGAAAAAAAATGGCATGGCTGCAAAACGTCTAAAATAATTCTCGTTGAAGAAAAAAGTTACTATGATAGAGATGTAAAAGCAAGGCTCAATCTCGAACAAGTGGATGATTTATTGGACAAAAAAATTGATTACTTTGTTTCTCATCAAACTCTAAATTTTTTCAAGAGATTTGAAATTGATACATCCTTTTTAAATAGTGATTCCGATGAATGGTGTGACAATTTACACTATTTAAAAGCTAACAAAATAGTAAACAGTTTTCAGGTTGTCAATGACACAGCTGAAAGAGGTGTAAAATTAATTCAAGATTTCAAATTCTGTTTGACGAAAGATGAAGAACAACGGCAGTTTCTGTTGCAAGTTGTATCTGAATGTAAGAAAATTTTTCCTGACTCTTCAAAGGCCATCTTATCTAAGCCATTATCACCTTGATCTGATAATAAATTGTCAATGTAAAGAATAATAATAACTTCTTTCCTTTATATTGCTTTCTTTTTTATAACTAAACTTTAAATAATAAAATGCATTTGAACAATATTTCTGCTCATTTTTATACATTTTTGCTTTCCTTTTCTCCTTAATCCTCGATTTTCAACTTGGATTTTGGTCTATTTACTTTTGAAAATAGTTTAACTAAACCCTTTTTTGTGTACACATTGAAGAAATAAATATCTAGAGGCCGATGTAATTGAATCTTGCAATGTTTTTAGATATTTTCATAAAAAATCAATTTTCATAAAAAGTCCAAACTTCAACTTTCATAAGACACGGGTTAACGTTATCCAGTTGAGCTGAAACCAATTTCATTTCTTAGTTAATTGGCAACTTTTAGGAGGGTCCCCCCAAAAAATTCGAACATTGATTTTTTGTGACCACCCTTTTATATATATATATATATATATATATATATATATATATATATATATATATATATATATACAGTGATTTTTTTCTTACCTTGATCAAATTTTTTATTAGGCCTGTCCAAAAAGTAGTACTGGCTAAAAACTATCGGTATCACAGGTAACTGTGCTGAGATCGCTGCGTGAAAGGCGCCCTTTTTGAAAGAGTGAATTTCTCCCGTGTTTCTTCGCGTACCTTCGGGAAATATCCATAGTTTAGTCTAGAAAGGAAACGAAATAGTAAATAAGAACCTGGGCCCTACTAACATAAAATAATAATAATCGTTACTTTATAAAATTAGATATTTATTAACTCTATTTAGAAAAAGTGTACAAAAAGAATTGAGTGCTTTTTAATATCCGCTGCAATTAAATAAATTGCATTAATTAGTCCTAATTGCAGCATCCCAGATAAATACAGGCTGTAGGTGCTGTTGATGCTGTTAGAAAAATGTACAAAAACTCTAGTAAAATGATTTACGAGGGCGTACTAATAAGGTCCTAGTCTAGCATAGAAAGTACCAGTAAATTTTAAAAACAAATTTATTTATTCAACCTGATCTCCTTTCCACCTTATACACGGTTATACAATAACTCTAGATCTTTCAAAAAAAAATCTTTCTTTGCAAACCAGTCCACAAAATATGTGCTCTTTCAAATGTTTTCTCAGTTGTGGCAACAGGTCATAGTCTGATGGTGCTAAATCAAGGGACATGATGATTCATCAATTCAAAACCTAATTTGTCTCTTTTTTTGGCAAAATGAACAGCGATTTGTGTTTGTTTTGTAAAAACAGCACACCTTTAGATACTCTTCCTCGGAGTTTTCCACAATTTTTTTGGCGAAGTTGAGGTAATAATGAAGAATAATATTTTTTAATCACTGCCAATTGGCAATTTATAAGTATTCTGTAAAAAGTATCCCATATATATATATATATATATATATATATATATATATATATATATATATATATATATATATATATATATATATATGAGAATGGATTGAATAATTCGCGGCCTAGTCAAGAAAAATCGGCTTCGAGAGGTTTTTTGGAAATTTAGTTACAGGAAACTATGGTGAAGTATAAAATCGATTTTTGGCAGAAACTTTGTTTATTCCTCAAAAGTCACATCAAAAATAGGTCCTAGATGGGTATTTATAGTAATTTTTTCAGTCCAACACCAACATGTTCAGCATAAAATAAAATTTTATATAATTTTGTTTCGAATACTCTATATATAATAATTTCAGTTTTCTAAATAAATAATTTATAATAGCTATAAATAAAGTTTTATATAATTTTGTTTCGAATACTCTATATATAATAATTTCAGTTTTCTAAATAAATAATTTATAATAGCTATAAATAATAATTAATAAATTATCATATTTAATTACGTGTTTATATTTTACGGCGATCAAAAATGTCTGCACGTCCGTATTCCTTATTGTTGTTCCTAAACCTTTATGGTAAACCAAGGATTATACTTAAAAATTAGTGATGAATGATTACTTCCACAAATAATAAATTAATTTTTAAAGAATTATAATTGATTTGATAAGGAAAAAATAACAATTAATTATCCAAGACTAAGGTTTCCTTTTTGTCACACAGTAAACTTTATTTATATCTATATATATTTTATATATATATATATATATATATATATATATATATATATATATATATATATATATATATATATATGTATATACGTATATATTTAAATATATATAAAAAAATAAATATAAAATTAGAATCAGACTTCTATAGTCAACAAAAACAAAATTACTTCTTGCGTGAATTTTGGGACACCCTTTATAAGAAACACATGTAATATAGAAAATATCAACCAGTGGATAAGAGTTTGTGGAATTGAATCAACATATAGGAAGAATGGCAAACAACAGTATAGTACGGATAGCAAGAGACAAGTGACCGAATGGAAGAAGATCAATGGGACGTCCGAGAAAGAGATAGAGCGACGATCTATAGAGCAGGGAACAAAGAAAACAGGCAATAGTGCTTAGCTATAAGTCGGAAGAAGAAGAAGTAATTCTTAGATATTTTTAGTGGGTTATATTTTCTTTATAAAATATTTTTTATAAATAAAAATCACGTTCGGACGGTCAAATAATAGTTATCTTGCAAACTATGTTGCAACCATTTTTTTTTCTGACTTTAACAAATGCGCCCAAAACGGCATCAATTGCTAGCCGTCCAACGATTTTAAATTTGTTCGAAAAGATTCTACCTTTTTTACCATCTACCTCTGGCTAAGGCCAATCCTCTTAAGGGGAACCGACAAAAGGACATAGTTTTAAAAAATCGGTTTTCTTGCATAATTCGAAAACATACATTTTCAACAAAATCGTCTTGAAATATATGAAAAAATAACGAAGCGCAATGGCACGTCCGGGTCACGAAACAGGTCCGCTCGAATCGGGTGATACATTGTCGGCATGTATAAACAGACTTTTATGAAAAAAACATCATTCGAAAGATTGAATAGAATTGTAAATTGACCCTTTATTGTGTTGGTAACCTCGAACATGCATTGGACTAGAAATCAATTAAATGAGGTGAGTGTTGCAATTTTAAACTATACGAGGGTGTCACCTACTTAGCTATAAAGGAAAACACGCAGGATTAAAACACATAGTACAACGTTTCTCGTTTTGTTTTGTTCACCTCTCAAAAAATATCACTACAGCAGCTTTCAACTTATTATCTCAGGAAAATTTTCGGCTCTCGAGGTCTTTGTTTAGACGTTTGAACAAAAAGAAATCGGAGGGGGGTAAATCAGGTGGATGCTATAAATCGATGAATCCACAACTTTCAGTAATGGCTTGATTAACGCGAGCTTTGTAGATTATATATCCAATAAGCGAAATTCCTTCACAGTACCAAAAAATCGGTAAAGTGATTTACAAAGTACTTTCCTTGCAAACATGTAGTTCTAAAATACGATAAAGTAAATTTCCATAATATAAATAAAATCACACAACTTTGAATTGTTGTGGCTGTTACTTGATGGAAATTCATAACAACTGCAATGAAAGACTGATTTTGTCAAATTTCCACTTTATTTAGTTTCACTGAAACTGTATGACGCGTTTCGCTATACTATAGCTTCGTCTGATACAAAATGATATTTGAATATTAGTGTTGTTACACTTATACAAATACTCTAAGGTAGATAGGTAATTAAATTTATACTTTACTCGCCGGGCCCGCGGCTCCGCTCGCGTGGACTTTATTCACCACTATCGTCACTGCTTATTCCTTATGTTACCCAACGTAATAAAATATCTCCCATTATCTCTACATAATTTCCATTATCCAGGCTTATCTCTGCTCATCTTCCATTATTTCTCCTTATCGCCCATTATTTCTCCTTATCTCCCATTATCTCACCTTATCTCCCATTATTTCTTCTTATCTCCCATTATCTCACCATAACTCCCATTATCTAGGCTTATCTCTGCTTATCTCCCATTATTTATATTTATCTCCCATTATCTCCCATTATCGAGGCTTATCTGGACTTATCTCCCATTATTTCTCCTTATCTCCCATTATCTCACCTTATCTCCCATTATCTAGGCTTATATCGAATTATATAGAACATATATATAAATTTATAAAAATACGTAAATCGGATAAGTGGTTCTCAAGTGATAAGCGCACTAACGGACAGACAGAGAGACGTTGCATTTTATATATATTCTAGACAGAATATTACAGATAACCTGGCCAGAGAACAAATGTATGAATTAAAACACGTCAATCGGATAAGGGGTTCTCGAGTGATAAGCGCACTAACGGACAGACACACAGACAGAGAGATGTTGCATTTTATATATATTATATTCTTTGCTACATGATATTTTTCCATATTTAATGCTTTAGGCAGTGTATTGCAAGAGAATGCGCTAGCGGCAAACTTTTCTCCGACTTGATTCCTTATGTCACCTAACGTAATAAAATATATCCTATAACCTGGTCAGAGAACATATGTATGTTTAACAAAAAGCACGTAAATCGGATAAGTGGTTCTCCAGTGATAAGCGCACTAACGGACAGACAGACGTTTCATTTTTTATATATTATAGATATTCTTTGCTACATGATATTGTTCCATATTTAATGGTTTAGCATGTTTAAAAAAAAATTCATTAAAAACACAAAGGGAAAACAAAATAGATCAAAAAAATCTGGACTGTATCAGCTGAATTGTGGTTCTTGTCATAAAAGTTACATAGGTCAGACAGGTTGCTCATTCGAAACTCGGATTTCAGAACATAAAAGAAGCTATTTAAAAAACAAAAACGACTCAGCGTACAGTAATCATTTAACAGAATCAAATCATCTTTTTGACGATAAATTTAAAATTCTACACATACAAAACAAAGGCGTAAAATTAAACCTATTAGAAAATTTAGAAATAAATAGAATTAAAAATTCAGACATAATCTTAAACGAACAAAAAGATACCTGTTTGGCCCATAGTAACTCTCCTTTACTTAATCTATAATATATATAAAATGCAAAACGTCTCTCTGTCTGTCTGTCTGTCCGTTAGTGCGCTTATCACTGGAGAACCACTTATCCGATATACGTACTTTTTTTTTTAAAACATACATATGTTCTCTGGCCAGGTTATAGGCTACATTTTATTACGATAGGTAGCATAAGGAATGAGCAGTGACGATAATAGTGAATGAAGTCGGAAAAAAGTTTGCCGCTAGCGCGTTTCTTTGCAATACACAGCCTAAACCATTAAATATGGAACAATATTATGTAGCAGAGAATATCTATAATCTATAATATATATAAAATGCAATGTCTCTCTGTCTGTCTGTCTGTCTATTAGTGCGTTTATCACGCGAGAACCACTTATCCAATTTACGTGTCTTTTTTAAATTCATACATATATTCTTTCGCCAGGTTATATAATAATAATAATAATCTATATCTATAATATATATATATATATATATATATATATATATATATATATATATATATATATATATATATATATATATATATATAATGCAGCGTCTCTCTGTCTGTCTGCCTGTCTGTCCGTTAGTGCGTTTATCACTGGAGAACCACTTATCCGATTTACATGCTTTTTTTTTAAACATACATATGTTCTCTGGCCAGGTTATCTATCTATAATATATATAAAATGCAACGTCTCTCTGCCTGTCTGTCCGTTAGTGCATTACGTACTTTTTTTTAAAAACATACATATGTTCTCTGGCCAGGTTACAGAATATATTTTATTGCGTTAGGTAACATAAAGAATAAGCAGTGACGATAATAGTGAATCAAGTCGGAAAAAATGCTACCGTTAGCGCGTTCTCTTGCAATATACTGCCTAAACCATTAAATATGGAACAATATCATATTGCAAAGATTGTAATATATATAAAATGCAATGTCTCTCTGTCTGTCTGTCCGTTAGTGCGCTTATTACTTGATTTACGTGTTTTTATAAATTTATACATATGTCTATATAATTCCATATAAGCCTAGATAATGGGAGCTAAGGTGAAATAATGGGAGATAAGGAGAAATAATGGGAGATAAGCAGAAATAAGCAATAATGGGAGTTTTGATGAGATAATGGGAATAATGGGAGATAAGGAGAAATAATGGGAGATAAGGAAAAATATTGCGAGATAAGTCGAGATAAGCCTAGATAATGGGAGATAAGGTGAGATAATGGGAGATAAGTATAAAAAATGGGAGATAAGCAGAGATAAATCTAGGTAATGGGAGGTATGGTGAGATAATGGGAGATAAGGAGAAATAATGGGAGATAAGGAGAAATATTGCGAGATAAGTCGAGATAAGCCTAGATAATGGGAGATAAGTTGAGATAATGGGAGATAAGGAGAAATAATGGGAGATAAGGAGAAATAATGGGAGATGAGCAGAGATAAGCTTAAATAACGGAAATTATGTAGAGATAATGGGAGATAAGGAGAAATAAGGAGTCTACGCGAGCGGAGCCGCGGGCACGACTAGTTTATACATAATATTCAGAATGGATTTCCCAGCAATATTCATTAACATATAGTATTAATTTTATTACCTATCTACCTTAGGGTATTTGTATAAATGTAACAACACTAAATTCAAATATCATTTTGTATCAGACGAAGCTATAGTATAGCGAAACGCATCATACAGTTTCAGTGAAACTAAATAAAGTGGAAATTTGACAAAATCAGTCTTTCGTTACATTCAAAATCATACAACATATCGACACCATAACACAAACACAACATAGAATAAGTAATTTGCAAAAAAAATCATTTGATCCAGATGCGATAATGGGAGAAATCCTCAAGATATTTTCGGATAAAAGTCCATTATTAATCGGTTGGTAATATTATTTAACAAGATCTATGAAACTGGACAAACCCCTCTTGACTGGTTAAAGTCGACTTTCATCTCAATTCCTAAAAAGTCAAAATATGAAATGTGACGATTATCGCTTGATAAGTTTAACGTCTCACATTCTCAAGATATTCCTAAGGATCATCCATACCAGAATATAACGAAAATGTAAAGCAGAAATAGATAACACACTAATTCGGATTCCGAAAATTCATGGGTACATGGGAAACTTTATTCTCATTAAATGTACTGGTCCAGCGTTGTAAAGATATGAATGTAGATAAATATGCATATTTTATAGATTACAATAAAGTTTTCGACTGTGTGAAGCATCAGAAATTAATAAAAATTCTAAAAACATCAAATATAGACAAAAGAGATCTAAAAATTATTAGAAATCTGTACTAGAATTAATCAGTGGAAGTTAAAATTGCGCTGGAAAAGTACGAAAGCAAAAAAATAACCCAAGGTGTAAGACAGAGATGCATTCTCTCACAACTTTTGTTCAATTTTTATTCTGATGCTGTGTTTAATGAGGCCATCTATGAATCCACTGAAGGAATAACGGGTAATGGGAGTACACTGAACAACGTACGGAATGCTGATGATACTGTTCTATTCGCAAATAATATCAAAGATCTCCAGCAACTGATCAATCAAGTCGTAAGAGCCAGCGAAAGATTTGGATTAACTGTGACTATTAGATAAACCAGGTGGATGGTAATAACTAAGGAAACCCAAATATGCAAGTGAAAAACTTTAAAACATGCGCGAAAATATGCAAATAATTTTCTCAAAATATGCACATACATGTTGTAAATATGCAGTAAAAAAATCGAAATAAACATGAAAAATGTAAATTTATTGTTTCACATTACATGATACGAGTACTATACAAATGTAGCAATAAAAAAACCCATTTTAAATTTTCAACATACAGGGCGAATGAACTAAATCTAAATATAATATTATACAAAGTAAAAAATAAATATAAATAATAATGTATTTTATTACTTTACTTAAAGATGAACAAATAATAATAATAATGTAGGTACATATTATAAAAATTTATATACGTAGTAAACAGCATAATAAAACATACATTTTAAATTTGATACATACAGGGCGATGTAACTAAGTAAGCGGAAATATGCAAATATTGCAAAAGACAGGGTCGCCGTTAGTTATAAAAACAATAAACTACTAAATGTTTCTCAAAATTCTCCATTAAAACGTTTTGTCTTCTATCGTTGTATAAAAATTTATAAATTGAGAAACTCCTTTCCACATCGACTGATGTAATAGGGGCGTTTTTAAAATTATTTAATAGCATAGGATCTAAATCAACGGAATCAGTAAAATCCCCCTTTAAAACATTAGCTACTTGGCTGACAAATTGAAACCCACTATTTTTTTCCATAACATTTTTGAAAAATTTTGCTCCCAATTTTACCTGCGACATTTTCAAAAGCGACCTTACATTGTTTTATTAGTTGAACACTTCGGGTTAATGGCAAATTAGATTCCTCCATTTGAGTTATGGTTTTAGAAACAAAGCTACGATTTGTTTTTAAGAAAGGAAAGTTGTTTTATCTCCTTGTTTTTGAATAATCGTTTAAGTTCTGTAAGGGATTGGGAAGATTCGCCTGATAATTCTGCAATTAGACCATCTGGTTGACAGCAGTTGTCGCAATAAAAAAAAATGTTGCTTCCAACCAAGTGCCCCATCTTGTAATAACAGGCTGAGGTGGAAGAGGAGTGTTTGGTAGTTTTTCTTTGTAGAACTGAATCCTTAAAGACGCTTTAAGGAAGAATTTCTTCATGTTAGAAATTAAGCTATTCACAAGCGGAAAATGATTCCTAATTTCCTCAGCAACCCTATTTAAAGCATGAGCAAGACATGTTACATAGATTAAGTTTGGAAAAAAAATTTTCAAATTTTGCCCGGTCTTTATCATGTACGGTGCTGCATTTGACAAAATAAGCAAAAAATTATCTCCTGGAACAGGCGTAGGAAGAAAAAACTTCGATAGTTCCTCTTGAACAAATCTGGCCACTGTCAATGCATTCGTTTTTTCTAACTGTTTGGAAGCAATCAGATAAGATTTTGGCAAAATATCGTCGCTAAGAACTCCAATCAATAAATGCGCAATATACCGTCCTCTTGAATCGGTGGCACAACCAAAAATGAAATCTAATAAATTAATAATACAAGTATGCTCTGATGGCCGTCTGGGGTTAACTGACTGGTTTTTACTGACCATAAAATAATAAAATTTATTTGGGGAAAACCACCGGCGCGGCGGCGGCGGCCTAAATATTGACCCTTATTCCGAAAAATGAATGAAAACGCCTGCCAAAGACCTACATTATTATAAATTCCTTCAAATATGCACATATATGCTATTTTTCAAGCATTTATGCAAATATTTAGAAAAATGCATATAATATGGAAAATATGCAATATATGCGCTTTGCATATTTGGGTGTCCTTAGTAATAACAAAGAAAAATCTACCACCAGAATCCGTCAAAATTAAGGATAACACCGTAAAACAGGTCTCCACATTTAAATATTTGGGAACCCAAATAAATGACAAGTGGGACCCAAGAAAGGAAATATCTTCTCGAATTGAACAGGTCAGAGTAACATACATGAATATGAATAAATTTTTCCATCGCAAAAGTCTGTAACGAACTTCAAATCAGAATGGTGAGCGGGTATGTATTTTCCATGCTATTGTGTGGATTAGTGGTGGACCCTTGACCCTGGCTCAGAGATATGATTGGACTCTTTTGAAATGTATATTTATAAACGCTGTCTTCGCATCTCCTGGGTACAGAAAATAAAAAAAAAAAACACAGAAGTACTGGAAAGAATGAACAAAATGAAGTAACACTAATAACTATAAAAATAACAAAAACTCAATACGTATAATGAGTGGCCCAAAGTACGAATTGCTACGTCTAATTATTGAAGGCAAATAAAGAGCAAACGATCGATCGGAAGACGACAGAATTCTTGATTGAAGGATACGAGAAGGTGGTTTGGATGTGCTTCGAGTGATATTTTTCGAGCGGTTGTTTCTAAAGTTCGTTTAGCTACAGTCCCTGGCCAAATTATTAGACGCACTGCAAGATTTCATGTAAAATATTAATTACCGAGTGATTTTGTACCGTTTTATTATTTTAAATTGATTTGTTTTTTATTTTTATATTATCCAATCAATTACCTATTTATTTGACATAAATAAAACAGCATTAATTTAGAAAAGTATAAGTTTATTAAGTTTTAAAGAAAAGTGAAATTAATGTTAGTAAAAGTCAATATTTAGTTGAGCCACCTTTAGCCACTATCAAAGCTTTAATTCTGCGCGGCATGCTATCAATGCAAGATTGTACTGTCTCCTGCATTTGAGGATGATGATTCCACACATGAATAATCTTTTCTAGGAGCTGGGTTTTGTTGGTAATCACATCTTTAGCCACTTCTCTTTTCATCAGCTCCCACACATTTTCAATGGGGTTCATATCAGGGCCAATCCAACAGAGGGATATTTTTTTTCTGCCAAAAAAGCTTAAACAGACCGAGCAGTGTGGCAGGGAGCTCCATCTTGCAAGAAAGTGAATGGTTCCTCATTGAGAAACTATTCTCTGAGCTGCGGAATCAACCGATTTTGTAATACTTCTTTGTACTGATCTTGCCTCATTATTCCTTTGACGACGTACAGACGTCCAGTGCCCTTGCCGCTGATGACTAACCAAATCATCACTTTGGTGGGATGTATAACTGTCGGGACGACACAATCAGGATGAAACTTTTCTCTATGACGACGACGCACATACTGAGCTTTATTCTGCAAAATTTCGAATGTGCTTTCGTCACTGAAGCAGACCTGTCAAAAATAGGAAAAATATATAAACTTCCATGTTTATTTGCTTTATTTAACTGAAAATGATAATAATGTATCAATTATTGATTAAATTGCTGTATCTTACCGATCTCCAGAAGTCCACATCTTTGTCTTGCCATTGTTTGGCCCACTTCAGGCACTTTGCTTTCATTGCAGCTGTTAACTTGGGCTTCCTGGCGGGGCGACAGGCCTTAAAATCTAATTCTTTCAATTTTCTTCGAACAGTGCGCTCAGAAGCATTTACGCTAGCATCCTGGAGTTGTGATTTTATTACCTTTGTGGTAGCAAATCTGTTTTCTACACAAATTTTCTTCAAACATCTCTCTGACCGTGGAGTGAAAATTGGTTTTCTACCGCATCTTTTCTTTCTTTTCGGGCTTAATTCCTTCCCTGACTCAATTTTCTTTTTTATGCGTCGTACACTAGCTTCAGCAACCTCCAATCTTCGTGATATTTCTCGGTTTGTAAATGTTTTCGCAATCACAAGGGCCTTCACTTCAGCTTTTTTACGTGGTGAAAGATCGCTTTTTCTACCCATAATGAAAATAGTCCAATTACTTTTTTAAAACACTGCATACAAAATAAACTAATAACTGAGTAGTATAAAACTGTTAAACAAACAATCACAGTCCATAAAGCCACAGAAACACGTCCGTACCTGACTTGATTCCGATCGCGACTGATACAGGTTTGTACTTATTTACGTTCATGTATCACTTTGTCAACACAGTGTCGCCATATGTTAAAAATAAATACAAATATGTAGTCTACAACAATTCTTTTAAATAAAAATCAATAATATTGTAGTTTAAATATACCATTATGGCATAAAAACTCTTAAGAAACATAAAATTACTAAAAAAAATACAGTGCGTCTAATAATTTGGCCAGGGACTGTATATGGATCGTTAATCTTCGTGAGGAGACGGCGTCGTAAGAAGAAGGGTAGAGTGCTGAAATCTGGACTCGGTCTGTTTTCAAGCTGGTTTACATTAAACCAGAAATACAAAAGTTAACTTGGTGGAAACTTACTTACTTCTGGCACAGTAGGTAAATTATTGTTTTTACTTCCCTTGCTGAAGAGAGGAATTGTGTTAGTGAAAAAATTAGCCTTCGCGATTTTTTCTTTTCTTTACGTTTTAGAGTTTTTAGATCACGAAAAACATACACAGCCTAAATAAAAGTTTTCAAAAGGCTATTTTGAGAAAAGGCGATCTAAAATTATACATCAGGTGTACAAGTATGAAATGCGGATTTTTTTTTTTTTTCTAAAAAAACATGTTAAATTCGGAATAATGATAAAAAGTGCTTTATTCAAAGTATGCTCTATCGCTTGTTATACATTTTTCCCATGTTCCCCTTTTGCTGCGAACCATTCATCGAGCCATTTTTTCACATCTTCGTACGAACCAAAGCGCTGCTTAGCAAGGCCGTGACCCATCGATGCATACAAGTGGTAATCGGAAGGAGCCAAGCCTGTTGAGTAAGCCGCATGGGGTAAAACTTCCTGCTGAGTGCTTCCAACGTGTCGCGAACTGGTCGTCGTTCAACTCATGTGGTACCCATCTACCGGCTTCTGAATCTTTCCCATCTCTCGTAGCCGATTGGAAACAGCTTGTTGACTAACGCCCAATTGCTCGGCGAGTTGTTTTTGTGTTTGCGAATCATCTTCGTCCAACAATGCTTGCAATTCCACATCTTCCTATTTGGCGGTTTTCCACGTTCCTTGTTTGCAACATCGAAGTCACCACTTTTGAAACGCCGAAACCATCGTTCACACGTATTTTGCGATGGAGCATGTTCACCAAAAGCTTCTCGAAGTAATCGGTATGATTCAACAGCAGTTTTCTTCAAATGAAAACAAAAAATTAATGCTGTCCGCGAATGTTCTTTGTTCGGTATAAATTTCTACATATTGAACACAACAACACAACACTATGCACACAGGGAGTCATAAGAAGAAGAAGAAGAATAAATCGGTCAAGTGCAAGTTGAACTTGCGCAATTAGTGTTCCATACGTGAATTGCTTTTAAAATAAAAAAAATTGTTATGGAGGTATAAAATGATTAGTGACTTCACAAAACACACCCCAAATGAGTTTTTCAACAGAGTTTTCTTCCAATCTATTCAAAACTGATGACCTTGAATTTTTTGTTTTTTTTTTTATATACCAGATAAATTATCTGGTATATAAAGAAGAATCTTTTTCAAAATTTTTTGATCAGTACTTTTCGAGATAAGGGAGGGACAGCGATTTTTTGGCGATTTTTTAAAAATAATACAAAGAAAAATGCGCGCAAGTATTACATTATATATATATTTTTTACTCATGTTTTCACAAGCTTTCATTTGACATCACACTCGATGACCTAAAATTTTTCTTTCACTTCCGATTTCAACTCCCAAAACTAACCCCTTAAGTCAAAATTTAACTTTTAAAACTACATGGCTCTGATGAGGCCATCAATTCCTATATTATTACCAAATTTCAACTTTCTGTGACTACAGTTTCGGAGAAAATCGGCTGTGACAGACAGACAGACGGACAGACCGACGGATAGACAGACATCGAAGTCATCTTATAAGTGTTCCGTACGGAACACTAAAAATATTCGGAATTGTAGTTCATAGTATGTTTTTTTTTGATCCATCATCCCTATTATTAATACTGTATATGAGCAAAAAAGTAAAAATTTCAAAAAATCGCCTTTTTAGTGTTCCGTACGGAATATTTATAAAATGACTTCGGTGTCTGTCCGTCTGTCTGTCACACCGATTTTCTTCGAAACAATTTGTCATAGAAAGTTGAAATTTGGTAATAATATAGGAATTGATGGCTTCATCAAAGCCGTATAGTTTTGAAAGTCAAATTTTGACTTAAGGGGTTAGTTTTGGGGGGTGAAATCGGAAGTGAAAAAAAAATTTTTTAGTAGGTCATCGAGTGTGGTGTCAAATGAAAGCTTGTGAAAACAGAAGTAAAATATATATATATATATATATATATATATATATATATATATATATATATATACATATATATATATATATATATATATATATATATATATATATATATATATATATATATATATATATATATAATGTAATACTTTTCTTTGTATTATTTTTAAAAAATCGCGAAAAATCGCTGTCCCCTCACCTTATCTCGAAACGTACTGATCAAAAAAATTTTGAAAAAAGCCTGGAATATTCTCCAGGGGGGGTGTAGATTGAACGCAAATTATCACGAGTGCATTACCTGTAATAATTTATCTGGTACTACCCGGGCCCGCGGCTCCGCTCGCGTGGACTTGATTCACTGCTATCGTCACAGCTTATTCCTTATGTTACCCAACGTAATAAAATATCTCCCATTATTTCCCTTTATCTCCCAATATTTCTCCTTATCTCCCATTATCTCTACATAATTTCCATTATCTAGGCTTATCTCTGCTCATCTCCCATTATTTCTCCTTATCTCCCATTATTTCTCCTTATCTCCCATTATCTCACCTTATTTCCCATTATCTAGGCTTATCTCGACTTATCTCGCAATATTTCTCCTTATCTCTCATTATTTCTCCTTATCTCCCATTATCTCACCATAACTCCAATTATCTAGACTTATCTCCCATTATTTCTCCTTATCTTCCATTATTTCTCCTTATCTCCCATTATCTCACCTTATCTCCCATTATCTAGGCTTATATCGAATTATATAGAACATATGTATAAATTTATAAAAACACGTAAATTGGATAAGTGGTTCTCGAGTGATAAGCGCTCTAACAGACAGACAGACAGAGAGACGCTGCATTTTATATATATTATATTCTTTGCTACATGATATTGTTCCATATTTAATGCTTTAGGCAGTGTATTGCAAGAGAACGCGCTAACGGCAAACTTTTCTCCGACTTGATTCACTATTATCGTCACTGCTTATTCCTTAAGTCATCTAACGTAATAAAATATATCCTATAACCTGGCCAGAGAACATACGTATGTTAAAAAAAAAGCACGTAAATCGGATAAGTGGTTCTCCAGTGATAAGCGCACTAATGGACAGACAGACAGACAGAGAGACGTTGCATTATATATATATATATATATATATATATATATATTACACAGGGCAACAAAAAAATATTTTTGTTTTGGTGCCTGGGATTTTAGAGCTGATTTTAACTATATTTGGGACGCTAAATCTATACATGCAATCCGTTTTTCTCTATCAGCTCTACTTTTTTAGATACATCAACTTATCTACCAATGTGGTTTTTATTCAGTATATTCATTTATGAGAGTTCTAAAATTATTATATATTCATTAATGTAGGTACAATGGTTTTATTGTCAGTTTGTAATTGAGTAAATTTCAGGTAAATCTATAAATAGTGGAACCATTGCCTATCAGGTACCTGAACTGACCCTTTTAATCACCTAACTCGGGTAAGTCTCGTCAGTTTGTGCGTTCTTACTAATGAGAGTAGATCGAATTCGGCGTGTTATTTTATGTTAAGAAAAGAGTGTTTTTGTGTTATTGAACAGAATTAAAATGAGTTCAGGTTCCAGTTCAAGAAGAAGTTGTGTAAATCAACCTGATGTGTTTTGCTATATATGCGGAGAATACATGTTTCAACAAAACAGACAAACTATTACTGACTTTGTAAAGCGAGCGTATCTTGGATACTTTGGAGTTAAGCTTGGTGATCAGGACAAAACGTGGGGGGGCCCCGCATCTCGTATGTAAAACTTGTACAGAGCATTTACGGCAGTGGACTACCGGGAAAAGAAAATGTCTAAAATTCGGCGTACCAATGGTTTGGAGAGAACCAAAAAACCACTTTAATGATTGTTATTTCTGTTTAGTAAATACTAATGGAATCAATCGAAATAACCGCAGTAAGTGGACTTATCCCAATTTAGACTCGGCAATACGCCCTATCCCGCACTCAGATGAAATACCGATTCCAACATTTCATCAGCTACCACATATCTCTGATGACGAATATATTCCCTCTGATCGCTCTTCTGATTCTAATAAAAGTTCTGATGCTAATGAAACTAACAGTGACTATGAGGGGACGTCATCGGTTCCTCAACGCTTCAATCAAAATGAATTAAATGATCTCACCAGGGATCTCAATTTATCGAAAGCTTCTGAAGTACTAGGTTGAACGACAAAAATTTACTGGAACAAGGAACCAAAATTACCTTTTACCGTACAAGAGAAAAAGATCTGCTACCATTCTTTTCTCAAGAAGACAATCTTGTATTTTGTCACGAAATTAGGGGACTCATGAAAGAAATGGGACTTTCTGAATATATTCCAGATGATTGGCGCCTATTTATTGACAGTTCAAAGCGAAGTTTAAAATGTGTCCTTCTACATAATGGGAATAAATATGGTTCAATACCACTAGCTCACTCAACGAAACTGAAAGAAGAATATAATACCATAGCTTTGGTCTTGCAGAAGATAAAGTATTACGAACATCAATGGATGATTTGTGTAGACTTAAAAATGGTAAACTTTCTTCTTGGGCAGCAAAGTGGTTACACGAAATATCCGTGTTTCTTGTGCCTCTGGGATAGTAGGGGACAAAACACACCACTGGGTTAGAAAAGATTGGCCTCAGAGAGAAAACATGGACGTTGGGGAAAAGAATGTCATTAACGACGCTTTGGTTGAAAGAGAAAAAATCATACTTCCTCCGTTACATATAAAGTTGGGCTTAATGAAGCAATTTGTAAAGGCTCTTGATAAGAATGGGTCTTGTTTTGCATATATAGGGGTAAAAATGCATCAGTTGAGCACAGAAAAACTCAAAGCAGGGATATTTGACGGCCCACAAATAAGACAATTAATTAAGGATCCTGCCTTCATAAATTCAATGAATCAAGTTGAACGAGAAGCTTGGACATCATTTGTTGCAGTTGTAGAAAATTTTCTAGGCAAACATAAAGCTCAAAACTATGTTGAAATGGTTAACAAGATGCTTAATAGTTTCAAATCCTTAGGGTGCAATATGAGTATTAAAATACACTATTTACACAGCCACTTAGACCGTTTTCTAGAAAATTTAGGAGACATGAGTGAGGAACAAGGTGAAAGATTTCACCAAGATATTAAAGTTATGGAGGACCGCTACCAAGGAAGATGGGACATGCACATGATGGCAGATTACTGCTGGAGTTTAAAAAGGGACTGTTTAAAAAAACATTCAAGAATGTCGCGGAAAAGAAGCTTTCCAAGTGTTGAGTGACTATTTCATTTCTTCAATGTTTTTTTTTTTGTTTGTAAGTACGACATAATATTGTATTTTGTATAACTAAAATAAAAATTTCGTATCTACTTTTTGTTTACTACATTTACGGATTTGAGTTACAATAATGTAACTTTTATTTCTCTAAAATTGTATATCTTAAAAATTTGAGCTCCTAGGTACAAATGAATACGTTATTTGAATTCAGGACATCAAATTGATATAGAATCAGCTCAAAAAACCTCGACACCAAAACAGCTGTTCCCCTGTGTTATAGATATAAAAAAAAAAACAGAAATTTCAAGGTCATCAATTTTCAGTAAAGATTGGAAATAAACTTTGTTGAAAACTCATTTGGGGGTGTGTTTTGTGAAGTCACTAATCATTTTATACTTTCGTTACAACATTTTTTATTTTAAAAAGCAATCAACGTACGGAACACTCATTGCGCAAGTTCAACTTGCACTTGACCGGTTATTTCTTGTTAATAAGATTATTTTTTACAAATCAATAAGAGTAAACATATGTTATAAAAAATAAAAAATATATTATCGAAGGACATTGAATTGAGGAATGGAGATAACTTAAAAGAGGTACAAAGTTCAAGTATGTATTACATATCAATTTAACAATACCTTTTCAAAAGTAACTGAAAGTTTAATAAGCTTGAAATTACTGGGTATATTTACCTTTTTATTTTTTAAGGCCACGTACTTATCGTATCAGTCAGATCGATCGGGTTTGTTTACTGACGTTTTTTTTTAAATGTGTCACTTAGAATACTTAAAAAAAATTTTGAATTTCGTATTTAAAAAAAATGGTAAAATGATTTACCCAGTACTCTCCTAACAAACATGTAGTTCTAAAAGAAACACTAAGTTTGACTATCTCACACTAAAGAATACAATCCAAAAAATTTAAAAAGGTCTTTCGGTATAAGCCATTGAAAAGTGCCCCATCGTCTAGTTTAATACATTTTGCTTTAATTTATTGTTATCTGTCTGAAACATACTCACACCCGATTTTAGACTTGTACCCCTAATATTAAGGGAGTCAAGGGGATGACAACCGTAAACGTTAAAATCGAATTCCTTCGAAACTACTTGAGGTATCTCAATAATATATATCTAAGATATATATTAGGAAATCCCAAAGATAAGGTTCCTAATTGTGAGAAAAGTGGAATTTATGAAATTAGTTGTAATGATTGTGACAAAAAGTATGCTGGGCAAACAAAAAGGTCAATTAAAACACGATTTAAAGACCATTTAGCACACTTACAATACAGTAGAATAGAAAAATCTAGCATTGCCGAACATGCCCTTGAAGGTGATCATATTGTAACATTAGATAATCTAAGATTAATTAAAAATGTATCTGATAGGAGATTGTTGAACGCATACGAAAGTATGGAAATTATAAAATATAAAAGTAGTTGAAATAAAGACAGAGGGTCTATTTCTTATAGTCCCCTCTACTGGAGAGTTGACCGGAACTGATGGTCTTGCCTATGTCATTAGTTCCGCCTGAGTAATTCAAGGGTTAGGCTAAGTATAAATAGGGTAGATTTGTAGTTTAGCTTTAGTCAATCATCGCTCCTGATGAAGCTAACATGGTTAGCGAAACGCGCGTCAAGTACAAAAATAAAGTGTTTGGTGTAGTGGTGATATATACTAAGTAGTGTCATTGTGTCAAAGATTCCACATTCCCAACTTAGAACTTGAGATATCTCAATAAAATTTATACTGTTAGTAGTTAGTAATAAGCTCCATATTATATATTTTTTTGGCTCGATTACATATATTGAAATACAAGAAGTATATTTTTTAGGGGTGGGTTTTTTACCAACAGTGACACCTAACAAAAAAATTTTTATGTAGGTAGTTTTCCATTAGCTACATATATATCAAAATTACAAGAGTCTTGAATTGGTAGAACAAAAAACTATTTTACTCATCATGTATTTTGGTAAGTCATTAAAAACATTTATATTTAAAAAGAAAAATATTAGTAATTAGTAATCAAATCTTAATCATCGTCACTACCAGGTGTACAAGTATGAAATGCGGATTTCAGACAACAGATGGTGCACCAATGCAGTTTGTGCTATAAAGATTTGACACTGCGCCATTTTGTTGTGTCATCAACAAGTGTCAGATGCGCACGAGTGATAAATTGGAAAAGTGTGTGCATAGTGTTGTGTTGTGTTCAATATGTTGAAATTTTATACCGAACAAAGAGCATTCGCGGACAGCATTAATTTTTTGTTTTCATTTGAAGAAAACTGCTGTTGAATCATATCGATTACTTCGAGAAGCTTAACGTGAACATGCTCCATCGTAAGATACGTGTGAACGATGGTTTCGGCGCTTCAAAAGTGGTGACTTTGATGTGGCAGACAAGGAACATGGAAAACCGCCAAAAAAATACGAAGATGTGGAATGGCAAGCATTCTTGGACGAAGATGATTCGCAAACACAAAAACAACTTGCCGAGCAATTGGGCGTTAGTTAACAAGCTGTTTCCAATCGGCTACAAGAGATGGAAAGATTCAGAAGACCGGTAGATGGGTACCACATGGGGGTTGAACGACAGGAAAATGGAAAAGTGCAAAAACACGTGTGACATTTTGCTTGCTCGGTACAAAAGGAGTCGTTTTTGCATCGTATAATTACAGGGGATGAAAAGTGAATTTATTTTGAGACTCTCAAGCGCCAAAAATCATGGGTACACCCAGGCGCACCATCCACATCGACCGCAAGACCGAATCGTTTCGGCAGAAAGACAATGCTCTGTGTTTATTAATAATAATAATAATAATAGCTTTATTACCCAACAGTTTCCCATTAATAGGGTAAATATTTAGACATTCACATATTCAATGAGAGTCTGTAGTAATTGCTTCTTAGTACAATGGTATATGCCACAAACATTACAAATATGATTAAAATTAGTACACATTACATGAATAGGTGAATTCAATAACAAATTAGTATTAGGTCTGTTACATCTAAAAAACATATTTGATCGTGAATGTATCCGTGGCACATTGATGTTAATACGAGACAGTATATCCCTGCATTCGATCATATTATGCAATACTTTATATAGGAATAATATTGAGGCACAAACTCTCCTGATTCCCAGGATAAGAATATTTGTCTGTTCACACAAATAATCGCTGCTGATTCCCCGTTCAGGATACATGCCATTAATCTTAAACAACAGAAATTTCAGAAATCTCCTCTGCACTTTTTCAAGTGAAACTCTATGCACCTCGTACATTGGACCCAGACAATACTTGCATATTCTAGTTTCGAGCAAGCAAAGCAGAAATACAAAACCTTCAGTGATGCAATATTAGTGAAACCCCTACAATTCCTAATGATGAACCCGTAAGACTTCATTGCTTCAGAAACTTTCAATGCTATATGCTGAGCAAATGTTAGTTTTGCATCAAAAACAACTCCCAAATCCTTAGCTGTGCTACACCTACTTAAATTATGGTCCCGAATTCTATATTGAAACTCTATTGACGCTACCCTCCTAGTATATGTTAGAACTTTGCATTTTTGAGCATTGTAGTTTGTTGTCACAACACCAAGAATGTACGAAATTCAACTGGCTCTGTAGATAGGAACAATCCTCAGTTTTTTCTATTGGCATAAACATTTTTAAATCATCAGCATAAATTAGTGTGTTACATTTTAAAGTGTTTGGTGGGACCAGAGGGGCGTGGTCTATTATGAGCTGTTAAAACCTAGGGAAACGGTTAATACTAAACGTTACCAACAACAATTGACCGATTTGAACCGTTCGCTGCTTGAAAAAAGGCCAGAATACCGAAAGAGGCAACACAAAGTCATTTTTCTTCATGACAATGCGCCATCACATACGGCAAAACCAGTGCGCGACACGTTGGAAGCACTCAGCTGGGAAGATCTACCCATGCGGCTTACTCACCAGACTTGGCTCCTTCCAATTACCACTGCATCGATGGGTCACGCACTTGCTGAGCAGTGCTTTGGTTCGTACGAAGATGTGAAAAAATGGCTCGATGAATGGTTCGCAGCAAAAGGGGAAGATTTTTACTGGCGTGGTATTCACAAATTGCCCGTAAGATAGGAAAAATGTACGAGGCATATTTTTAAGTAAGTACCGTTTTGCGATTCCGCCGCCGCAGCGATACGGTCGGCGTTCCGCGCATGCGCGCTGGTAACCTACATCTCATGTCTACGCACTGACGCCATTACAGTCTGATTCTTCATTGTATACGTTGTTTACTGAGTGTTTAAGATGCCTCCGACAATCGTGAGTCCCGCCGATTGTGAAGTACGGGCTGTTATACGATTTCTTAGTGCTAAAGGCGTAAAACCGATCGATATTCATCGTGAGATCTGTGAAGTTTACGGACAAAACATTATGAGTGATGGAATGGTAAGGAAATGGGTGAGAGCATTTAAAGATGGCCGCACAAATGTGCATGATGAAGAACGGAGTGGGCGTCCTTCGGTCGTTAATGAAGATTTGGTGCAGAAAGTGGACGAAAAGGTGAGAGAAAACAGACGCTTTACAATTTCATCATTGTGCGACTGCTTTCCTCAATATTCTCGTAGTGTTTTGTATCGCATTGTGACCGAGAACTTGAATTACCGGAAATTGTGTTCACGTTGGGTTCCAAAAATGTTGACGGATTTGCACAAAACCCAACGTTTAGGCAGTGCATTGACTTTCCTTGAGCGGTACCACAATGAAGGTGAACATTTTTTAGACCAAATTGTTACTGGTGACGAAACATGGGTGGCCTACGTCACACCAGAATCGAAACAACAATCCATGGAATGGCGACATTCATCATCACCCAAAAAAGTGAAGTTTAAGCAAACAATTTCTGCCCGCAAAATCATGTGCACAGTTTTTTGGGACAGAAAAGGAGTATTGCTAGTGGAGTTTCTGCCTCGTAATGAGACAATCAATGCAGCGTCTTATTGTGAGACATTGAACAATCTGCGTCGTGCAATCCAGAACAAAAGACGTGGCAAGTTGAGTAAGGGTATCGTTTTGCTGCATGACAATGCCCGTCCACATGTGGCTAATCGGACCAAAGATCTCATCAAATCTTTTAAATGGGAAAACTCTAGATCATCCTCCATACAGCCCTGATCTGGCGCTCAGCGACTACCATTTGTTCCTGCACTTGAAGAAGCACCTGGGTGGTCAGCGTCTTCAAGACGATAACGAAGTCAAAACATTTGTGATACAGTGGTTAACAAGTCAGGCGGCAGAATTTTATGAGGAGGGTATTCAAAAACTGGTGCCACGTTATGACAAGTGCCTCAATATTCACGGAAATTATGTAGAAAAGTAGATTAAGGTACAGGCTTTCATGTAAAAATAAAATTATAGCGATATCTTTGCACGTCTTTTTTTAATTCCAAAACGGTACTTACTTAAAAAACATGCCTCGTATAACAAGCGATGGAGCATATTTTGAATAAAGCAATTTTTATCATTCTTCCGAATTTAACAAGTTTTTTTTTAGACAAAAAATCCACTTTCATACTTGTACACCTGGTAATAATGGTTATTCATTAAATTTAGTCGATAAAATCCTACAAAAAAAGTTATATAAAAAAAAAACATCGATATGATTTATCCTAAAAGCAAAGAAAAAGCAAACAATTACAAAGTTATATCATATATAGGTCACTCGACTTCAACACTCAACAGTGTAGACATTAAAGTAGCTTACAAAACAAACAATTCTTTAGGCAAATTTATTAAAAATAGTTAAACTAAAACGGATAATCTTAAAAAATCAAGAGTTTATCAACTAAATTGCGGAGATTGTCATAAAACTTACATAGGCCAGACTGGTAGATATTTTGGTAAAAGATGAGATGAACACTATAAATGTTTTATCAAAGGAAAAACCGAATCCAATTATGCAAAACATCTAATCGAGAATGAACACATCTGTAATAATAATTTCAAAATTCTACACAATGAGAACAAAAGCCAGAGATTAAATCTAATTGAGTCTCGAGAGATAAACAAACTTAAAAATTCCAACCGTCTCTTGAACGATCAGGTAGACCTTAATAATTTACCTTTATTAAATATTTTCTACTAATATTTAATTAGTTAATGGTAAAAATAAATTTTCTTTTCTTGCTGCTACTTATATATTAACACCTTTACTCTTTAATGTTCAGTAATTCAGAATGTAATGTCTGAAGAAGCTGCTGTGATAGCGAAACATGTTACGGTGTATTACAAATATAGTGGAAAGTTTGTGTAAATAATTGTTTTATTATTTTTTCAAATTTCACAAAATAATAATTCTATAACTTTAATACGTAATAGCTAACTAATGAAATAACTCAATACATTTTTTTGGTAGGTGTCACTGCAGGGGTTAGTAAAAAAAACCCACCCCTAAAAAATATACTTCTTGTATTTGAATACCTCTAATCAAGCAAAAAATATATAATATGAAGCTTATTACTAGAGACCGGATTATATGCAAGATAAAAATCTCGAAAAATGCATGCAAATATGCATGAAAAATGCTTAAAATATGCATGAAAAGGGTCAAAATATGCCATATTAAATAATAATGAAAGTAGTAATTTTTAGTTTTTTATTTCAAAATCGGCATAAAATTAGCAAGTTATCGACGATGTTTGAATTTAATTAATAATTATTTAACATTTTTTAAAATTATTTAACATTTGTATTCTTGTACACGTAAACAATAAGGTATTGTTCCAAATGTTGGATAGTAAAATTGTGTCTTCGATCACTTAAAATATTTTTATAAGTGGAAAAAGACCGTTCCACATCCACTGAGGTAACTGGGCAATATTTGAATTTGGATGCTATGTTAGCACTTACTGGCGAAAGTTCACCCGTCCCATTAATAAAACTATCAATTTGACACAAAGGTTCAAAGCCTGGATTATTGCACAAAATGTTTTCAAACTTTTCTTTAACTCTACGCGGGAATACATCTGGCAATGTGGAGTTTATTTGACGGATTTTATTCATTAACTGAATTGATTCGGTCAACGCCGAACCTCGAGTTTCAAGCTTTTTAATACCCGCAGGTATGTGGGAAAAGTGAGTGCTAATCAAAGCTATGTATTTTTTAAGAAATCGTTAAATGCTTCCTTGGATTGACGAACTGCCATCGTCGTAATTTTGGGTATTCCCTTGGCACTATAACCTAATCGATGTTTAGACTATTGCAGGTAATGTCCGGCGATAAGATCGGTTCCAGACGGCGACATTAACAATACCCTGAGCAATTCAATTGCCTAGTAATACCGAGAAATATTGTAACTATAGGGAAAATATGCATCATTACTTGATTTTGGGTAAAATATGCAATAATCGGTGAGAATGGTCTAAATATGCAAATGCATATAATTCGGTCTCTACTTATTACTAACTACTAACAGTATAAATTTTTTATTGAGATATCTCAAGTAGTTTCGAAGAAATTCGATTTTAACGTTAAGTGTTGTCACCCCCCGTAACTCCCTTAATATTAGAGGTAGAAGTCTAAAATCGGGCGTATGCATGTTTCAGACAGAGAACAATAAATTAAAGCCAAAGTGTATTAAATCAGACGCTTCGGGACTTTTCAATGGCTTATACGGAAAGATCTTTTACTTCATATAATTTTTAAAAAATATTTAATGATTAAAAAATTGCAATACTCTCTTTCAAAATCACATCAAATACCAGGTATACAAGTATGAAATGCGGATTTCAGACAACAGATGGTGCACCAATCCATTTTGTGCTATAAAGATTTAACACTGCGCCATTTTGTTGTGTCATCAACAAGTGTCAGACGTGCACGAGTGATAAATTGGAATAGTGTTGTGTTCAATATGTAGAAATTTATACCGAACAAAGAGCATTCGCGGAGAGCATTAATTTTTTGTTTTCGTTTGAAGAAAACTGCTGTTGAATCTCTACCGATTACTTCGAGAAGCTTTGGTGGGACCAGAGGGGCGTGGTCTATTATGAGCTGTTAAAACCTGGGGAAACGGTTAATACTAAACGTTACCAACAACAGTTGACCGATTTGAACCATTCGCTGCTTGAAAAAAGATCAGAATACCGAGAGAGGCAACACAAAGTCATTTTTCTTCATGACAATGCTCCGTCACATATGGCAAAACCAGTTCGCGACACGTTAGAAGCACTCAGCTGGGAAGTTCTACCCCATGCGGCTTACTCACCAGACTTGGCTCCTTCCGATTACCACTTGTTTGCATAGATGGGTCGCGCACTTGCTGAGCAGCGCTTTGGTTCGTACGAAGATGTGAAAAAATGGCTCGATAAATGGTTCGCAGCAAAAGGGGAAGATTTTTACTGGCGCACTATGGGACAGAATCGTGCGTACCGTCTCAAAAATAAGTTTTGCGAATGTTCGATATTGAATATTTTGTTAATGCACATATCTAACTGAATGTCTAATACATATTATATAGAATTTAAAATAGATTATTTCTCATTTTTTCTTAATAAAACTTGACTTGCAAGTTGACGCTCAAAATAATGTCGATTATGTAGAACAGAATTGCACCAGTTTAAATGATCATATTTTTATTATTTTCAATGCAAATATGTAAGTGTGATATATGGTTAGAATGGTTATTAAGTACCTTATTTAAAAAGCATTTAAGTAGACATTTATGTAAAAACTGGAGAGGTACACGATTGTTTTTGCAGTATCAAATATCGTAACCTTATTAGAAACTTTAAATAGACTTTTGACAGTTAGCGATGTCTGCCGATGTCGTAATTTTGATACCATCACATAGAGCAGCTCATATAAAAGTCAAGACAAAAAAAAAATGTGCCCGAATCTGCCTCTTTTAAATGGGACGAAAAATACCTGATGGGGAGGGAAATGCAAAATATTTTAAAAAAAAAATTTAAGATTTGATTCAGGAGATTTTTCGAAAAACACATTATTTCTGACATTTTATTGTTAAATAATATTGTCTACTAGCGTCTATAGCGGACATAGGTAGGCAGGTAGATATGTAGGTAGGTAGGTAGGTAGGTACAAGGCAGCTTTACCAGGTAATATCACTAGAACAGGTGACTATTGTTTACATCCCAGCAAGTGGTCAAAATTTTTGTTTACAAACTACCGCATTAAACTACATACATACATAAAGTGGTTGTTTTTTGAGAGAATGAACTACATACATACATAAAGTGGTTGTTTTTTGAGAGAAGCTCTCGTGATTTTTGACAATGTGGTGAATTTTCTACCAACAAAATACATGTGATTTTTTTCGGCTTTGTTGCTATTGCCGAACTGCTACTACCTGGTAGAACTGCCTTGGGTAGGTAGAAACATTTTTTTGTGTTTTATATAAAGGTAGATTACTACCTAAATTAAAGTTTAGGTAAGGTGGAAATACTGTTATTGGAAATGATATCATATCATGTAAGAATGCGATAATAATATTTTTCTCACGGAATTGAAGTATAAAAGTTATTGATTTAATTGTCATTTACCAGTACTTTATTGTGCTTCGACATAGAGTCTTCACCAACCTCGGTAAAAAACAATATTTGCGAAGTACCTATACAACAAAATGAGTGAATTTGTTGTGCCTCGACGAGTATTATGCGAATTTTTCATTGACCATGGGACAAAAAGAGAAGATATTCAAAAATACTTAGAAGAACACCATCATTTGTCGTTTTCAAAAAGTGAATTAGTTGTGAAAAGTATTTAAAAATCGCTTATATCAGCTTTTAACAATCGCTGGACCAAATCTAACCGAACTAAAGAACGTTTCTTTAATAAAAATACAACGTGGTTAGACGATGAATTTAAGGTACAGTTCGACGAAATACCAATGTATATCAAACCTACAACATCTGGAGAACGTGGACGTCTATCAAAGTCTTATGAAGATCTGTCACAGAAATCGAAAAAAAGGAAGAATATGGAGTTAATTCAAGAATAAGGACTCGAGAATATACATAACGCATACGTCCAAGGATTGCGGTCTGAAGGAGAATTGGAAGAAGCTTTTGTTGTTGCAATGATGCGGAATTGTGATAGAGATGAAAAAAAGATCATAATGGAAAAATTGTTGCATGAAACTCGCAATGCAATATATTTTACGTTGGATGAAGTTTTAAGTCTTTTTGCTGATTTAGATCTTTCGAAATCACAATACGGATTACTTCAAGCAAATCTGATTAACAAAAACTTCGATATATTGCCGTCATACAATATATTAACAAACGCAAAAAAATTGTGTTATCCTCCACCCTCCAGCATTGAAATAACCGATACAGGCGCTAAAGTAAATCTACAAAATTTGCTGGATCACACTACTGCTCGTATCTTAAAAATTGAAAATATTTACAACCCAACAAGAAGAAATCTTAAATTGTTTACCAAATGGGGATGTGATGGTTCATCGGGACAAAGTGAATATAAACAAAATTTAACACATGAAAGTAACTTGGTCTCAGATGCAAACTTATTTATAGCGTCTTTGGTACCAATAAAGCTGATTGATACAGAAACAAAAGAGGTTCTTTGACAAAATCCGGCTTGTTCTTCTATTCGATATTGCCGACCAATTCTGATGAAATTTGCAAAAGAAACGCCCGAGAAAACCCGTTCGGTGGTCGGTGATATTCGGGGTCAAATTAATAATTTGAAAATTTCTGAGATACACATGGAGGACCAGCTAATTGAAACAAGCACGAGCTGTTCTTAACTATGGTGGATGGAAAAGTTACACAAGTTCTAACTGAAACAAGTTCTGGAGCTGTGTGTACGGTGTGTGGGGCTAAACCAAGCGATATGAATAATTTGGAGAAAATTGAATCAAAGCCAGATAATATGAATGCTTACGAGTACGGTTTGTCGACGTTGCATGCATGGATTAGGTGCATGGAGTTAGTTTTACATATTTCATATAATTTTTCGTTTAAAAAATGGGCTGCAAGAACTCCGGAAGATAAAAAAAAAGTAGAGAAGACAAGAAAAAACTTGCACAAAGTCTATTTCGAAGACGAATGGGATTGCATGTTGATAAACCCCGGGAAGGAAGTGGAAATAGCAATGACGGCAATACAGCTCGACGTTTTTTTGAGAACTACTACTGCTTTTCAGCAATAACAGGAGTTAATGAGGATCTTATTAAAAGGTTTTATGTTACTCTTCAGACTTTGGCATGCGGTATTGCTGTAAATCCGGAAAAATTTGGTGAATATACTCGCGCTACTGCACAATTGTACGTTACACAATATATGTGGTATAACATGCCTTCTTCAGTACATAAGATCTTAATACATGGGGAAAGTATAATTATACATTTTGCTGTTCTGCCTATTGGTAATTTATCTGAGGGTGCCCAAGAATCTCGTAATAAAGATTACAAAAATTTCAGATTATGTCACGCTAGAAAGTGCTCTAGATCCGCAACGAATGAAGACGTATTTCATGGTCTTTTATTTACATCAGACCCATACATATCAAGTATCAGAAAACCGTCAGTCACTGTTGCCAAGGAACTGTTAGACGAAGCCAAGAACCTCTTAGAGATTTAAATTGTAGTTTGTATATAATTTTTTTTTTCTATTTTATGTAGTGGATTAATAGATGTTTGTCATTTATTATATGCTATTTTCATATGTAATATGTAAGTGTCATTTTTATTTATATATTATTAATAAAATAATTCTCGCAAAAAAGAAAACCGACTTCCTCCCTCCGATTTTCATAAATTTTCAATAGACTTATCTAAAGATCAATATTTTGGACGGACAAAATATCCGTCCGATTTCTGAAATTTTGTTCAGCCTGTTGACAAATTCTTTCAAGAAGAAAGAATTTTGAAAATCGGTTTATAAATGGCCGAGATATTCAAAAATTAATTTTTCGGACGGACATTTTGTCCGTCCGATTTCCAAAAAAAATTTATGGGACCCAACTGCAAGCAATACCTTTCAAACAAAAAAAGAATTTTTAAAATCGGTTCACAAATGGCGGAGTAATATTGGAACAAACATTAAAAAAAAAAAAAAAAAAAAAAAAAAAAAAAAAAGGAACAAAAAAAATATACACGTGAAGTCAGTTAAAAATTAACAACGAATGTACCATTATTTGACAGTATATACACTAGAGATACTACGAACCAAATTTCAGCTATTTACTTCAATCAACGACAAAGTTACAGATTTTTGAGACGGTAAGCACGATTCTGTCCCATAGTGTGGCGTGGTATTCACAAATTGCCCGTAAGATGGGAAAAATGTATAACAAGCGATGGAGCATACTTTGAATAAAGGACTTTTTATCATTCTACCGAATTTAACATGTTTTTTTAGAAAAAAAATCCGCATTTCGTACTTGTATACTCAAGTAGTTTCGAAGAAATTCGATTTTAACGATAAGTGTTGTCACCCCCGCAACTCCCTTAATATTAGGGATAGAAGTCTAAAATCGGGCATGTGCATGTTTAAGACAGAGAACAATAAATTAAAAGTAAAATGTATTAAATCAGACGCTGCAGAACTTTTCAATGGCTTATAGAGAAAGACCCTTTACTTCATATAATTAAAAAAATATATTTAATGATTAAAAAATTGTAATATTCTCTTTCAAAATCACATCAAATAAACTACATGCCAACGTACATTACAGAATAAAATTCAAGTGTAGATGACACAGATAAAAAATGGTCAGGTGTGCCAAAAACAAAAACCACTCCATATGTAAATAAAAATAAAATTGTTTGTGATGTACGGCTCGATTATTATTTTATGATATTTAATATTATTTAATAAGTTGGAAGTTAACAAAATATGTTTTTCGTCATCTAAAAACCCTAAGACCTGAAAAAAAGAAGAATCACGGAGGGTTATTTTTTCACGAATACGAGGGCTACCTTTTACGTTCTTACAAAGGCAACAAAAGAAAAAAAAAATATTGGTACAAATTGTTTTATTGTTTGTCAAATATTCGCCTTTAAGATTTATATAACACGTAAACTGAAAAGTTTTTGGTGTATATTCATCAACACAGTCTCGTTCAAGAGCAATATCTATAATGTCTGTCTGTCTGTCCGTTAGTGCGCTTATCACTGGAGAACCACTTGTCCGATTTACGTAATTTTTTTTTAAAACATACATATGTTCTCTGGTCAGGTTATAGGCTATATTTTATTACGATAGGTTGCACAAGAAATGAGCAGTGACGATAATAGTGAATGAAGTCGGAAAAAAGTTTGCCGCTAGCGCGTTCCCTTGCAATACATAGCCATTAAATATGGAACAATATTATGTAGCAGAGAATATCTATAATCTATAATATATATAAAATGCAATGTCTCTGTCTGTCTGTCCATTAGTGCGTTTATCACGCGAGAATCACTTATCCGATTTACGTGTATTTTTTAAATTCATATATATATATATATATATATATATATATATATATATATATATATATATATATTCTTTGGCCAGGTTATATAATAATAATAATAATCCATATCTATAATATATAAAATGCAACGTCTCTCTGTCTGTCTGTCCGTTAGTGCGCTTATCCCTTGAGAACCACTTATCCGATTTACGTGATTTTTTAAATTCATACATATGTTCTCTGACCAGGTTATAGATATATATTTTATTACATCTATAATATATATAAAATGCAACGTCTCTCGGTCTGTCCGTTTGTGCACTTATCACTGGAGAACCACTTATCCGATTTACGTGCTTTTTTTTTAAACATGCTAAACCATTAAATATGGAACAATATGATGTAGCAAAGAATATCTATAATACGAGGCTGGTTTGAAAAGTCCGTGCAAAAATAAAAACTACTTATGTGTTTGGGGTAAACCTTTTTTATTTTTCGACATAGTCTCCTTTCAGACTTATACACTTCGTCCAACGATGTTCTAGTTTGTTGATCCCTTCCGAATAATAGGATTTGTCCAAGTCTGCAAAATATCCATTAGTGTCTGCAATCACCTCCTCGTTTGAATAAAATCTTTGTCCCGCCAGCCATTTCTTCAAATTGGGGAACAAATAGTAGTCCGAGGGAGCCAAGTCTGGAGAATAGGGGGGATGTGAAACGAGTTGGAATCCTATTTCCATTAATTTTGCGACCACAACTGCTGAGGTGTGTGCTGGTGCGTTGTCGTGATGGAAAAGGACTTTCTTGTGGGCCAATCGCGGGCGTTTTTCTTGCAGCTCGGTTTTCAAACGGTCCAATAACGATGAATAATATTCACCTGTAATAGTTTTACCCTTTTCCAGATAGTCGATGAGGATTATCCCTTGCGAATCCCAAAAGACAGTCGCCATAACCTTTCCGGCCGAAGGAACGGTCTTCGCCTTTTTTGGTGCAGATTCCCCCTTGGTAACCCATTGTTTAGATTGTTGTTTGGTCTCAGGAGTATAGTAATGTATCCACGTTTCATCCACAGTGACGAAACGACGCTTAAAGTCCTCTAGATTCTTCCGAAACAGCTGCAAACCATCCTTGAAACACTTCACACGATTCCGTTTTTGGTCAAGCGTGAGCAATCGCGGCACCCATCTTGCGGATAGCTTTCTCATGTCCAAATGATTATGCAAAATATTATGTACCCGTTCAGTCGAGATGCCCACAGCACTAACAATCTCACGCACCTTAACTCTTCTGTCATCCATCACCATATCATGGATTTGATCAATGATTTCTGGAGTCGTAACCTCCACAGGCCGTCCAGAACGTTTACCGTCACTTGTGCCCATATGGCCAGTCCGAAAATTTTGAAACCACTTATAAACTGTTCTAATCGAAGGTGCAGAGTCACCATAATGTTTATCAAGCTTCTCTTTAGTCTCCTGAGGCGTTTTGCCTTTCATAAAGTAATGTTTAATCACCACACGAAATTCTTTTTCGTCCATTTCTTGAAAATCACTCGACTTCCTTGATTCACACGAATGCCAAACAGAAAGAAATAGACTAATATGGCTGAAACTTGGTGTGCGTTCATTCAAGAGATGCTACTAACTAAACATGACCTCGATACGCGCCGGTGGTGCCATCTCTCGGACTTTGCACGGACTTTTCAAACCAGCCTCGTATATATAAAATGCAACGTTTCTCTGTCTGTCTGTCCGTTAATGCGCTTATCACTGGAGAACCACTTATCCGATTTACGTGCTTTTTTTTTAAATATACATATGTTCTCTAGCCAGGTTATAGGATATATTTTATTACGTTAGGTGACATAAGGAATAAGCAGTGACGATAATAGTGAATGAAGTCGGAGAAAAGTTTGCCGCTAGCGCGTTCTCTTGCAATACACTGCCTAAAGCATTAAATATGGAACAATATCATGTAACAAAGAATATAATATATATATAAAATCTGTCTGTCTGTCCGTTAGTGCGCTTATCACTTGAGAACCACTTATCCGATTTACGTGTTTTTATAAATATATACATATGTTCTATATAATTCGATATAAGCCTAGATAATGGGCGATAAGGTGAGATAATGGGAGATAAGCAGAGATAACTCTAGATAATGGGAGTTATGGTGAGATAATGGGAGATAAGGAGAAATAATGGGAGATAAGGAGAAATATTGCGAGATAAGTCGAAATAAGCCTAGATAATGAGAGATAAGGTGAGATAATGGAAGATAAGGAGAAATAATGGGAGATAAGGAGAAATAATGGGAGATGAGCAGAGATAAGCCTAGATAATGGAAATTATGTAGACATAAGGGACGATAAGGAGAAATAATGGGAGATAAGGGGAAATAATGGCAGATATTTTATTACGTTAGGTAACATAAGGAATACGCAGTGACGATAGTAGTGAATCAAGTCCACGCGAGCGGAGCCGCGGGCACTGCTAGTAAATATATAGTATGTTTTTACTCAATTTCCACTGGTTTATTTAAATTGCGATGACGCGTTTCGCTGTCGATGCAGCTTCTTCAGATCTACATTTTACACTGACAACCATCCAAAAAAAGAGCAATATAATCGCTTTTCTAACATTTCTATACCTTTCTTGTAGCAGAATTTGTCTCTGCCTTCGAAATAGGCCTCAGTTTCGGCGATAACTTCTTCACTGGAGCTAAAATCTTTCCCACGGGCATTTTTTTGAGGTCTGCGAATAGATAATAGTCGCCGGGGGCCAAATCTGGATGAGGAAGCAATTCGAACTTCCATTCATGCAATTTTGCCATCGTAACCATTGAGTTGTGACACGGTGCATTGTCTTGATGAAAGAGTACCTTTTTCGTGTTCATTTGAGGACGCTTTTTGCGATTTCTGCCTTCAAACGCACCAATAGCTTTATATAATATTCGCTGTTGATGGTGTTTCCATTCTCGACATAGTCGATGAAAATTATTCCAAGCGCATCCCAAAATCTCAGCCGACTGTTGTGTCGTTGGTCGCTTCGGGTGGCTTTCACCAGTTGCAATCCGCTCAGCTGACTGTCGATTTGATTCATTGTCACATATTGCATAAAAAGATCCTATTTATTGCGCATAAATAGGTCCAAACAGCGCTCAGAATCATCAACACGTTGTTGTTTTTGGTCCACTGTGAACAAAGGCGGTACCCATTTCGAACAGAGGTTTTTCATGCCCTAATGTTTATGCAAAATATGACCAACACTTTTTTTTGATCTCTTTAAGGTGTCAGCTATCTCACGCAATTTCACTTTATGGTCACCCAAAATAATTTTGTGTATTTTTTTATGTTTTTCGTGTAACCACCTCATTTGGGCGTTCAGAGCGTTCAGCATCATTTGTATCTGTACGACTGCGTTTAAATTCAGCATACCAGTAAAATGAATGATATTCCGGGGGCAGAGTCCCCGTAATACTGATCAAGTCATTGCTTAGCTTGAATTGTATTTTTTTCCCATCAAAAAACAGTGTTTAATTAACAAACAAAATTCGATTTTTTCATTGTTTTGAAAATATCAAAAGTAGCGTCACTAAAACCATTGTAATTTGTAAACTAATCGTTGAAATGTACGTATCGTTTGAAGATTGGTACTTCCTTAAAATTATATGGATTTTTTGAAAAGGGCAACATCTATGTGTCAGACCAAAAACTTTTCAGCCTACGTGTTACTTTTGCATGCGTTCGAACCAATTCTCGAAACATTTTTTCCATTCTGGAGTTGGTACCTCGAAAACATGGCTTTCGACGAATTCAACAGCGCATTTTTTTTTATATTCGGGATCAAAAAGAAGTCGTTAGGCGATAAATCAAGTGAATACGGGCAATAAGACATTAATTTGATGTTTTTCTCCGTCAAATAAGCAACTGTTTGACGTACTGTGTGAGAGCTGATATTGTCATGATGAAGAATGATACGACATTTTCGGTTGTTTTTCCTGATACCATGGATGACTTCTGGGAAACAAATTGTTGTATGTCATTCAGCATTAACTACTGTTCGATTTTCTAAAGCAATGGTTGCAACATGTCCAGTGTAACCAAAGAAATAAGAGATCAGTTTCTTGGATGTGCTTCACGAACGAACGACCTGTGTTAGATTCGGTTCATCTTAGAACATTCAGTTGATAGTTGCGCTTAGCTTCCGGCTCGTACAAATACATCCAAGATTCGTCTCCTGTTACGATGCTAATACGGATTGTGCATGTCCTCTGTCGAATTTTTTTAGCATTTCGCAGTGAAGAATTCTTCAGAATTCATTAATAAAACAAAAAAGCTAGTTCTCAATGAAGATGAAATCTTAATTTCTTTTGATGTTAGTTCTTTGTTTCCAAGTGTGCCAATAAAACAAACTTTACAATACCTCGAAGAATTACTTAGGATGAATGACTTTGAGCACGAAATTATTCATGAATACTTTGCATGGAACAAAATTATTTTCAATATAACAGTCAATTTTAGGTTCAGAAAAAAGGAACAGCTATAGATAATTGCTTATTACCTTTCATAGCCAATTTATTCATGAGTAAGTTTGAAACCGAAGCCAGTCAAGAATTTGAGTATTTCCCAAGGGTGTGGTATAGGTACTTGGCTGATGTTTTCGCGATTTACGATACGAAGAAAGCATATGCAGATGATTTTGTTTACAAATTAAATAGCCGATGTGATTCCATTAAGTTTACTTAACGAAATTGAGAACAAAGGACAACTGCCTTTTCTAGATATTTGTATTTTATATATATTACAGATTACAGATAATCTGGCCAGAGAACATATGTATGAATTAACAAAAAACACGTAAATCGGATAAGTGATTCTCGACTGATAAGCGCACTAACAGACAGACAGGCAGACAGATAGACAGACAGAGAGACATTATATTATATATATATATATATATATATATATATATATATATATATATATATATATATATATATATATATATATTATATATAAATATATATATATATATATATATATATATATATAAATATATATATATATATATATATATATATATATATATATATATATATATATTATAGATTATAGATAACTTGGCCAGAGAACAAAGATATGAATTAAGAAAAAACACGTAAATCGGATAAGTGGTTCTCAAGTGATAAGTGCATTAACGGACAGACAGACAGATAGAGCGACATTGCATTTTATATATATTATTATTCTTTGCCACATGATATTGTTCCATATTTAATGGTTTAGGCAGTGTATTGCAAGAGAACGCGCTAGCCGCAAACTTTTTTTCGACTTGATTCAATCTTATCGTCACAGCTTATTCCTTATGTTACCTAACGTAATAAAATATATCTTATAACCTAGCCAGAGAACATATGTATGTTTAAAAAAAAAGCACGTAAATCGGATAAGTGGTTCTCCAGTGATAAGCGCACTAACGGACAGACAGACAGAGAGACGCTGCACTTTATATACAGCCTTGGCCAAAGTGTTAGGCACCCCTAATAAACACATGAAACTCATAAAATATTTAAAAAAAACTTATTGTTTTAACAATACTATAGGCGGCGCTGTCAAAAGCTAACTTAAACAATAGACAATCTCTTTTACAGGTCCATAAAACACCTGGCCCACAAAATTGCGATAATGAGGTTTTTTGAAAAATATTTTTAATGTTTTATCAGTCTCTTTTTACTACTTGTAGTGTCAAGAAGCTTCCGTGCGTGTTTTATTTGTGAACTGGACATTCTTATATTTGAAAAATGCCTACGAAAAGTGAGCTAGGTATCAAAAAACGAATTAAAATTCAAACCATACATGAACGAGGCAAGTCCCAAGTAGAAATAGCCAAGTTAGTGAAATGTTCTCGGTGCGCAGTGCGATGTGCTATTAAAAGGTTTATGGAAACTGGCTCCCATGCCAACAAAATGAGAACGGGCAGAAAATGTAAGACTAATGAGCAACAGGACGGAAAACTCATCCGCGAGTCTATTAAAAATCGAAAAAAAAAATCTGAGCTCGCTGCAACTCTGTCGGAAAAGATTGGGATGCCGATTAGTTCTCGAACGGCAAGGAGAAGACTGACAGAAGCTGGATTAAGAGGGTGCAAAGCTAGAAAGAAGCCTTGGCTTTCAGAAACCAATAGGAAGAAACGTTTAGAGTGGGCTCTGAAGCACCAATATTTTAGCGAAGAGGATTGGTCTAATGTTATATGGTCCGACGAATCCAACTTTGAGGTAAGTTTTTATATGATTTATTTTAACAAATAACTACATAGAATTACTCTTGATTTAATCCGTTTTAGTCAAAATAATAACTAATTTTTTAATTGAGTATTTTTTCTATTCTTACAACTATTCGGAATGTCAGGTGTGATATTCGTGAGGTGGCGTGTCGGCGAGGAATACCATCCAGAATGCGTGGTACCTACTGTAAAACACGGACGCAGCATTATGATCTGGGGCTGCATAGGAGCTAAAGGTGTCGGCGAAATGTTCGTTTGTGAAGGTCGCATGAACAGCCAAAAGTACATAAATGTACGCGCTAACGCGCATTTTTGGGACACTAATTTAGACGATATCAAATTTCAGCAAGATAATGCACCTTGTCATAAATCAGCGGCTATGATGCGCTGGGTTAGAGACAATAACATTGTCTTGTTGGATTGGCCGGCGCAGTGTCCAGATCTAAACCCTATTGAGCATCTTTAGGGTATTCTGAAGCGCAGGATACGGGAACATAGCATAACATCAAAAGCAGCGCTAAAAAGCGCTTTGATGGATGAGTGGGATGCCATAAGTACAACTGAATGTACTAGGCTTGTACGCAGCATGCCCCAAAGAATTGCTGCTGTAATTAAAGCTAAGGGTGGACACACCAAATATTAATTTATTTCATAATTTTACCTCAATATACGATTTTACAAAATAAACGAATTTAATTTTTTACCCTGAAACACAAGACATGAAGTAATCTGTAAGGTGCCTAATACTTTTGGCCAAGGCTGTATATCAGGGGTATTCAAACGGTCGATCGCGATCGACTTGTCGATCTCGAGAAAAAAAATTCCGATATAGAACTATTGACAGATTTTGTTTTAGGTAACTAAAACAAAATGTAATGAATAAACTACTAAAAATTTATTCGATCCACAATTAGGCCAGAATAACCCCCTCGTCACTTTCTTTTATCGTAAAAACCTCCTGCTAGCGGCAAAAGGCGGCTTTATCAAAGGAACGCGTGGTACTTGTCAAAGAAAAGCCGCGTTTTTGATTCCCGTCGATTTTTCTAGAAACATCGGGCGGCGTGTTTGACGGGAACATTCGAGCCTTCGTTCGCGCCGATATAAATGTTGCGCCTGCAGGAATAGGAGTCAGTCTGAGTTGTAACTTGAAGGCGATACATCGATACAAAGTTTATTAATAAATAGTCCAAAATGAGTGCGGCGAAGAAAAGTAAAACTTATCATTTTAATAACGAATGGGAGGAAGAATTTTTCTTTTGTATGGTAAAGGACAAGTGCATTTGTCTCATTTGCCGTGCGTCAGTTGCAATACCTAAGCGTGGGAACTTAGAGAGGCATCATAAAACGGTTCATAAAAACTATGAAAGGATTTTCCGTCACAGAGTGAATTAAGAAAACGAAAACTACGTGATTTGATAACTTGTTTGAAAAAAGTACAAACCATGTTCACAAGACCAGCCAAACAATCAAAAGCTGCAACAATCGCGTCATTTAAAATATCTCATATATTGGCAAAACACAAGAAACCATTTGATGATGGATTGGTTGTGAAGGAAGCATTTATTGAAGCGGGTGAGACTTTATTTGGAGATTTTAAAAATAAAACACGAGGTTATGTCTGCTATTAGAGAACTTCAGTTATCTCGTCCGACTGTCACAAGGCGTGTTGAAGCCATGAGTCAGGACATGGCAGATAAACTAAAACATGATATCATGGAATGTACATACTTTTCTTTACAGTTCGACGAATCCACCGATATGACAGACACTGCCCAGCTGTGTACTTTATTATAGTATTCAATGACATGTCGAGTAAGGAAGAGTTTTTGACAATGATTCCTCTGAAAGGAAAGACCCGTGGCGAAGATATATATGACGTTTTCTTCAATTTTGTAACAAACTACAAGCTACCAATATATAAACTAGTGTGCATTACAACCGATGGGCACCAGCAACGACTGGAAACAAAAACGGTTCTGTGGCATCTGTGCATCACAATGCATTTAAACACCATTAATTTGGAGCTTCAAAGTAAAGGAAAAACTATTATTGAGATGATTAGAGCAATAAACGCATTCAAAAGTAAATTGCAACTTCTGATAGATCAACTGAAAAGAAAGGATCGGAAAAATTTTCCGTCTTTGAAAGCAAGGATTCCTCAGTTGAATTATGATATTTATGAGGCAGAATTATCAAATATTTTGGGCCAATTCGAAATACGTTTTTATGATTTCAGTAAATTGGCAAATATCACATCATTTATGAGTTATCCTTTTTCGTGTAAAAACATTGAGGAATTAGCTACTGAAATAGCGAGTCAGTTTAACATGGACTCATGTTCTGTTGAAAATAAGTTAGTGCAGATTATCTCAGATATACATCTCAAAGCCACAGCATCTGATACAAAATTCTGGTTTTTTATATCTGAAGATATAAATATCCGAATCTAAGGCAAATCGCCCTTCAACTGAAGGCAATGTTTGGGTCAACTTACTTGTGCGAGTCTGCATTTTCTGAAATGAAGATAATTAAGTCAAAATATCGCAATCGACTAACTGACGAACATATGTCATCATGCTTGCGATTAGCACTCGGTAATTACGTACTATCTTATGAAAAGTATGCAGGACATGCAGTACCACGCTTCAACATCCAAAGCCACTCTTTAGTTAAGTTTAGACACTAGAACTCGTTTGTTTTGTAAGAACCAATAAACTCGCAATTTTGAATAATTATGAGTTTTTCATTGACATTTTAGAGCAGACCTACACTTACCTTGACTAAAAAATGCATATTGTGCGGAAAACTAATATCTATGCCACGATACACCCTACCTAGACGACAATCCTGCATCACACTTACTTGCAGCCTCTCAGAGTCGATCGATCGTACTCTAACAATATTGAGGTAGATCGCCAGCAGTTCAAGTTTGAGCACCCCTGCTGTGTATTATAGAAAAAAACAAAAATATCAAGGTCATCAGTTTTCACCAAAGACTGGAAACAAACTTTGTTGAAAACTCATTTGGGGTGTGTTTAGTGAAGTCACTGATCATTTTCTACCTCCGTAACAAAATTTTTTATATTAAAATCAATCAACCTACGGAACACTAATTGCGCAAGTCCGACTTGCACTTGATTAGTGTTTTTTTACACGTCTGGTCTTGTTGGTTTCTATTAAGTAGGTACTTATGTAAAAATGGAAAATATTGCCGACCCACATACAGTAATACCCCGCTTAGCGCGACCCCGTTACGCGCGGTTTCACTATAACGCGAATTTCAAATACCCCGCTTAGCGCGACCCCGTTACGCGCGGTTTCACTATAACGCGAATTTCAAATTTCGCGCTCATGTAGTCATTAACTTCTCTATGGTCGCGGGGGGATCCCCGCTTTCTCTGAATATTCTCTTTGAAGAATTGGGAATTCCCTGTCCTTCGACTTTGTTCTATGGGGATTTCCTCGTTCGTTTCGTGTGTTCATTTGTTCCGTAATGTTAGTTCGGTCGGCTGGCAGTTTTGTTTTAATATTTATTGGAGATACATACATACATAATTTAACCCTACGTTAAAAATGCCGCCTGTAAAGAAAAAAGAGCGTAAAAGCGTCACTTTGGAATTGAAGATGAAAGTGTTAAGAAGAATGGAAAATGGAGGCAAAGCAACAATTGTTGGGAGAGATTTTGGACTCTCAGAATCGACTGTGAGAACGATTTATAAAAATCGGGAAAAAATTAAAATCTCCAGCGAAGGTTCAACACCTATAAGTGCAACAAAACTTTCTCGTTCGAGATCATCTATCTTAGAAAGAATGGAGAAATTACTGTCAGTCTGGATCGAAGATTTGAATAAGAAGAACACACCACTAAGTCAAGATCTCATATGCACAAAAGCAAAATCTTTGTATGAGATGCTGAAAACAAAAGAAGGAGAAGGGAGTGCCACTCCGACTTTTGCTGCCAGCAGAGGCTGGTTCCATCGGTTCAAGCAGCGTTCTAATCTTCACAATATCCACATAACAGGCGAGGCGGCCAGCGCGGACATTCAAGCTGCAGCTGAGTTTTCCAGACAAGTTTCAAGACTTCGTTAGACGAGAGAAAATTCCTGCTTGTCTCATCTTCAATGTTGATGAGACCGCACTTTACTGGAAAAAAATGCCATCTCGAACATTCATTTCTAAGGAAGAACGTCAAGCCAGTGGTTTCAAAGCTGCGAAAGATCGACTAACACTTCTGCTGGGTGGTAATGCCACTGGTGATTTCAAACTGAAACCTTTACTAGTGTACCATTCAGAAACACCCCGTGCAATGCGAGGCACAGACAAGACAAGTCTACCAGTTGTGTGGCGATCAAACAGAAAGGCGTGGGTTACACGGGAAATTTTTCAAGAATGGTATTCTAATAGTTTTTGCCCATCAGTCAAATCATACTGTGACAGAAATGGGCTTGAACCTAAAGTTATATTACTCTTAGACAATGCCCCAGGACATCCAACCTCACTTGATACGCCCAGAGACTTAAAAGTGTACGTAAAGTTCCTTCCACCAAACACTACGTCAATATTACAACCTATGGACCAGGGAGCAATAGCAAACTTCAAAGCTTATTACCATCGCCGCACTTTTAGCCAACTAATTCATGAAACTGACGGGGAAGGAAGACAGTCTATGCGAGAGTGGTGGAAGTCATACAACATTATGAAGTCTATTCACAACATAGAAGAGGCTTGGAAGGAAGTTAAAATGAGTTGTATGAATGGGGTGTGGCGTAATCTTTGGCCAGATGTAGTGGAAGCACCTAGAAGAATTGTCCAGATGCAGAGACAAGTGCTTGAAGACATTGCTGCAATGATTGAGGGGTCTCAACTTGAAGATGTCACGGTAGAAGATCTCGTAGAACTTGTAGCAACGCACGACGATCCTATTAGCAATGAAGATCTGATCGAGTTACAGAATAATCCTATCTACGATGAGGAAGAACAAGTAGAAGAGAAAGTTTTATCTTCAGGGGAAATACAAAATGCACTTTCAAAAATTTATTCAGGTTTGGACATATTGCAGAGTATAGACAATAATGATGACCGTGTCTTGACCGTGTGTCAAACAATTAAAAACAGTGTTGGGTGTTATGAACGTATTTTACAAGAACGTAAACAAAACGTTACCCAAAAGACAATAGATGTATTTTTCCGTAAAAATAAGAGTATGTATTGCATAAAGTGTTCTTAGAATTAAAGTGATTGATTAAAATGATTTGTATTTTTTTGTATTAAATTTTGACTATGTTTAATCATAAACCTCGATATACGCGAATTTCAGTTAACGCGATTTTTTTTCGGAACGTATCCCTCGCGTAAAGCGGGGTATTACTGTATTTGTAATGTAATGTATTTAAAATATTATCTCACATTTCTTTAATTTTGCAGCATAGCAAAATATTTTCATTCTTAATAATCAGATTTAAAAATATTTAAAACTAAAAAATTAAACATAACTGACGGATGAGATGTAGATAATCGATAACTTTTTATCACTTTTGTAAATATTTTATTAATAAACCGAGACACGAAACAAACTCGATTTATTTAGTTTTAGCTGTAAATCAATAAATGATGATAATGATTTTTAGGGTTTAGGGTATGAATATTTAATTAAAATGAAAATATTTAACAGTATTTGGAAATCTAGATCCAAGTAAAAACCAACTGAAAATACGCGGAAAAATAAAAATTTTAAATAAACAAAGCTATGATACTCTTTCTGCGAACATTTCAGTAATAGACCAGTCGCCAGCTCTCATTAAATGTTAACACGCTGCATTTTGGCACATAGATACATTTTTGGATGTAGAATACGATAAAGTTTGCTAAAGTTTGCTGTGCGCTAAATCCACAAAATCCCAAATAAAATGAAAAATTCGGTTTTTCGGTAACATCAAAAAAGTAATAGATAGCACAGCGTGAAAGAGCGGGAAATTGTACAAAAAAAACTGTATATTGCAAATATTTAATTTTTTTTTTATGGGTCTAGCACACGTGCTACAGGGAAGTCCCTAAAGCGCTACAGGAGCGACACGTGTGCGGAGAAAGCGATTCACGTTGTTTTTAAATCGCTGTAGATCAGAGATGTCAAAAATACGGCCCGCGGGCCGCATCCGGCCCCCGGGACGTATCAATAAGGCCCGCGATCGCAAGAAGTCAGGTATCTGGATCCTCGAGCTCAAAATAATTACCCTCTTTTATAATAATTCAGTACATTTTTTTTATTTGAATCTGGCCGAATCTTCCTCCCAATCGTTATTAAAACGATAAGTATTACTTTTCTTCGCCGCACTCATTTTGGACTATTTATTAATAAACTTTGTATCGATGTATCGCCTTCAAGTTACAACTCAGAGTGACTCCTATTCCTGCAGGCGCAACATTTATATCGGCGCGAACGAAGTCTCGAATGTTCCCGTCAAACACGCCGCCTGAAGTTTCTAGAAAAATCGGCGGGAATCAAAAACGCGGCTTTTCTTTGACAAGTACCGCGCGTTCCTTTGATAAAGCCGCCTTTTGCCGCTAGCAGGGGGTTATTACGATAAAAGAAAGTGATGAGGGGGTTATTCTGGCCTAATTGTGGATCGAATAAATTTTAGTAGTTTATTCATTACATTTTGTTTTAGTTACCTAAAACAAAATCTATGAATTGTTCTATATCGGAATTTTTTTCTCGAGATCGACTCAAAAAGCACTCGCGATCAACTTGTCGATCGCGATCGACCGTTTGAGCACCCCTGGATTAAAGTAACCGAATAACCGTTGTTAACGGCTACTTGTTTTATGTAGTTTAATTCTTTAGTAAAATTGTCCTCTGATAAGGGGATATTAGTTAGTCTATGTATAAAGCTATAAGTCGCGAGTTTATGATGGTTTGTGATATATTGTAAATTCATGTTGTTTCATGGTTTTACCGACTGTTAAGTCTAGGAAGTTGAATTTCCCTTCGACTTCTTCTTCCATTGTAAAACTGATATTTCTGTGTAAAGAATTAATGTAGTAGTTTATTCATTACATTTTGTTTTAGTTACCTAAAACAAAATCTATGAATTGTTCTATATCGGAATTTTTTTCTCGAAATCGACTCAAAAAGCACTCGCGATCAACTTGTCGATCGCGATCGACCGTTTGAGCACCCCTGGATTAAAGTAACCGAATAACCGTTGTTAACGGCTACTTGTTTTATGTAGTTTAATTCTTTAGTAAAATTGTCCTCTGATAAGGGGATATTAGTTAGTCTATGTATAAAGCTATAAGTCGCGAGTTTATGATGGTTTGTGATATATTGTAAATTCATGTTGTTTCATGGTTTTACCGACTGTTAAGTCTAGGAAGTTGAATTTCCCTTCGACTTCTTCTTCCATTGTAAAACTGATATTTCTGTGTAAAGAATTAATGTAGTAGTTTATTCATTACATTTTGTTTTAGTTACCTAAAACAAAATCTATGAATTGTTCTATATCGGAATTTTTTTCTCGAGATCGACTCAAAAAGCACTCGCGATCAACTTGTCGATCGCGATCGACCGTTTGAGCACCCCTGGATTAAAGTAACCGAATAACCGTTGTTAACGGCTACTTGTTTTATGTAGTTTAATTCTTTAGTAAAATTGTCCTCTGATAAGGGGATATTAGTTAGTCTATGTATAAAGCTATAAGTCGCGAGTTTATGATGGTTTGTGATATATTGTAAATTCATGTTGTTTCATGGTTTTACCGACTGTTAAGTCTAGGAAGTTGAATTTCCCTTCGACTTCTTCTTCCATTGTAAAACTGATATTTCTGTGTAAAGAATTAATGTAGTAGTTTATTCATTACATTTTGTTTTAGTTACCTAAAACAAAATCTATGAATTGTTCTATATCGGAATTTTTTTCTCGAGATCGACTCAAAAAGCACTCGCGATCAACTTGTCGATCGCGATCGACCGTTTGAGCACCCCTGGATTAAAGTAACCGAATAACCGTTGTTAACGGCTACTTGTTTTATGTAGTTTAATTCTTTAGTAAAATTGTCCTCTGATAAGGGGATATTAGTTAGTCTATGTATAAAGCTATAAGTCGCGAGTTTATGATGGTTTGTGATATATTGTAAATTCATGTTGTTTCATGGTTTTACAGATTGTTAAGTCTAGGAAGTTGAATTTCCCTTCGACTTCTTCTTCCATTGTAAAACTGATATTTCTGTGTAAAGAATTAATGTACTGTAAAAAGTGAGTTAATTGTCTGTCCGTACCTGTAAAGCATACAATTATATCGTCTACGTATCGATACCAGTATAGACAATTATTACTATTGTTATTATGGTTGTTAAATATCATTATTTCAATATTGACCATGAAAATTTCGGCAAGTAATAGGCTTAATGGACTTCCTTACTATTGTAGAATTTATTGTTAAATGAAAAAAAAAAATTGTCTTAGGCAAGTTCTTAATAAATTAATTATGTCCATTTTTATAACTTCATTTACTTTGTTTTTTGTTAATTGTTTCGTCTGGGGGAACACAAGGAAATAAGTTTTTGACATCGAAAGAAACTAATTTAGTATTATTTGGTATTGTTATATCCTTAACTTTATCCACGCGTTCGTATGACTTTTTGATACTATATTTAGGTTCAAATTTGCTATGATATTTGATTCAATTAAAAAGGACGACGTCTTATATGCTGGAGCAGACAGACACGTAGGAAACAACTGGTCTGATTGGGTGGTCAAGTTTGTGTAGTTTTATGAGTGAATAAAGTTGTGGGATTTGGGGATTCATATTTATCAATTTAAATTTATCTTTATCGTGAATGATACTTTTAGCCTGTTCAATTTGTTGTTTTTATTTCTTTTTGAAAAATATTTGTTGGATCTTTATTTAAAATTTCGTACTTTCCTGTTTTGAAAAAAATCTAACGTTTTATTATTATAGTCGATTTTGTCTATTGCTATTACTCTGTTACCTTTATCTGCTTTGATAAAGAACCATCCGAAATTTTAAAAAGTTTTTTTAAATTACGGTAAAACTTAATACTAAAATAATCTATGTACTAATATTTTGTAAAATTTCCCGTTAACGTTTCACGTGATCCTACTAGTTTTTCGATATCTTTTTTATTTTTCGAGATATTTACGAAAAAATTTAAATCAATTTCAAAAAATGTAAAAAAGTACAGACTAATATTTTCTTTTAATCTAAACGAAAAAATGAAGAAATGTAAGCATAATAAATACTTAATGCACAAAACATGATAAGTAAACAGGCAAAATTTTGAAGTGGCGTTCGCTTATTAACGCACGATCACTACGGACAGAAGTCAACAGACAAGAATACGATCGTACTGTCGCCCGGCTGCATACGCGTTAATTGATATTTCATTCCTAGGTTTTTTCGAATTTAAAGAAAAATTTATGAATTGTTTATCCTAAAATGAATAAAATGTGAAAATGCGGGGGTGAAACATCAATGTTTTTTTAAATGGTAACCTGTACGGGAAAATTAAGGAAGAAATATATAACATATATATATATATATATATATATATATATATATATATATATATATATATATATATATATTATATATATATATATATATATATATATACAGTCGACACTGTTTACAGTGAAACTCTATATAGTGAAAAACTCTTTATAGTGCAATTTTGCAAGCCCTAGAATATTTTAATGAAATTTCATGTAAAAAGCCCTGCATATAGTGAATCTGTAAAATAGTAACACTCTATATAATAAAATTTTTACCGGAATTTTATGTATAAATTTTTATGCATTTATTGAGATCTTGGCCATTTCGGGTTTCTCATTTTTATCTAACATTAGCACGAATTCCATTTTTATGACGCATTCTTTTGAAAAGGTTCTTAACGCGTTTATAACGCCTAATGGTTGGCAATAAATCAGGTAGATTTCTGTGAGAAACCCAGGGAATAACCCATTTTATAGAAACCCGGGGAAAAACCCATTTTATAATCGAGGCCTAGTAATTCGCAAATTCAGGTTCAGTTTCTTTTTGTTTAAGAATCAAGTAAGATGTCCAAGCGAGTGTGTTTAAGTTTAGCTGAGAAAATTAAAGTTTTGGAGGAAGTTGGGAAGTTGATGTTGCTGCAAAATTTGGTGTTTTCTCCAAGTTGCGTCTCTCTGATAATAAAAAGTCACGACAGTATCATCAAGAAACCTAGTGTTCCAAGCAGTCGAAAACGAGTACGGGGTGAGTACTTACGAGGATGTAAATGAAGCAGTTTTACGATGGTTTCAAGTGGCCCGTACGCATCAAAAGTACCAATATCGGGAAATTTAATAAAGCAAAAGGCTCTACAATTTGCTAAAGAATTTAACTGCGTTAATTTTCAAGCTAGTGAAGGGTGGTTGAGTGCCTGGAAGACTCGCAATTCAATTATTTTCAAGACGGTGTTTGGCGAGAGTGCAAGCGTTAGTCAGGAGGACTGTGACATTTGGACAGAAACTGTTTTAAAAAGTGCATTGAAAAAGTACGAGCCAAAAAACGTTTTCAATTGTGATGAAACCGGTTTGTTTTTTTTAAGTGTTTGCCAAATAAAACTTTTGCTTTTAAAAGTGATAAATGTTTTGGTGTTAAAACAAGTAAAGAAAGGGTGACACTTATGGTTGGAGCAAACATGGATGGCTCAGAAAAACTGAAATTACTGCTCATAGGTAAAAGCAAAAATCCCCGTTGTTTAAAAGGAGTTAAATCTCTGGAGTCAGATTACGCCAATAATAAAAAGGCATGGATGACTTCTGAGATTTTCGAAAGATGGATCAAAGAACTGGACACGAAAATGAAAAGCTAAAAGCGAAAAATTGTGATGTTTATAGACAATTGTCCTGCACATCCAGTTACTGTAAGTAAAAAATTAAGGAATATTGAATTGATCTATTTTCCACCAAACATGACCTCCAAATTGCAAACTATGGACCAGGGTATATATAAAAAATATAAAACATCATTACCGAAACAGAATTGTTCACAAAATTGTTTAATGCGATTGATAACAACCTTCCAGTCCAAAAATTGATTACCCTTAAAGAGTGTATAACCGAAGTCGCTAAAGTATGGAGTGAAAATGTTTCTCAGAAAACTATCAAAAACTGCTTTTCTAAAGCAGGTTTTACTGAAAAAATTGACGAATGGGAAGAAGAAGACGAAATGGATCTCGCTACCTTAAAAAGGCATGAGGTATTCTACAAAAAACTGCTACCGCCGACGCAGATTTTTTACTTGAAGATTTCTTAGAAATCGACAATGATGTTGGCACGACAGATCTCCCAACTGACCAAGACATAATTGACGATATAAAAAATATAGAAGATCATGAAGAAGAAACTGAAACCGGGGAATGTCCTGCTAAATTTAGTGAAAATGAAATAAGAAATGCATTTGACATTGTGCCAACTACTCTCAGGGGCCAGGAAAGTGTACCTGATCAAATCTTTATGCATTTGAATAAATGCGAGAATTTTGTTGAGCAACAATTATTTTTCAAAAGTAATGATCAAAAGAAAATAACTGATTATTTTTCCTAGTACGTATGTATGTAGTATCTACATATGTATTAACAGATTTTGTATTATTCTTTTTATTTCGTATGTAGTACTCGTACATACATACATACATACATAAAGTCCGTACGTTATATCTTTACACGTGCGTCATAGTTTTCAGGTAATATCCCCGGCGACTATTATATTTTTTGTCTCTTTTTACCAAAACCTACGATTTATTGGTGAAAAGAGACAAATAATATAATAGTCATCTATTATATGGCCTGAAAACTATGACGCACGGGTAAAGATATAACGTACGGACTTTATGTATGGATTTAGCCCTGTACATGCTATGTACTATTTAAACTTTCAAATGTTTAATAAAATCTTTTCAATTTTGCAATTTTTTTTGTTCCTTGTACCTTATAAAATACAAGTAAATGATTACCAATATAAAATACATACATAGCAATATATACGGATTTTTTCTTTATATAGTGAAAAACTTTCTATAGTGAAATTTCAGTCAATATTTTGGTCTTTCACTATATAGAGTGTCGACTGTGTATGTATATATATATATATATATATATATATATATATATATATATATATATATATATATATATATATATACATATATATATTATATATACATATATATATTATATATACATATATATATTATATATACATATATATATATATATATATATATACACATATATATATATATATATATATATATATATATATATATATATATATATATATACATATATATATATATATATATATATATATATATATATATATATATATATATATATATATATATATTATATGACAATGAACCTGCCAAAAGTGTTGTGCCGGAGAGTAAACCGACACCCACCAAGGCGGGAAAGGCAAGGCAACGCATGAGTTATACTACAGGAACAAACGAACACACCATGCGTTGCTTTGATAAAAGCACAAGTCCTGACAAAGAAACCACTGAGAAGGGAATCACTCGCCGCCTAGACCCACCACCATCAATCCCAAACGCAACCGACGAAGTATTTAATCAAAAACTCCCGCAACGACAAAGAAATCCCTACAGCACAAAACCAAAATTCAAACGGCAAATAAGAATAGAAAACCAAATCAACAACATCAGGAGATATCTAGGACACCTTACCCAGTTTACCAACGGGAATGTGTCCAAACGAGTCACGCAGAGTATAAAACAAGATCAAGTCCGGGTCTCCCAATAGAACACTGCCAGAAATCCTGGATACTCTGAAACAAAAATTATCCGTATATGCCGCAAGACTTCGTAGATACAAAGAACCAAATGAGAGGAAAGATACCAACAACCTCTTCCGAAGAAGCCAAACACAGTTCTACCGGAAAACTATGCACAGCAAACAGACAGCGGTGACCGAACCATCAAACAAACAAGAACTCGCAGATCATTGAAAAAGTATCTGGTCAGAACCCAAACTACCCAATAATAACACCCCCTGGATCAAAGCCAAAGAAGGCAAGGATAAACATGTGACAGAACAGGAAAATTCCACATTAACTACTGTGGGACCAAAGAGCATGATGAGGCGCCTGGATGCAAGAAGTTCCGGAGGTAGAATGGCCCCCCGTTCGGATCTCCGGGTAGGGGCTGGTTCGGAGGCGTCGACTTGCAGACATCATAATTTTAAGATAGATTTTTGCAACATACGAGGTATAAACTCAAACATAAATTCAGTGCATCAACACCTGCAATCAGATAAACCTCATGTACTCGCTCTATGTGAAACCAAGGTCAGTCCATCGACCAGCACGGTCAACTATCTTTATCCTGGGTACGACTTCTATTCCCGATTTAGGCGTAACTTTGGAATCTGTCTTTTTGTCAGAAGCGACCTCTCTTGTCAACGAGAAGAAGCTCTGGAGCCCCCAAATTTTGATGTTATGTGGTTAAAAATAACGACTCAACAAACCACAAGGTTCATCTGTATCCTGTATCGACCACCAAGTGATACCAATTTTCGAAAACTTTTCGCTTCTCTTGCAGACACTATCGATCATTTACAAAGTAACTATCCAAGTGCCGAGATTGCCATCCTGGGCGACTTTAATGTCCACAATATCAACTGGCTCAAATATTCAAATACTACCGACGAACAAGGTCGTGAAGCTGAATCATTCTCAATCAGTTATGGCTTAACTCAGCTTATTGACGAACCAACACGGATCCCTGATCGAGACGGGGAGTTCGCCAGTCTTCTTGATCTGTTTTTAACCACCAATCCGGAGATTTATACGGTCACCGTAAATCCGCCGTTAGGTTCTTCCGACCATAAACTGCTTTCGACATCGAGTATCCTGCCAATCAGTGACAGAGAGGCGCCTAGGCCGCGCAAGATTTGGCACTACAAATCTGCTAAATGGGAAGATCTCATGGAATACTTTCGAACTTTCCCTTGGATGGACGTTTGTTTTCGATCCGATAACCCATCTGACTGCGCCAGGGAGGTCTCCGATGTTATTTTGGCTGGTATGGAAGCTTACATCCCTTTGTCGAAGAAATGCTCCTCCAACGGCAAGCCTTGGTTTGACCGAAAATGCAAAGAAGCTGTTGCTTCTAAACATATTGCCTACCGACAATGGCGTGAAAATCCTAACACCTTAAATCGAAACATCTTTGTTCATGCCCGGAACAGATGCAAGGGAATTATCGACGAAACCAAGGAGGCACACAATCAACGAATTAGAAACAAACTTCTCGCTTGTCCCAACAATTCCAGGTCCTTTTGGGCAGTCGCTAAGGCAGTTAGTCAAAACTTTACCAAATCCACGATACCACCACTCACACGGCCAGATAATTCCATTGCAACCACACCTGTTGAGAGAGCGAACTTGTTGGCTGAACTCTTTGCTTCACATTCTACTGTCGATTTCCAAGGAAAAACACCACCTACTATTCCCATATTGCAGTCAAGGATGCCCGATGTTGTCTTCAGACAGCGCATCATGAAGCGTAT